>JAODTK010000516.1:0-30784 GCA_026419785.1 Sclerodactyla briareus
CGAATCTAATCCCTACCCTATCTCTAATCATAGCAATTGACACAATTGATTGTCATACAATATCGACAGCCCAATCACGTTGTTGTAATTATGCTTGTTAATTGAAGGGAAGAGTTCTGTTATTGCGGCGCAAAGCGCGCAAAATTTTTGCACACTATCTGGATAGTGATAAAAAAATATTACCATCCTTTGTTGTAATTGTAATCAACCGTTTTTTCATGATGAAGAATATTCCCTGTTGGGTTGATTGGAAAATTTTACATAGTTTGACTAGTCTGGGCCGAGGACCTCAGTCGTAAACTATACAATCCTGACGATCCGTCAAATTTCAACGGATATTCGAAGAATTCCAACTGCTAAGGTCTCTGACGATTGTTTTTTTTTGGGGGGGGGGGGGGAGCAACCCCCACACCCGGCTCGCGCCGGGGGGGCTCCCTGTGTGCCGTACGAGAACCCTGGGGTATAATTAATTATACCAGCACTGCAGTACACCGCGTCATTGCACAGGGGCTACATGTATTCCTAGTCCTTTTTCTGCCGCTCAATACGCAAGATGGCATCGTTGTAGCCAATAGATCGAGCTTCCGGATTTTTTTTTTATCACATGTTTTATTTAATGATTCACTTTTTGAATGGAGATTGGAGTTTGAAAGTTTTCCCACTTACCGACTGTACTTTCTTTGGCGGCCAAAGAGAATTGGTCGGCGGCCGGAGTGCTAAACTAGGGAGTGCTGTGGCATATTCTAGCAACCCGATCCAAAAAGTGTGGGGGTTGCTGCAGCACCCCCCCCCCCCTTCCCGCGGGCTTGGTAGTAAGGGTTGGTAGTGTTTGATAGTTACTTTGGTGGCGAAAGACAACAGAACTTCTGCTAAATGTTTTACTTATTCACAAAATGAAACAATCAAATACATTACATAATTCCCTGTGTTGTTCATGTGTGACGTAATGCGTTAATGCGCAACTTGGGATTCGTCCCCATTCTCTCTGCTTAATGGCCAAGCTTTGAGGCCAATACCTCCACATAGGAACTTCGCATTGAAATGGGGTTTGAACCTGTAAATACTGTTTTCCATTCTCCACAATATGGCCTCTGCATTGTATCCAAGCCTGCAGTTGTCCCTTTAATTTCGTTGAAAAAAAAAAAAAGTACAGGTCAAATTTGCATAGGACTCGAGACTCGACTCGGACACTGTGACTCGGACTCGACGCCAATGAACTCGAACTCGGAATATTGATGACTCGAACTCGATTGAGTGGACCGACTCCAACACTGGGTTCATGGGCCTAATAAAGTGTCCCCCCACATGGGGGCCCAATAGGCACCGGTAAACACAATTTCATGAGTTCTATGTGATCTGCCCGATGTCATATATTGGTATCTGATTGTGCCCAATAAATCGCACCAATCTTGTGGGCTTTCAGTGGGGGCGTCGATTGGGCCCATTCAGTTTACCCATGTGAGCCCCACGCAGCATACCCATCAGCTATGCCCCCATAAGGGAGCCCAACGTAGGCATGCTGATTGATAAAAAAAAAATTGTGTTTGGGTTATCATTATCCAGAATTGAACGTGCAGTTTATAAATTAGTCACTTTAGTAAGGTCTTTCAGTTTCAACACAAGGGGTCTCACTGTCGCTCAGAAACGCATATAGGCCATTGGTGTGCAGGTTGTACAACTAGTACCGTGGAAGATACCACGCATTTACTACCCAAACCCTCGAACTACTGACTGACCTCATTTTGGTCCTCAACAGAGACCGACTTACCCATTTGTTCGGAAGTTGCACGGACAATACAGCGGACAAGAGGAAGCGGACAATAAGCAAGATTCACAGCGGAGGTTTCCTTGGATAAAAAATCGTGACAATACAGTGGACATAGGGATGATTGCCAGATTGCTTGAAAAAAAATATGCCAAGTCTGCTTGTAGAGGCTTCGCCAAAACACAGCAAACGTGAAAACGGCTAGATGTTTCTAAGGTATAATTGTCGGATCAGTTGGCGCACCAATCTTGTTTGTGTATCCCAATATCACCGGGGTTCTGGGAATCAGATGTTCCCCTCTTCCATGGGCGGCGATCTTTGTATAAAATATGGGGGACATATATGGTTAGCACCATCTTAAAACGGAGCGTCACCAGAGGTTCAGCAACGTAGCAAACAATACAATTTTCGGTCACAGACCTCCCAATTGCAGAAAATATTCCCCGGCCGTATAGCAGTAGGCAACATCCCAAAATTGGCTAATAAATTCCCAAAATTAATATTTCAAGGAACGTTCTTGAAGGAACGGATCGATGCTATCCTTACAATCGGGGCCACATCGGTTGACGCGTAGCGTACAAGAATTCAGATTTCTTTCACCGGACCCCTCAGATGCAGGAAACGGCACTTCCCGGCCGTATGGGCAGTAAGACAATCCCTGAAATCAGCAATAAATTCTTGGAATTTTTATTTCAAGAAACTTTCTTAAGGGAACATGAGTCGATGTTCACTACTCACAGTTTGAGCCACCATCGTTTCGTATCGGTACAAGTTTTTTTTTTTCATTTAAACCCCTGGTCCTGATAGACAGTAAGCACCTGACTGAGAATCGACAATAAATATCCCGAATGTTTAAAATCTTTACAATTCTTCGACGTGACCGTCCATTCCCATTACAGACCCCTATTTTTTTAGAGCTGCTTCAGCTGCCCTAGAGAACCCCTTCCAATTGGGTTAGAGTCGCCCGCATCTTGAAAGTTCGCTTGAAAATCACCGTCGTGGGAAAATGTGTCATTTCGTCGGCATTTGAGTAAAGAGGTCAAGCCAGTCACAGGAAATCATTTTCACGATCGAAAAATTTGCCCATATTTTTCAACTCTCAGAATTGTTGTTGCCCCGCCTCCGCCCTATATACCTGCATCGTCATCACGTAAACTTTGTGCCCTGTTGCAGATGGTTTTCCCTCTATACTCCCTCCCATCCGTGAGGGGGGTTTTTGTCGTAACAAGCCAGCTACAAGGGCCCAAAACGCATATAAGGGGCCAATAATCTCTCACATGTCATATCATAGATGATAACATCTATTATCGAGTAGGTTTTCGTTTCGGGACACAAATCTTCGCTGTTACTCAATACCGTTGTGGGCGTTCGAAGTAGCGAGAGTTGCCCTCTACACCCCTCTCCCGCTTATACATGGGAGAATTTGGTCGTATAGCGGGCCACTGACCCCGCATTCGATAGGGCCGATTTAACGATAGTTGCGATGGTTTGACGATCCCTGTGCGTTTTAACTCAAAAACATGGGTGTTTTTGGTAACGTAGGTTCACATCTCACGCCCTCTTCCCTCGCTCCCTCTGGTAACTTGTCTAAAACGAGCTACATAGCCGCAAACCCCCGTAAAGGCCAATATAGTGCACGTGTCCCTCTATATAATTTACCGGTAACGATTTTCCTTCTAGACGGTTTAGCACGAGTTCGTTGTAACTCCATAACATATAGGGATGCTCTGAATTGCAGGGGTCCCGTCTACGCCCGCGTTTCCGCTTTCCCAGGAGGGGGAATTGACGTAGCGATCCACTGGGCCCCATACCGATAATGCCAATGTAGCGCACGGTGTCGTATAACATCGGAACGATATTTGTCTCCCCCCGGTTGGGAGCAACAAACATTCGCTGCACACTCAAAACCTGAGGTGTTCTTAGTAGGAGGGTGTCCCCTCTACGCTCCTTCCCCGGCTACCCTCGGGGCAAATTGTCCTATTGGACCACATGAGCCCAATACCAGTAAGGCCAATATAGCGCACGTGTATGTCGTAGATTTAATGTAACGAATATTTGTCGGGTGGTTGGCCCGTAAACCAAAAGGCCAAGATAGTGCACGTGTATATATCTAATGGAGAACCAATTCTCGTTGTGACTACAATAGACATGGAGGTGTTACGAATAACAGCGCGTGTCGATCTACAACCGCATCTTCCGCTACACGGGAAAAATATTATCGTTAGCTTGGCCACATGGGCTAGAACCAATGATACCTATACAGGGCACGCGTCGTAACGACCTCGAGACCTCCGGATGACCTTGGAAAATTCGTCGCCTGTTTTTCGGCGCCAAAACTACCCACAACAACACGTTCGGTGTAATCTTACGAACTTGAAAAATTTGCGAAAAACCCGCAACATACGGACAGGCAACAAATATACAATATAGCTCATTTTCGAACTTATCGATATTTTACTCACACGGAAATGCGCGTTTGTGTTATACCAAGTTTGGGGTCAATCGGATATAAAGGTTAAGAATGAGAGCGCTAACGCCTAAAGTTTCCGGCGGCGGCGGCGGCGGGGCGCAGACGGCGGCACCGGCCAAAAAAACCATAATATCCCCGAACACTTACAGTGTTGCGGGGATATAATTACAGTTTGGACCACAAACGAATGCTCCTGTGATCAGACTACTACAAGACAGTCAACTTCGCAAACAATGACGTTCCTTCGTGCCTCCCAACCCTCTTCCTATTCCCACCCCCCCCCCCCCCCCTCCTCGCTCTTCTTTCTTCTTGAAAAATTCATATTCACTGAGATGAACCCCATTCATATACAATTCAAACACAATAGGGTTCTTGTGCTCTCCATACGAAAGCTATACACACCAAATTTCAGCTTGGTCAGGCCAGGCACTCTGGACGTATCGTGTTCACAAGATTTAGGATTATGACAACTGGTGAATTCTGACCTGACGCACAGGAACGACCAGAACGATAAGGTACAGGTACCCATCATGGGGAAACAAAAAACACACATGCCAACTAGACACAGTGTGCAGGCGGGTAAAACCGCCGACGTGTATATCCACAGAAGTGGCCTTGTTGACCTCGTTTTTGCAACACCATAATGATGTTGAGGTCCATTTGCCCTATGGTGCCTTGAAGTGCCCGACCTGTTGTCAAGACCAAACCTGTCGATCACATACACCAAGTTTCATGTAATCAGACTAACTCTGTATTTTCGCAGAAAAAAAACGACGAATTGACATTCGGTGGACCTTGAAATCACCGTCATGTTTTTTCGGGACCATGCTGTCCCCACCCACCAAGTTTTCATGTGAATGGGACCAACGCTGTTTTTCGTTCAAAACCGCAAAATAGAGAGCAGCAAACATTGCAGTGACACCCACATTTCGAGCTCATCCGAGTTTTGCTAGGCGACACGTGTACAAGTTTCAGATCCGATTGGATAAAGCGTTAAAGAGTATTCGCCCCGTCCGCGCCTTATATCCTGCAATAACGTCAATCACGTAACTTCCCTGTTTGCCGATGTTTTCCCTCTATACTCCTCCACTCTCGTGAGGGGGGTGTCGTAACAAGCCAGGCCTACAAGGCCCAAACCAGTATAAGGCCAATATCGCTCACATGTCATATAATACTAGATGTAACGATATTTATCGAGTAGGTTTCGTTTCGGGCACAAACTTCCGCGTTACTCACTAACGTGTGGGCGTTCAAGTAGCGAGAGTGCCCTCTACAAACCCCTCTCCCGCTTCTCAAGGGAGAATTTGTCGTATAGCGGGGCCAATGGACCAGCATCATAGGGCCGATTTAACGATAGTTTGTCCGAGTAGGTTTTGACGCCTCAACTGTTCGTTGTAACTTCAAAAACAGGTGGGTGTTTTTTGGGGTACGGAGGGTCCTCTCTACGGGCCCTCTCTCCCCCCCCGCTACCCTCGGGGAAATTGTCTAAACGAGCTACATAGGCCGCAAACCAGTAAGGCCAAAATATGCCGTGTCCTCTATATAATGTACCGGTAACGATATTTCTCTAGACGGTTTAGCACAGTTTCCGTTGTAACCACTAACATCTGGGTGCTCTGAATTGCAGTGGTCCCCGTCTACGCCCCATTTCTCCCCGCTTCCCAGTAGGGGGAATTGACGTAGCGAGCCACATGGGCCCCATACCGATGAAGGCCCATGTTATCGCACGTGTCTATATACATCGTAACGAATATTTGTCCCCCCGGTTTTGGGCGCAAAACCATTTCGCTGCAACTCAATACATAGGGTGTTTCTGAAGTAGAGGGTGTCCCCTCTACGCTCCTTCCCCCCCCCCGCTCACCCTCGGGGCAATTTGTCCTAGTGGGACCACATAGCCCAATACAGTAATGCCAATTGCTCACTGATGGAATGTTCGTATATTTAATGTAACGATATTTGTCGGGTCGGTGGCACGCAAACCAATAGCCAATATAGTTCCCGTTCCTCTATATAATGTGACGCACAAATTCTCGTTGTGACTCAATAACATGGAGGTGTTTCCGATAGCGTAGTGTCGGATATACACCTCATCTCTTCCGCTTACCCTGGGAACGTATTATCGTAGCTTCCCACATGGCCTAGAACCAATGATACCTATACAGGGCACGCGTCGTCCATATTTGTCGAGTCGTCTTGCGCACAACATCTTCGTTGTAACTTAATAACATGAGGGTGTTATGGGTAGGCTATACGCTCACGTGCTGGATGAGTCGGTAATTGCGCGAAGTCTTTGGTTTTGAAACAACGAAGATTTGGGTGGAAGATACTGGATTGGTATCAGTGTACTTTACAAAGCATATACTCCGTTGTCGAAATTCAACAGTCACCACCCTACCTTTCCACCCTAGGGCTGTACATAACGGCGTTTGCTGGGCGAGGTCTTGTCCCTTTCACCTTCATGGTTCCGCTGTTTTATGAAATGCGAGTGTATGAAGGTTGGTGGCGCACTGCATAAATTCTTGAGTGTCGGATAATAAAGCACAGGTATTTGGAATATTGACGTCGTAACACAAGACTAGTTCTCTAGCACTCTGGGAGGTGCGATCAAATCTCAAAACCACACAATGTTGAAAAAAAAAACGATTCAGGTCGTAAATTTGGACATTGACACCCCCTAACATAGCGGTCATGGACCCTTCACTGGACTGGGACCTTCGGTTGGAGGTTCTGATATCAGCACAGCATGGAACATTCCACTTAGGTAATGTTCCGATATTAATGGGCATGAAGTGCATGCATGTCAGTAACCTCCTGGCTCACTAGCGGGACCCTGGGTTTGCTTATAAATAAAAACTTAAACCAACGAAACATTTCTTTCACTCCAGGTATACTCGGCGAGCACAGAGGATCCTAACCTATTCAAGGTCCAGCACGGGTACAGACCTGGATACTGTAAACTCCCTTCCAGCTGTGATACCCCACGCAGGCACCCGGAACAAGGCCAATGCTCTTTGGCGGTACTTTTAATGTGGGGACTGAGGTAACCACACCAGACGGCCAACTTGCGAATTGCATACCCTCGTTTTACCCTTCTCCAATCCTTGTGCAGAGCGCCCAGCGATTCTTGCTTCGTCATGTTTGTTTCGCCCACAACATACACTAATCTGACTCGCTCGAACATGTCAAAGGAGAATTATCAAGCATATTCGTATTTGTCGTAAAAGGCGACCAGGATGGGGTCTGTGTCATAATACTTTGGAAAGGCGCAACGCGCAGGCTGGAAAGGCGCAACCGCATGGGCACGGGGGGGTTCTGATCCCCACCCTTATGAAGCTCTGCGCGCATAATGTCTTTTGCGCTGTTGCTTTTCCCTGCCCTTGACCCCCTTCCCCCAGCGACCCGAACTCCCAACTAGTCGCGGCCTCGTTCACATTGTACGGTATCGAAATCCGTGACAATACCAGTTGAAATCGTGAGGATTGCCAATTGCTTGAAAAAAAAAATGCAGTCTGCTTGTAGAGGCTTCGCCAAAACACAGCAAACGTGAAAACGGCTAGATGTTTCTAAGTATAATTGTCGGACAGTTTGGCGCACCAATCTTGTTTGTATCCCAATATCAACGCTGGTTTCTGGAAGCAGAGGTCCCCCCTCCAGGGCGGCGATCTGTGTAATATTGGGGGACTATATGGTTTAGCACCATCTAAACGAGCGTCAACCAGAGGTCAGCAACTTAGCAACATACAACTTTTTTTCGGTTCACAGCTCTCCCATATTGCATGAAATATTCCCGGCGCATAAGCAGTAGGCCAACATCCTAAAATGGCAATAAATTCCAAAAATGTATTTTCAAGGAACGTTTCTTGAAAGAACTGACCTAAGCTTATCCTTACAATTCGTGGCCGCCAATCGTTGACGCGTAGCGTACAATAATTCAGTTTTCGTTCACCGGACCCCTCATATTTGCAGAGAAACCGTCACTTCCCGCCGTATGGCAGTCAGAAACCTCCCTGAAATCAGCAATAAATTCTTGGAATTTAGATTTCAAGAAAACTTTCTGAAGGAACTGAATCTGATGTTTTCACTACTCAACAATTGAGCCCCCATCGTTTCAGTAGCGTACAAGTTTTTTTTTTTTCATTTTATAACCCCTGTCTTATGACAGAAGCACTGACTGAAATTGACATAAATTCCCGAATGTTCATCGCTTTACATTCTGTTCGACGTGACCTCCATTCCCATCATACCCCTATTTTTTTGAAGGTCTTCAGCTGCCCATAGAAGACCCTTCCAATAGGGTTAGAGGTTCGCCCGCATCTTGAAAGTCGCTTGAAAATCACTGTCGTGGAAATGTCTGCAGTTCTCGGCATTTGAGTAAAGAGAGTCAAGCCAGTCAGCAGGAAATCATTTTCACAGAGTCGAAAAATTTGCCATATTTTTCATGTTTCTCAGAATTGTTTTGGCCCGCCTTCCGCGCCTATATATCCTGCAATACGTCAATCACGTTAACCTTGCACTGTTGCAGATGGTTCCCCTCTATACTCCTCCCACTCTCGTGAGGGGGGGCGTCGTAACAAGCCAGGCTACAAGGGCCCAAAACCAGTATAAGGCCAATATCGCTACATGTCAGAAAAGATGTAATGTAACGATATTATAGAGTAGTTGGTTTCTTTTCGGGCACAAATCTCGTGGACTCAAATAAGTGTGGGGCGTTGAGTAGCGAAGAATGCCCTCTACACCCCTCTCCCGGCTTATCATGGGAGAATTTGTCGTTATAGCGGGCCAACATGCCCGACCAGCATTCGATAGGGCCGATTTAATCGATAGTTGTCGATAGGTTGTTGACGATAACTGTTTCGTTGTAACTCAAAAACATGGGGTTGTTTTGGGTAAGGCGGGTCTCCTCTACGCCCTCTCCCCCGCTACCCTCGGGGAAATTGTCTAAACGGCTACATAGGCCGCAAACAGTAAGGCCAATATAGTGCCACGTGTCTCTATATAAGCTACCGTGTAACGATATTTTTAGGACGGGTTAGCACAGTTTCCGTTTGTAACTCAATAATAGGGTTGCTCTGAATGAGAGGGGTCCCGTCTAGCCCCTTTCCCGCTTCCCAGGAGGGGGAAATTGAGTGAGCGAGCCACATGGGCCCCATACCGATTAAGGCCAATGTAGCGCCAGGTCGTATATACATCGTACGATATTTGTCCCCCCCGGTTTGGAGCACAAACATTCGCTGCAATCAATAACATGAGGGTGTTCTTAGTAGAGGGTTGTCCTCTTACGATCCTTCCCCGGCTACCCTCGGGGCAAATTGTCCTAGTGGGACCACATGGGCCCAAGTACCAGTTAAGGCCAATAATAGCGCCACGTGTGTCGTATATTTAATTTTGTAACGATATTTGTCGGGTCGGTTGGCCGTAAACCAATAAGGCCATTATAGTGACACGTGTCCTCTATATAATGTGACGCACAAATTCTCGTTGTGACTCAATAACATGGAGGTGTTACGAATAGCGGAGTAAGTGTCGGATCTAACCTCAATCTTCCGCTACACGGGGAAAATATTATAGTAGCTTGCACATGGGCCTAGAACCAATGAATCGATACCTATACGGGCACTGTGCGTCGTGCCGTAAGGACCTCGGATGACTCGGATGAACTTGGAATTGTCGCCATGGTTTTCGGCTCAACAACACCCACAACCACACGTTTCGTGTACATGTACGAACTGAAAATTTTGCGAGAAAAACCCGGCAAAATAGAGGGCAAACAAATATACATATAGCTCATTTCGAAAACTTATCCGGATATTTTACTCACCGGACATGTGTACCAAGTTTTGGGTCAATCGGATAAACTGTTAAAGAATGAGAACGCTAACGCCCAAAGTTTCCAACAGCGGCGGTGCAGACAGCGGCGGCGCAGCGCAGAGGCTGCACCACGGCCAAAAATAGATTAATAGCCCCGAACACTTACTGGTGCGGGGATAAATGTTGCGGGGAGATAATTATACAGTTGGAACACAAACGTGCCTCCTGTGATCAGACTTACTACAAGAACAGTCACTTCGCCAACAATTGAAGTTACCTCGTGACTCCAAACCTCTCCTCTCCCACACCCCCCCCCCCTCCTATCTTCGCTTTCTCTCTCTAGAAAAATTCCATTTTTCACTGAGCTGAACCCCATTCATATAACATCAAAAACACAGAGGGTCTTTGCTCTCCATACGAAAGCTATACACACAAATTTCCGCTTGGCAGGCCAGGCACTCGGGACGTATCGTGTTCACAAGGATTTTAGGATTTGACAAACTGGTGAAATTTGACCTTACCCCAAGACAATAAGGTACATGTACCCACCATGGAAACACACTGCCAACTAGACATGTGCAGGCGGTGTAAACCGCCGACGTGGTAATATCCCACAGAAGTGGCCTTTGTGACCTCGTTGACACATTGAGGTTGATGTCCATTGACTCTGGTGACTTTGAAGTGCCCTACCGGTTGTTCAAGACCAACTGTAGATCCATACACCAAGTTTCATGGTAAATAAGATAGCTCTGTTTTTCGCAAGAAAAAAAAAAACGACGAATTTGACCTCGGTGACCTTGAAATCACCCGTAATGTTTTTCGGGACCATTTCTTGTCCCCACCCACAAGTTTCAATTGTGACGGGACCACAACTTCTGTTTTTTCGTTCAAACCTGCAAATAGAGAGCAGCAAAATGCAGACGTAGTGAACACACTTTCGAGCTCATCCGAGTTTTGCTAGACGGACACGTGTACCAAAGTTCAGATCGATTCGGGATAAAGCGTTTGTTTATTTTTTTTTGTTTAAAGGAGTTATTGCGCTCTGAACGCCTAGTTCCGACGGCGGCAAGTTGCGCTACACCCCCGAACACCATTAATATCCCTGGACACTTACCGTAGTGTTGTGCGGGGATTTATAATTTAACTCCCCCGCGCACGCAACAGCCCGCACGGCCAAACGAAACACTGCCGCAACACTGGCCAAACATGCTGGATGATAGTCTGTTCGGTTTGATATTATGGTTTGGACCGTGTCCACGCCGTCGCCGCCGCCGCCGCCGCCGTCTGCCGCCGCCGCCGCCCCCGGCGCCGGGCCGGACGGACGGACGGAAACTTAGGCCGTTAGCGCTATCATTCTTTAACGCTTTATGCCGATTGAACAAAAAACTTGGTACCCATGTACGTTATGAGTAAATCTCGGATAGGTTCGAAAATGGCTTATATCGTATATTTGTGCCCTCTATTTTGCAGGTTTTCGCAAAAAAGTTTGTGCGAGTTACACGAAACGTGGTGGTTGGGGGTAGTTGGTTGGAGGCCAACAAAACAAAAACATTGGGCGACAAGTTCAAGGTCATCCGAGGTCAAGTTTGCCATTTATTTAGCCAGTAGCCTAATTTATAGCATAATGTATGTGATTATTCAAATTCATTAAGATTCCATGAAACTCGGTGAATAGGCGCAACTATCAGTGCCGATGAATTTTCCCTAATGTGCGAGGTCACGGGAGGCAGCTTTGCATGGGGGATAATTTGCATAAGAGTTTGGCCCAATTAGCAATTAGGCAAATGATAAATTTGTTGGATTCTCACGAAAACTCGGTGAGTAGGACCTCTAACAGTCCCGCCGATAAACGGATCCGATTTGACCGATTGATTTCCGATAACGATGCGCGACCGTACGATTCCGATATCCGAATACGATAAGATAAATTTATTCAATTGGCCGTTGAAATCACGAAGGGTATTAGGTGTATTTAATTTACATATCGATTAGATAATAGAATAATTAATGCAATATTTTCTCAAATTTTAGGGGATTTTGACGAAACTTCGTGAATAGACCTACTACCAGCCTGATTAAATTTAATTCAAATCGCATCAAGATAAATGAGGGTAAATTTGTGGGGAGACTTAATTTGCATATTGTTATCCTGATCAGTCAAACTGAGAGGTTAATACTTTTCGCATAAAATTGGGACATGTTAATTGGAATGCAATATGCTTCTAGGGAGTGGATTCATCAAATGGAGTGTAACAAATTTTCATAAAAACCGCTGTATGAAGGTCATTAAAGGTCACTTAGGGGTGAAAAATGATTGTTAGTACTTTTCCGGCAATAGCACTGGGTGTGTTCATCAGGAAGCAAAATGCTTCTAGGAGTGGACGTATCAAATGGAGAGTAAAACGTTCTCATAAAAGGTTCATATCATTAAAGGTTTCATCGAGGCACTAGGGGGTCAAAACTTGTTTTGGCTATAATCGGAGAATTGAATATCTGCGAGGTGGAGGTTCACCAGTGTGATATAATTAGTTGACCTGCTGTGTGTGACCTGTGACCTGGAAGTACCTATGTCTGGGTGGTCATGTGGTTAAGGTGAATCGTGAAGTAAGTGCTTATTTAAGGAAGTTACGGCAAAAAAATAGAAGGAAGATAAGAAACTGGTTATTTTTCGGATGTGAGAGAGCTTTGTGTGCTTTATGGAGGGAAACACTCCCGTCGATCGGACACTTACTTTGGTAAGTACAAGGGGTGGCAAAGTGCAATTTTATTCCTCTTTAGCAAAAACATGGACAGGTTCATTGGAATGCAATATGGCTTCTAGAGTGAAGGCATTTCACATGGAGTGTAACAATTTTTATAAGAGCCGCCATGTCATTGAAGAGTCTAAGGTCACTAGGGTCAAAAACTGATTTTAGTACTTTTCCGGCGGCAATAGCACCCGGTGTGTCCATCAGAATGCAAAATGCTCCTAGGAGTGGAGGTATCACATGGAGGTAAACAATCTCATAAAAACTGTCAAATAATTAAAGGTAATTCGAGGTCACTTAGGGGTCAGAACGGTTTTGGCTATAATAGGAGAATGAATATCTGCGAAGTGGCGGGATGGTTCACCCATTGTGATATAATTGTTGACCTGCATGTAGTTGGACCTCTGACTGAATTTGACCTCTGTCGGGTGGTATTGTGTTTAAAGGGTCATAGAAATCTGAATAAATGTGCTGAGTGAAGGACGCACCTTGTACGGGGGGGCGGGCTGGAGGGGGCCTCATACAATTACCCAAGGGCAGTATAGGCCTAATATGCTTCTTATGGCCCTAACAACTGAAATACCATTGAATGAAGAATTTGTTTACTATCCCTGCAGAAATTGGACAAAATCATCAGATCAATGCCTAAAAACAAATTAAAAGCTTGTGGGGGGTTGACTAGTTGGAAATACTTGGTGTCCCCTTTACATATGAAAACCCTGTAGTATCCAATTTATGAGACTGGTGGATTGTATAATAGGGTCAATGCAAAATAGTACGGTTTGATCAGTATAATGATGAAGAATGACACAAGAAAGTCCTTATTGAGTAGATATTGATGAGCATGAAAAACTGATTTTGGGCCTGAACTATCAATGTCATAGGTTGGCCCCTTCTGTTTAAATTCTGGAATGGCCCTATACCTGTACACGTTGTCGCTTCACAAGATATAAATTTTTCTTTCATACGAATATTGTCCATTTTTTTTTTCAGTTCACCAAAAATTTCTTGAATAAGAGATGAGGGGGAATATACGTTTTGGCGGGTTTACCGAACGACATTTCTAGTTATTGAAGGAAAAACGGCAGGCTTGGATACAACAGAGGTTAATCGTGGAGGATGGGTAAGTTAAATCTATCTATTAGATCCAAACCCCATTTCAATACAGCGTTCCTATGTGGAGTTATTGGCCGTCAACGTTTGGGCCATTAAGCAGAAGAAAATTGGGGGAATCCCAATGCCCAATAACGCATGACGTCGCAGTAGTTTTGGACGTAATCACTGTTTCGTTGTAACTCAAAAACATGGGGTGTTTTGGGTAACGAGAGGATCCCTCAATCTAACGGGGCCCTCTTCCCCGCTCCAAAAACCACTCGGGGAAATCTTCTAAACGATAGACTACAGATGACCACAAACCAGTAAGCCACTCATTAGTGCACTGTCACACATACTTATAATGTCCGTACCGATACATTTCTCTAGAACGGTTTTTAGACACAGTTTCGTCTGTAAAACTCATAACATAGGGGTGAAAACTCTGAATTGCAGGGGGTCCCGTCTACTCCCCTTGCTCGCGCTTCCCGGAGGGGAATTGACGTAGCGAGCCAACATGGGCCCCATAACCGATCATAAGGCAATGTAAGCATGCAAACGTGTCGATATATACATCCCGTAACGATATTTGGTCCCCCAACACCCCGGTTTTGGCGCACAACATTCGCTGCAAACTCAATACATGAGGGTGTTCATAGTACATGATGGTGTCCATCACCTCTACGCCTCCTTCCTCCCCGGCTACCCTCGGGGCAAATTGTCCTAGTGGACACACCATGAGCCCAATACCAGGAGGCCAATATAGCGCAAGTGGTATGTCCGTATCTTTAATGTAACCATAATTTGTCGGGAATCTTTTGGCCGATACCTAACCATTAAGGCCAATATAGTGCACGTGTCCTCTATATAATGTGACGCACAAATTCCTCGTTGACCATACAAAAACTGGAGGTGTGATTACGAACGAGTGTCGGATCTCCCTCATCATTCCGCTACACTGGGAATACTTAATCGGTAGCCTTGCCACACAATGGGCCTAGAACCAATGATACTATACAGGGCACAGCGTCGTAACGACCCCATCAGGATGACCTCGGATGACCTTGGATGGTCGCCAAAAAAGATTTTTTCGGACTCCAACAACATACCAACAAACCCCACCACCACGTTTTGTGTACATCGTACGAACTTGAAAATTTGCGAAAAACCCCAGCAAATAGAGGGCAACAAATTACAAATAATGCTCACATTTCTGAACTTATCCGATATTTACTCACAACGGTACATGTGTACCAAGTTTTCGGATTCCAATCGGCTAAATCATGTTAACGAAATGAGAGCGCGTAAACGCCTAAATTTTCCGGCGGGCGGCGTGCGGAACAGGCGGCGCAGACGGGACTGGCCACAACAGCGACAACCAAATATTACCCCCACCACACGACCCACTTACCGTGTTGCGGGGCAATTAAAATTACAGTTTGGTAACACAACGAATGCCCTAAGTGATCAAGAACTCTACCACGACAAAAGTCAACTTCGCCAACAATAGAAGTTTTCACTTCGTGACTCCCCAACCACCTCTTACCTGTCCACCCACCCCCACCCCACCCCCTCCTCATCTCTCTTTCTCTCTCTAGAAAAATTCCATATTTCCGTGAGATAGACCCCATTCAGATACATCAACACAAATAGGGTTCTTGTCTCCTTCCGACGAAGCATATACCCACCAATTATCAGCTGTCAGGCCAGGCACTCTGGAACGTATCGTGGGTTCACAAAGATTTAGGATTATGAACAACTAGGTGAATTCTGACCTGACCTCAAGTCAGAACGATAAAGGTACATGTACCAACACCATGGGAAACACACATGCCACCTAGACATGTGGCAAGACGCGGGTAAAAACCGCCGACGTGTATAAACCCCACAAGAAGTGGCCTTTGTTGACCCTCGTTTGCACACATTGATGTTTAATGTCCCATAAATTGACCTCTGGTAACTTAATACGTCCACTCCTCGCCCTAACCTGTTGTTCAAGACCAACTGTGGTTCCCATACAACCAAGTTTCATGTCAATCAGACTAACTCTATATTTATGCGACAAGAAAAAACGACGAATAGTGACCTCCGGTGCACCTTGAAATCACAGTCATGTTTTTCGGAGACATTTAGCCTTGATCCCCACCCACCAAGCAAAAAAAGTTTCATGGAATCGGACCAACCTGTTTTATCAGTTCAAACCCCTGCAAAACTATAGAGCAAGCAAACATGCAGTGCCCACCGCAATTTCAGCTCATCCGCTGTTCTGTAGGAACCCGGACACGTGTAAACCAAGTTTCAGAAGCTGATCGAATAAAGCAGATCTAAACGAGGTTTTATTAGACATACTACACCGCCTAAAGTTTCCGACAGAGCGGACATACAGTGGCGCTACAACACCCCCGACAACCCTAAATAATCCCCCTGGACCCAGCTTCCAGTAGATTTTGCTGGGGATAATAATAATTATATCCCCGCAACAGGAACAAATAGTGTTTCGGGTATATTATGGTTTTGACCGTGTCCACGCCGTCTCCGCAGCCGCAGCCAAAAAAGCCAGTCCTCCGCCGACCGCCGCCGGAAACTTTGGGCGTTAGCGTTCTCATTCTTTAACAGTTTATCCGATTGACACAAAACTTGGTACACATGTCCGTATGAGTAAAACTCTGATAGGGTTCGAAAATGGGCATATATCGTATATTGCTGCCCCGCTATTTTAGCATTGTTTTCGCAAAAAGTTTTGTGCGAGTTAATCACGAACGTGGTGGTTTTGGGGTAGATAATGTATGGAAGACCAAAAAACATGGCGACCAATTTTCAAGGTCAATCCGAGGTCAGTTGCAATTTCCTTTTAAGCCAGTATCACTAATTACAATCATGTAATGTATCTTTTTCAAATTCATCTGTACTTTCCACATGAAACGGCGGGTGAATATGGGCCAACTATCATGGGCCGATGATTTTCCTAATGTGGTGCCGAGGTCCCTGGATGTCATCACCTCGTGCTGACTAAATTGCATAATAGTTTGTCCAATTTACAATTCAGGCAAATCTTTAATAAACTTTGTTGGATTCTCACGAACTTTGGTGAGTAGGTGGCCTTCTAAATCCCATAACTTTATTCAATTGCGTTGAAATAAACTGAAGGTTCATTTGTTGTGTTAATTTTAACATATTCGTATAGTCATAATTAGAACAGAAATTACAACTACAATTATTTTCATTTTCCTTCTCAATTTTTGGGATTTGACGAAATTCGTGATAGGACCATACTACCTAGTCCGATATTTTTCAAAATATCATCAAAGATCACTGATCAGTGTAAAAAATTTGTGGGACTAACTTTGACAATATTAGTTATCCTGATCTTCCTTCAAAATGACATGAAGTTATAATAATACTTTTTTGCGCCAATAAACATGGGACATGTTAATTGGCATGCCATAGGCTGCTTTCTAGGGGTTGGATGCATCCACACATGGGTGATAAAACACATTTTCCCAAATTATTCAATAAAACCGCCATGATACATCTGTCCATTGAAGGATCAATAAGGATACACTTAGGGGTGAAAAAAAACTGCTTTTCAATACACTTTTCCGGCAATAGAACTGTGTGTGTTCATCAGAATGCACAAAGCTCCTAGGAGTATGGCTTATCACCCACTTGAGAGTACGATTCTCATAAACTTGTCATATCATAACGGTCATTCATAAGGCATCACTTAAGGGGTCAAAAACTGGTTTGGGGCTATAATCGGAGAATTGAATATCTCGAAAAAGAAAGCTGAGATGAAGTTCACCAGTAGTGATCTAATTGTTTGAACTGGCATGTGTGTAGACACCCTTTGACCTGAAGTTGACCTCTTTCGGGTGGCCCATATTGGTTAAAAGGGCAAAGTTGAAAGCTTGAATAAATGATGATCTTTTATAAATAAGTTACGTGGCAACAAAATAGAAACTGGTTTTTTTTTCGATATGTGATAAGAGCTTAAGTATTGTGCTTTTAAGTGGAAAAGGAACACAATCCCGCTAAAATATGGCAGCTTCGATCGAGACACTTACTATTGGTAGGTCCAAGGGTCAACAAGTTAAATTTTATTCACTCTTTCGCAATTAACCTTTGACATGTTCATTGACAGCAATAATAGCTTCTAGGAGTGAATGCATCAACAATGGAGTGTAACAATTTTTATAAGAGCCGCCATGTCATTGAAGGTCATTACGGGTCACTATTCGGGGTCAAAAACTGAATTTATAACTTTTTTCCCGGCAATAGCACGGTTGTCCATACATGAATGAACAAAATGCTCCATATGGTTGATAGTAATCACAATTGAGAGTACAATTCTATAAAAACCTAGTCCATAAAATATTAAAGGTCATATTCGAGGTCCACATTTAAGGGGTCAAAGCAACTGTTGTTTGCTATATCGAGAAGAATTGACATTATCTGCGAAGCTGGATGGGTCACCATTGAGAGATTATTGTTGACACTGCATGTGTGTGACCTTTACCTGAATTTGACTCTGTCGAGGTATATGTCATTGTTTGTTAAAAAAGGGTCGAATCGTGAATAAAATGTGCTTAATTAAGGACGCACCTTGTCCGGAGCTGTAGGGATGCCCTATACAATTAACAAGTGCTTTATAAATACGGCCTAATATGCTTCTTCACTGGCCCGAGACAAAACAACCTGAACTACCATTACATGAAGAATTTGTTTTACATAACCCTGTCAGAAATTGACCAAATACTTCAGATCATGTCATAAACAAATTAAAAGCTTCATGGGGTTGGGGTTGACTTAAATTTACTAATACTTTGGTGTCCCCTTACATATATCAACACCTGATATTATATCACAATTTATATGAGACCCTGTGGTGAGTTGATCATAATATTTTTCAATGCAAAATAAGTACTGTTATGAGGAATCAGTAGAATAGAATGAAGAATGACAAACAGAAAAAAGTCCTCTGATTAGAACTGATAGTCAAATAGATAAAACTGATTTAAGGCCTGAAATAATATCACATGTCATAGTTTGGACCCACTTCTACCTTCTGTTTCAAAACTTCATGGCTGAACCCTAATACCTGTACCACGTCAAGTTGTCGCCTGCACAAGTCTAATACAGTCTTCATTTCTCGAAATAATTTTCCAGATTTCATCAAAATGTCACACCAAATTTCCGTATTTTCTTTGATAAGAGACAATCGAGGATAATAAATAACGTTCTAGCGGTTATCTTTACCCGCCCGACTTTTCTAGATATGAACGGAAACCAGTGCAGCTATAGGATACAACCGAGGTAAAAAAATCGGAGATGAGGTTAAAATCTATCTAAGATTTACCAAACCCCATTTCAATCTTACGCTGTTCCTATGTGGAGTATAGTGGCACGTCATAGATACAACTTTTGAGCCATTAAGCAAAGAAATATGGGGAAATCCCAATATGCCCCACTCAACAGCATGACGTCATCAACTTGCAAGCACGGAAATAATGATGTTTATGATTTCATTGTTTCATTTCTCAGCGGCTGAAATCTCACACAATCAGCAGAAGTTCTGTTATCTAAATCTCCCAACGTCACTCAATCACATTCCACATCCACTAACATCAAATCCTAACATCCTACTCCCATAGACTAAATGTTCTTCGAATTAATTCTGGATTATGATTGAATTTCAATAGGAAACAAAAATGAATGTTTGCAGGGTTATTTTCAAGTGATGACATCATTTATTTTTGCCCTCGATGGGGATAAAACCCGTTACACTCTAGCGCAAATAAGCACCATACACAATTAACACAAACATATCACAAAGGAACTATAACTTCCGTGACGAGGGAAGTCCTACATGACCTTCGGATTGGAGAACTGACGCCATTCAGTTTTTATATCCAGCTATTTTATTAGTTTGTTTACTTTTTTTTACTTACTTTATTAATAAATCATCTTGCAGAATTGTCCTTCTTGTCACTTATAACTTTTAAACCGTACTCTTTGTTTGGGACGATTATAATAATAACGGCCGAGGGTATCTTTCTTGATGACTCTATTGGTGACTTCCGAGAAATTCGCGTAGAAATCGACCCCAAATCAGAGTGTCAGAGCCTCCAGTTACGAAGGTACCACCCTAGGACAAGTACCCAAGATTCTTAAGAACCAACCAGGAAGTCTGACTCCATAGACAAAATCTATCTGCCTACCAACCCACCACTCATCAACGATACACCACATTATTTCTTTAGCTTGGTTGATTCACAATATCATAACTTAGGGTCACCGGCTATTATATAACACAGTGGCTCATTGACAACATAAATATTGTCCTTTCAAGTGCACACTAACCCTATAATTTTCCGACAAAATCCATCCCGCCCACCTACCATTTTTTTTTTTTTTTTGCTGACAAACATGTTATTCATAAATGGCCGCTTTGCTTGCACCCACTATGATTTAATATGCAATTCGCTTTTTACACTTTCTTTCAGATCCGGCTACTGGCATTAGGCAAATATGTTTTCATTCGCACATACGTTGGATTTTGACATAGAATTCGAAAAGTTGAAAAAGTCTCTACTCAATCAAATCGTTTGTACCTTTCATTACTATATGACCCTTCAGGTTGAGCCGTTTCAAACCCAACGAAGGTCAAAACAGCTGACCCTTCCTCGTAGTATTTTTCAAAATTAGTTTCTTGAACAGCTTCGACATAGTACCCGCCACTGTCGCGAAGGAACAACCAATCTAAGTAATTGTGTGGAATGCTAAAACATGACTACCATCTTTGAGGTTTCGTCAGCGAAGGGCAAAAAAAAAGGGTTGTCCTTTATTTTTATACTCGTATTTTCAACGGAACCAATATTCTGGGCTTTCAAATCGTTTACCTATACCCTACCGCTTTACTCGACAATCAGTGAATATATAATTAGGACTATCCTCTTCACAATCACCAAAAACACAAAAAAACAATGTCCACAATGACTTTTACAACGCGGAATGGCGTTTCAGAATGTCCACCACAGCACCTGTGTGCGGAAAAGTCATCGGGCTTCGCGATCAACAGTTATTGCATGATCTAGAACGCAGCTCTGAGCTAATCCGCCTCCAAATCCGCCCCACATATAGTAAACAGCTAGCATATTTTTCGAACAGTGAATTTCTACTATTCGTTGCTCGTGGTTTCATTGGTCGTTTGTGAAAATAAAGAAAAAGAAAAAGCACGGGGCAACAACTCAGGATTGCGAAATCTATCGGCATCATGTGAAAAATTCTATTTTTTTTTCTTTGCTTTTTTTAATTTTTATTTTTTTTTTTTTGCTTCCGATCTGTGTGACACGCTGTTGCCAAGTTTGAAACCATTTAGGCATACAAAGTTCGCAATAACCTGAAAGTGATGAAAAGCATGAAACGCAGGATTGGATCAGAAAACTGTCTGCTTTTTTTTTTTCTTTGTGTGCCTAGAATCCATTAAATATTCTTACCTAATCTCTAGGGAGAAGTGTATTATTTTGCGACTAGTTGAAAAAGAACTTTGATATTTCAGCCCTAAATTTATAAGAAATCGTGAAATTCAAGATTGGTGCTTCCTCCCGAAGACATATGGGCCTATTTCATGTAAATTTCATCCTATTTTAAGGGGAAATAATGTGATACTTCTCCACCATCAGGCCATGATAGAAAAGGCGTGTTATCGCCAGTGCTGTGCTCATCCACGGTCAATACGGTATGGCCAGACCTGTTACAACCGATATGTACAAATTCACAGTAATGTAACATTTCACTTTTGAGAATAATTCGTCTATGAGTAGGATATATACTGTAGGTTTGTAGGTGTTGATGGTTATCCACGGTGAGAGAAATACAACAGAACTTCTGCGGAAAGTTGAGGTATTCAACATAATGAAACAATGGATTACATTACATAATTGTATGTGTTGTTCAAGTGTGACATCATGCGTTATTGTACAATAGGTTTTCTCCATAATTTCTCTGCATAATGGACCGAACTTTCAAGGCCAACCAACTCTACATAGAATCGTCGTATTAAAATGGGGTTTGAACCTATATATAGCCTATAGATTTCCGTTCTATTTTCTCAAAAGCAACGCAGTTGCCTTTGAAAATAGTAAAAGATGTGCAAAGAGTAAACTTGCCCGAAGTATGTCCCCTCCCCCTAAATTTGGGCCCGAACGTAATTTTGTGAATAGGGGTGTTTTGCGACAATTCATCTATAAGAATTGAGCGTAATCGGTCATATCGAACTATTCCCGAAATCTGACACACACACACACACACAACACACACACACACACACACACACACACACATACATACATACATACATACATACATAATACATACATACATACATACATACATACATTTTCCTCGAGTGTATCTCGTTGGCAGAAAACTTCTCCCACACCCATACAGCCATAGGTATCCCACAAGTTCTCAACAATTATATTTGTTATATAGAAGCCTATAACGGGTTGATGGGGCAACCAGCAACAGTGAATGGCAAAACACCAACTGACTACAATATATCACAATCCGCCTTTCGGATGATAATTAGTTTTACCTGTGCCGTCCATGTTCCCGTGCGTGGGATAATAGAACGAATTCCTATGAATTGGTGGACGCATCACGTCACAATAGGGCTTATTACTGAGGGCTCAACCCTTTTGCCGGCCATGGCCTTGTTCAAGGCGAATCAAAGTTCCATATACGGTGATATTCGTTTGGTTGTTTGATATGGTCTTCTCTTTCGGGAACGGGTGAACTTCCTGCATATATTTGTATATAAACGCCAAGATGACATGGCCAGTCTCGGTCCGTCGCATTCATTTATTTTCTCCGGTCTCCAATATAAATACACATACATATTTATGCTTATTATAAAATATCTATACAATAATAAAAGATGTTTATTATGTTAATCTTTTGAAATGGAAGGCATAAGAAGGGTTATAAGAGGAATATTCCGGTAGTAAATAAGTCATCTAGAGTCTATTTTTTTTTTTTTAGATAGAGTGCCGACGATAAACAAGCTATTCTTATACTAATCTGATTCTTCTGTATTTTGGGCGTTATTGCCTCAATCCTCAGGTTGTACCTCTTGTTTCCTGGAGTAAAGAGTTGAGTTCTGTATGTAATTAATGTCTTTCATTGCTCTGTATGCCAATTAACACCTCTTATGAACTCATTTCGTGCAGGATTGTTCACAATACTCAGTAAAAAATTATAATCTATATTAACAATTCTGGAACAGTATTTCAAAAAAGTGATAATTCTTTTCTTGTCTTCTGAATAATACGGATTTACCAGGCAGAACAGCATAATTTATGTTGTGTAAGATATAGGCACAAATACTCTTTCCGTACTCAACTGCAAAATATGGAACTATATAGGACAAAGTTGAAAGAACGAAGTACCACCGTTTCAGTTAAGGCTGATTATGTGAGCTATGTGTGAAACTACCTCAGAATCTTTGATTGAGGATTTAGTTAACTTTGAAGAAACGAGGGCCTCGTGCTTAATATTTACTTTCTCAAGAAACAATTTCCTTCGACTTCTCTGGATTAAGTCTTACATTCTTGTTCCATCACATAGATTTACAATACTTGACACATCAGTTCATAGCTTGCTTGGTCAGCTTGATACGTGCATGCGTTTAGATATATTGCACACTTTAGCGTGTCGTCTGCATATTGTCCCCACAGCACATCAGCAGTATTGTATTTCATTATATAAATTATGAACAATAGCTAAGGCAATTGCAAGGTACCCCTTGGGGAACTCCACAACTTCAGATCAGATTTTCTGTCAGACCCTCGGGTAGCATAGCTGATTTGTCCGGACCATCCGTTCTTGTACAACCCCTCGAATATCTTGGATTAGATCGGATTGAAGTACCGTGTTAAAGGCACTAGAGAAGAAAGAAAAAAGACCTCAGATACAGTACCGTGTATCTTTGTCATTTAAGCCTCTGACAATATAGTGGAGTTAGGTTAATACAGCATCAGACATACACCCCTTCCAGGGTTGTCGGACTGTCTTGAAAAGTGGAGGGTGGCACATCGAATGCAATTCCATCAAAAAAAACAAGCGGAGCGCCACCATCCGTTGGCGCGACAGCGTGCAGAAAATTTCAGATTTCATACCCTCCAATCGACGGAAACGGCACTTGCCAGCTCAATAGCAACCCATCTACATATGTGTTGATTGAGTGAAAGAACAGACAAAAAAGTTGTCATTGTGCAAACTAAGGTGAATATACCGAATCTCACACATGTTCTGTCTTTATTATCTTTTCTCTACTTTTGGCTTTTGTTGTCGTGGGATCCAGGGTCTACCGAGCAGTCTCTGGTGGATCGAAGGTAGAAAGCCATAAGCGTACGGAACCACTCCAATTTCGGAGCAGAAAATTTGTACCCGAATTTTACAAGTCATTGGAAACTACCACCGCGCGCGAAGCGCGCGAGAAATATTGCATGTTCTCCGGGTATTTTATCGCGAGCAAATTCCGGCATTTTTTCACCCTGCCTATTTTCCCCTTCCCAAATTTTCCACGACTTTCGCCGCCGATTTGTTTTTTTCATCTCCGAAAAATGGGGGCGGGGCAGTCTGCCGCTAAAGCTTCTTGAACGTCGCGTTAACAAAATGATTCGAACAATGTTAACCTCTCAATTTAGCCTACAACGACTGAAGAAACTCGCCATTTTGCGCGCGCGAAACAATCTTTAAAAAATTATCAAATTGGCTATTCGATTCCAAAATTCAGAACTCGTATGAAACATAGGAAACCCTCGACTCGGCCCTAGTCGGGTCCAGATCTTCACGCACCTGGAACTAGTGGACTTTAAGACAATTTCCCACTCGAGTTCTTGTTTGTTAGACAAAAATTGAATCAGTTTAGAGGGAGACAAATCGGGTGTTGCTATTTTTTTTATTACCGTCCCGGAAAGTGGGGGGAGGGGAAATCGTTATAATATCCCCCCCCCTCTTTTTGAAGTGGGAGGGGACCTGTCCCCCCCTCTCGTCCCCCCCTGTTGACGCCCATGACCCCTTCGACAGTAAAAGCAATTGATTTGTATCTCAATCTCAACGATTAAATCAATAGCTCCGGTTACCTTGTGGCACGATTAATTCTAGCTCGCATACAGTTGGAAATCGATACTGGCAAGATCAGTTGGTACTCTCTATATTCATTTACCTGTTTGTGGGTTGACAACTTTGGTACACGGCAGTATGGCGCAAACTACCTCACAAATTAAACCGTTCCATGATGGATAACAGGTCTCCAACCCACGACCTCGTGGTTGGAAGCCGCATGTTTGTTATTAATATAAAGGACGTATAACCCGTCCAGTCCCAAGGCAATCAGACTAAACTAAACTTCGAGCCGGGAATCGCCGCCCCACGACTGGAGAGCGTGGCCGCATGGGCGAGGCTAGGTCGTATGTTATCCATACCCGGAAGTCGGCCCGTGTTCGTACCGTTTAGTTACATGTGAAGCAGCTCCGTAGGCCACTGCATTGTTTCCTATACTCTAAAGCATACGGATCGGCATTTTCAAAACTGGCAGTTGTTCGCTTTGCCGTCCGTCGCAAATCATTTTAACTGCAGCATGTTAATTTGGACTGATCGAGTGGCAACCATTAACTTAACTGATCGGAATCCCCCGCGTTTTGAACTAAATTTTAACTGGGGCATTGTCCATATCTTATCAATTCATCCAATGGTATGACCACAGAAACTGCCCGTTAACACACGTTTGTGCAGTTACCAACTCATTGAATATCATCGTCTAAGGTCGCTAGAATCAACCGGTTTCTCCTCATTCGGGAATGACGTGACCACTGGCTGTACGTGAAGCTTATGCCTGAGAGCATAACATAATTTTCACCAGAATTTACATAGTTTTGTCCACGTATATACCGTTGGACTCATCCTCATCCTGCCCCAATAATTCAGCGTTCCTTTAAAGTCAACAAGGAGGAATGGATGAAAACGCAATGGCCTTTGTTAGTCTAATCGAGAAATGCTACTGTTGACCAAACCCGGCTGCGAGGCGCTTTACTTACATCATGGTCCCGTTCTGAAAGGGCAACGGTATTTTGTGTGACAAGGCAACCCAGCCCCATTTCCAAGCGACCGGCCGGCCCACACACTAACTTACAGACTATCATCATCACACCTTTGCAAGCACAATCCACAAGGTGGTATTCTTCTACCTTCGCTGACATTCATCGCTTGATCGATTACTTTTTGTACTGGTCGTTTGGGTGTGATATTGACTTGGCCCAGGTTGAACAATTCGGGCCATAACACTACGGCTATATGTACAACGGCCGATGGTCTACGCTGGCCGTGTCGGTATAGTGCACCGATATATGCATTCCTCCTCGGTGCTATTGTGCTCCGTGCTCCGCTCCTCGCCACCGTATAATAGCTGACAAAACGCTCGTTCTTATTGTCACCGCTGCCACAGTTACTCGGTGAACTTTGGACTAAACTATTCATTCCTTGGATTGTCTATACTGGAGTTACCAACCAATTGGCATACGACACAGAAAAATGACTGGATAGGCTCCCGCCAGCAACACTTTAATCTGCATGAGGTGAGAATGTGCCTATATATGCCCTTTACAGTTTCATATAGACTTTCGTCAGTATTCAGTCTTTTTTTTTTTGTGAAATGTTCCAGAATGAACCGCATTTCGTGTTGCACTCATTTCCGTTCCGAGTGTAGTTTCTCGTCCTGATAAAATCCAAGCAGATTGACTTTGATCGAGCACTCTGGTTAGAGGAACTCCCATGTCTTCTCTGTACGTCGTTAGTCGTTTGGGGGAATATCATGTTACATAATTTTATGTTTTTGGCGAGAAGGACCAACTGCTAAAAAATATCAGTGGAAGATATTCCAACTTTCTGAACTATCGGTCAATGATAGCAGGCTTTCAAGCGTTCCTACTTTTCCGACTTTTTTTACTTCCTCGTACTTTCCTACTTTCTTCCTTCGACCACCTACTTTTTCCTACTTTTTCCTACCGTTTTTCGCTTGCAGCTCCAACAAATTATCTGATGACCCTAGTGATCAAGTGCCTGTTATTGATCACCTCCCCCTCACTGGGCTAGAGCTACCAGTGAAAAGTAACCTTGTTTAGGATATACAATATATAACTGGCATCTTTCATCAGAAACCACGATAACCTCGATCAGCCTAGCTGCACTGACATTATTTATTCCTTGACGAAGTCAGAGGAATCTAATGCAGTCACCCGTGTGTGGTGTGTATGTGTGTGTGTGTGACGCCCATCTTGTAAACCCGATAACCTTGATCCAAGTATAGTAGGTCCGTCTCCATTGTATGTGTGTTCCCCGTTATGAGTACATGAACCCTATTGTTTTGAGGTCAGGTCAGGGTCATCTGAGGTCACCAAGGTCAAAGTCTGAAAACCTTGTGAACACGAAAGTCCAGAATGGTTTGTCTGATCAGTGAATTTTGTTGTGTAGCTTTTTCATGGGTAGTACAGGAACCCTATTGTTTTTGGTATAAGGTCGGGTAATTTTGGTCAGAATCGAAAATTTGTGAAAAGGTTGATATTTGCAATTTTTTGGCTGTCACCACGATACTAGACCCCGCTGGCTGGATGGAAACTCAATAACTTGAGACGTGTGTTCCCCATGAGAGTACATGAACCCTATTGTTTTGGGTCCGGTCCGAGCCGAGGTCTTAAGGTCAAAGTGGTTAAACATTGTAAAACTCGATAGTCAGCAATGTTTGGTCGAGCAAGTTGAAATTTGGTGTGTAGCTTTTCTTAAGAGAAGTGCAGGACCCCAGTTGTTTTTGTTTAGCGTTAGGGTTGAATTGTTGGTCAAAATAGGAAATTTGTTTGAAAGTCAATATTTTGGGCCAATTTAGGCTTGTTTATACAGGATAACTCTACTCCCTGATGATTACATGAACCATACTGTTTTGGAGTCATGTCAGAGCTCATCTGAGGTCACCACGGAGTAGGGAAACCTCGAAATTAATTGTGTAGCTTTCTTATCAAGAGTACAGGACCCTATTGGTTGGTTGTGAAATTTGTCATCGTTATGTTGCCCTTAATGAGCGGGTACAATCTCCCGTTTGTCCTTGGTGCCCTGGCTGTAGGTTGTCAGTGAGAGTCAAGGAATCACTAAGCCTCTTGGCTTCTGGTTGATTTCTTGACGAAGTCCCGTGAATCTATGCTTCCATGACATTGGGTGGTGTGCATGTACTGTAATGTGTTTGTAGGCCTATGTGACGCCCAGTTGTAAACACGATAATCTCCCACCTGGATGGCTGAAGCTCAACTTATAGTTGTTTTCCCATGATGAGTACATGAACCCTGTTGGTTGGAGTCAGGTCAGAGATCATATGAGTACCAGCGGTCAATGTCGAAAACTAGTAAACAAGATAAGTCCTGACGGTTGGTCTGATATTTTGAACATTTGTGTATAGCTGCTTATGGGGAATACGGGACCCTCTTGTTTTTTGTTCAGGTGGGGGTGGAAATTTAGTCAGAAATAGAAAAGTTTGATGTTTTTGCCACTTTTGGCTTGGGTAACACAATAAGTCGACCCACCCTGATGGAATGAAGCTCATACTTTGTGGTTTCCCATGTGAGTACATGCACTTTATTGTTTTGGGGACGTCAAAGGTCATCAAAGGTCAAAGTATGAATCCTTGAAATTTTAATTTGTAGCATACAGGAAACCCTATTGTTGGGTTGGGGAAAATGGGGACGTTATTTTGCCTTAATAGCTGATACATCTCCCATTTGGGTTCTTGTGCTTGGCTAGAGGTTGGTCAGAAAGAGTCAAGGAATCACTTTAGCCTTTTGGCTTTCTGTTCATGTAACATACGTTGATGGGAACGGAACAATACGATTGCACGCAATAGCCTACACGTCTACCACCACATTCAAATACCAGTGGTCATATTCCTATTTATTACTAATGGCAGCTAAACCCCAGACTAAGCTGTTTTTCAATTTTTTCTATTCGGAAGAATTTCCTATTCCTACAACGCTTGTCTGTAAGAACGACTTTGACTTTTGGTACTAACTAATTATTACTAATGCAGTTAAACACCCAGGAACAAATTCAGCTGATTCGAGTGCGTTGATATTGAGCACAGGCGACTAATTGCAAGTCTGTCTTGTTATGTCGGCCACGCCACGGGGGAACTGCGGGATCCCCATAATACAAAATCAATGTTAAACATGTACTCTTCGAAACGCTGTGACAAGAACTCTCTATGGGATCCGAATGAACGAACACATCGTGTGCAAGCATATATTGAGAATAATCATCCATTCAGACGAGTGAATACCTATTTTCGTATTTTCTGTTTGTTGTCTGTAATAAATCTGTTGTCATATCTTCAATAATCAAAAGCAACAGGCTAGAATCGTCACTTTGGGGGTGTGGGGTTTTGGTGTTTCCCTTCACTTTGTTCTATTTGAGGATATACAATCTATTACATGAGCATTGACTTTTAAACAATTTCAGGTGGGGGCGCGGGGCGATTTTCACCTCGCGACAGCATGCTCAACATCGCCCGGCTTGGAAACCAAATTAGTTGAACCTGGGCCGGAAATTGCCGATTTTTATTCCTTGAGGATCTATGCAGTCATGACAGTGTGTTGTGTGTGTGTGGACGCCTAGCCTTGTTAACACGATACCACCCCGCTTAAAAATGGATCACGTTCATCTTTGTATATGGGTTCCCCATATGAGTCAACATGATCTCTTTGTTTTGGGGCAGGTGGAAGGTCCGGATGTGCAGAGTTGAAAATCTTGTAACACGATAAGTCCCGGAATGCCTGGTCCCGCTCAGGTTGAAATCGTATGCAAACTTTCTCTGGGGAGTACAGAACCCTCTTGTTTTGGGTTTAGGTCGGGGTGCATTTTAGTCAGACATTGAAAATTTGTGAATAGTCCGATATTTTGCCCAATTTTGGCTTGTGCATGTGTAACTCAACTTCACTTGGATTGATAAGCCCAACTGTATGTGTTTCACCCGCAAGATTAAATAACCCTATTGTTTTGGGGTCAGTCAGAGGTCCATCGAGGTCACCATAGTATCACAAAGTTCTGGAATCTGAAATTCAGTGTGAATCTTGTCTCATCAGAGTATAGGAATATATTGTTGTTCGGATCAATGGGAAATCTGTCACATGTTATGTATGCCCATAATGAGCGGGTGCAGTCTCCCATTTGCCCTGTTCTAGCAGTAAGTTGTCAGAAAGAGTCAAGGAATCACTAAGCCTTTGGGCTTTCTGGTTATGGCATTTGGCCTGGTCTAATATGCATTGTGTGTTTTCTGTTTTGAAATTTTTGTTCTTCTATTTCTTTGTACAAGATTCCTCCAATTTTGGTCGATAACGGTCAATTGTCGGCCAGGTTAAGTTTGAACACGATTCGGGTGATTGAATTTTCGTCAACCCAGATTCGCTGGATAGGTGACGTTGTCCGCAATTAATTGCCTCCTTCATGCTACTAACTCCGTCAGATTTCACAGATTTAGGTGGGCACTAAAGGCACGGCCACCAGGTAAATTCTGGAGGCCGGAGTGGGATGGGGGGGGGGATTGTCCGAAGCAGTAAAGAACAATATTTTCGTGTTGGTAGGCATACTTCTGAGTTGGGCCCCTACCGTGTCTTTGGTGGACACCATCATATTTGTCTCAACATCAAGGTGGAACTAGCAAGTGTCATTTATAGATAGGTGAACCGTTGGGCGTTCTTTTGTCTATGCTTTTTTATTAGCTCACACATAATGCAAATATATATATAGTAATGTGTGAGTGTAAAAATAACCCCTACAGACTACAGGGACCACTGGCCACTGACT
>JAODTK010000517.1:0-14637 GCA_026419785.1 Sclerodactyla briareus
CATACTACGGTTGTTGGTTCTGTTGGTCAGTTTGTAATATATCGAAATCAGAAACACTTATATCCATATATCAGTGACGTGCAAGCACTCCCCCAACGGCTTGACCACTTTGAATTCGACTCTATATAACTTACCGGTTTTAACTCTCCATTTAAATTGTCATCAGCTGTCTGTTAGTTTTCTTTTTTTCGAGAGGATTCTTGAGTACGAAAATAGTGTTGCATCACACAGCTCTTTTGATCTCTGGGTGCATACTATTAACTGTCGAACCGCAGGCTCAGTATTACTTTGCGTTGTATGAATAATTCTTGTTCCGTGGGTAAGCTTTCAAGTGTCGCAAATCGAGGCCCACCGTTTTATTGATCAGAATGTTTTTAAATGTAGTTTTGTAAATACTAGTACAGGTGGGTGCGGCATGAACCGGAACGTCTAAATACGCTGCAGTTGTTTGAGGACAACAAGCTCCGGAGCGACCGAAAAAACATTAATTTAACGTAATAAATTGAACAGGTAAAAATGTCTTGTGTACTGCACATGTCCGTTCACGTACTGCAGATCATTGCTATTACGCCTCCTCAAAACCTCTAAGAACCTCTAAGAAAGATAACTCTGCTGGATTGTCCACTGACGTACACAAACATCAGTGCCATTTAGTCATCTTTAAGAATCACAGTCTGATACTAGAAGGTTATAGTCAATAGTGAAACGTGATACATAGGAAACTGGTAATTGTACAGTTGTAACTTTTTTTTCCGGATGTGCAATCGATTTTTTTAACACTTCTTCTCTGTTATTGCCTATACGCAATATTATTCCCGTTTATGTGGAATCCGGGAGCTGACCTTTCAACTTTTCTGACCTATTTGACAGTTTAGATTGAACAATGTACGTTTGGGCATTGGAAAGACATAGAGTGCCTGCGATAATTTGGAACCGTGTTACTAGTTCCCAAACTGATAATGGAATGGTCAGTTTGCTTGCAGTAATACAATCTTGTATGTCCCTGCTCCAGTTGTCGACATCTCTTCCAGTATCGTTTTCACATTATTAAACATCCACAGCATCGCATTGGCTTGACGTGGAGAGTCCTCAAATTTACTACTTCTTCTGTCTGCAACAAATGTTGTGAATAATATCCGTCTCCGCGTTGTTTGGGGACACGGAGTCCCAGATTTCCCCCCTCCGGATTTCTTCAGAGCATTCGTTGCGAGGAATGTGTGATTCATATGGTAAACTTGGGGAATTAGTGTGAACGAATTTTCATTCTCCGTCTTGGGAACAAATCGTCGTGGTATCACAGCCACATATACGCGCCCATACACCCGGTAAACGGCAAAACTCGAAACGTTCGTGGAGAACTGTGGGCGCACTTCCGCTGTCAGTGAGATAATGATAATAGGCTATTTAGCTCAAGCAAAGAACTATGATATTCGCCTACCTACAATTGCGAAGTATGTTTGATTGTAAAGGATAACACACAGAACTGTCCAATAACCTCCAAATGACTGGATGACTTGGATGACTTGGAGCCCCAAACTGATTTTTTTTGGGTTGGGGCCTCTCTCTTGGGGTAGGGCGTAATGAATCCAACGGGATCCAAATCGCATCAGGGCACTGCCTAAAAAGCATACAATTATTCGAGAGAACATTTGGTGGATCATCAGTCCGCAAGTCTGTTGCCCAAAATAAATAATGATATCTTGTACATTTTATGCAAAGCTCTGTCACGTCCCATCCCGGCATATTAATTAGTTAAAAATGCCTGTTTCGAAAGCTGGTATGCTCAAACTACGGCGAAATATGTCTCTGGGTCATTTTTTTTCAGCTTTGTATTCGCGTTGATGAATGCATGTGGTCTAGTTGCGCCAATATTAAAATGTGAACATCGTATTGATACTTTCCATCTATATCGAACCATACGTGTGTTGAACGTTGATATCACCGTGAAGATTCTTCTTCTTCTTATTGGATCACGTGTTTATGCAAATCCACTACGGATATGTATATTCGTATTTGTTAGGACATGAAATGTTATGACCGTTACAGGTAACCACGTTGGGCCCGCGGAACAGCTTATGATGGTCCTATGGTAGGGCTACACACATGCCCATTATACATAATGGTGATCCTTCCGTCGAGCGCGTACGCGTACGTATAGTGATCTGTATCCCCTAACACCCCTAATTAAGGGTATACCGATATTTTTCGGCCAAATATGGAGATGGTCAAAGTATTCAGGGATCAGAATTCTGACGGTTTCAGTGTTTGTGACAATGCGAACATTAACGAAACAATTTTTCACTGGGATTCAGTGAGGTTGACAGAAATAATTAGGGGAATAGTTGGAGCGGAGGTCGGGGAGGAGGACTTTCCCAGATATTTAAAGATTTGAAATTGTTATAATTCCGAGTATTTAGAAGGAAATAACGAAATAGGATTGAAAAAACATCTGAACATTCCGAACAAATGGATGACCAGGGATACCGGTGAATCTGCAATTCCAGGATCCAGGATGTCAGTGTCCCCCTTTTTATATTGGTTATAGTTTTACTTGCTAGTAATACTTAGTACCTCAGGGTTGTGGTGATCTGAATGACGAAAAATAGCGCAAGCATAGATAGTGACGAAATATTCTAATTTGTGTCAATATTAAATTTGCAATTCTAAGGCATTTCTGAAAATATTTTTACATATCTGCTGGTTGGGCGATAGCCTTTCCTTAGGCTAATATTGAAGAAGAAGAAGAAATTCAACTGACGTCCTATTTGTTTTCGGCAGGAAACCGTAAACGCTTGGTAGTCAGATAGGTATAGTGAATCAGCGTAGGGACTATGTGAAGCCCCCCCCCCCCCAACCCCCCCCCCAAAAAAAACCCGATTATCCAACTTTTTTTTTTTACAGAATCGTAACGCATCGTAACGGCTAGTTCAGATATCTTTCTATATTTTCAAAGATGTGGCTAAAATGTTTAGTGTAGATTTCAAATACAGCAGTTGTGATCCAAAACACTACTACGACTGCCGAGCATAAGACTGATGATACAACAGCAACATAATAATAATATAATACTCATAACTAATAATACTAATAATAATAATAATAATATATAATATAATACTAAAATAATAATAAACTACTAAAAATACCAATAACGGTATAATAATTCATCATCATGCTCATCATCATCGTATCGTCTTATGACAGATGTTCTCCTCCTCCTCTCCATTTGACGGCTGTTTTTCCGCAATCCACAATTGTATTTTTGCTTCACGTCTGGTGCCTCTTTCGATCCCGTCTTACCAACGAAATGTGTAATTCCAACGAAACCCCGCTGATCTCTCCATCATCATTCAACACCACCAATATTATTTCGGGAGCCCTCTGTCGACGTACATAACAAGGTAACATCTGACTTTTGTTTCACGAACTTTTTGTAGAATCGGCAAGAGCCTGTAGAATAAAAAAGGTACATATTCAAATAACTCTTCCTTTCCAGAGAATAATAGTGCATTACCACTTATTCTTCACTGTCATGCAGTTTTCCTTTAAATCGACATATAATACCTGTCTCGTTCGACGAGGTTTCTTGTAAAATAGCATAAAATATCTCTTACCGCATTCGTGTAGCGAACAAACTGTATTGAGCGCCGCATTGGACACCTCTTTTGTCCAGAGCCATTTTGCCCTCCCAAATATCGTGTTATTTGATATTTTCCGCCCTCAAATATCGGGGGGGCCCTTGGATATTTTGCTCCCTAAATTCGTCCTTTTCAATAATTTGTTCTCGATTATCGTGTTATTTCATAGTTGGCCACCACAGACTCTCTACTCTGTCTTATTTCGTCCTCTCCAAAATCGTGTTATTGGTATTCCTATCAGCTAAATATCGGGCTAATTCCCCTTTTGCTTTTCCTAAATATAATGCTAGTAGATATTTTGGCCCGCTAAATATCGCGCTTATATTCTAGGACATCAGGAACGGCATATTTTGCGAACTGCTGTATTTGGTCCACTGCCCTATATTGTGTACAGGTCCGTATTTTGATAACTGCGTATTCGGTGCCCATATTTTGCCTGTTGTTAAGACGTGTATCCAGGAGCGTTTCCATCATGGTTGCCGAGGCGTGTTACACCGATATGAAGATAACACGACATGATTCATTAACCGATAATGATCTAAAATTGACCGATGATGATCAACAACCGATAATGATATAACAATTGACCGAGGTGACCTTCAATGAAGAAACTTTCCTAACCGATGATCAATCCCCACTTGAGTACTTTTTTCAACGACATAAAATCAGTATCTAACCCTTAATGAATCACCAATTTGAACCGAGTCATGCAGTAACTACTTTAGTTATGATGATCAAGGTTTCCGGGATGTAACCAAGTGGTAACATTTTTGTGAAAGATGAACGTTTTCTACATCGGCGTGCGACTTTTCATGACGGGGAGGTGGAGGTATGCAGTTGACTATCTAGCAAGCGGTCACGATTGGTTTCTTCTAAGAATTCCCCCCCTCAGATCGCAGGCACTGACCTTTTCCAGCTCATGATTGTGCATTCTGGCGCTGATCTGTTGCCATATTTGGGGTGGGGCTTCGCCACCCTCTCTCAGTGTCCTTGATCTATCCAAGAAAGGCATTCGTCCTCATCAACGATGATTCATCTTAACCCTCTCACTTCAATCTCTATCCCAATCGCATCATCTGTATCATCTCTCTGCCATCCTTACCGTTACTTTTATGGTCAATTTTCTTCTTAGCTTGGGGATGCTGTTCCTCCTTTACGCGAGTTTACTCCGCCCTACTCGCTCTTCTTCTTCCAGCCCCCGTTTCGTGCATCTCCCCGTCATCGCCCGAACCCTATGCTCTCGCTCCTTTTTCCTCGCACTTCGCGTGCCATGAATAGGCTTCCTTCCTCGTGATGTATTTCCTCCTGTTTTACCTCTCCATCGGTTCAAGAGTAAAATCAACAATCTGGATCTCTCCTCTTTCTGTCTTTTATTTTCTTGTGCTTGGGGTTGCCTTTTTGGTTTAGGCAATTAATGGGTTCGCCCTTCCGTTTCCTCATGTCTTTGTTTAAAAAAAAAAAAAAAAAATCTTGCACTGAATATTTTCATCTATCGTTAAACATGGCGATCGACCCAATTGTCTTCGCCTGGCGATCAGTGGTTTAGTTAGTTATTATTTATTTAGTCAATTATTCCTCCTCAGATGATCGACATACGGGACCGCGAGTAAACAAGTATTAAAGCGAAGTGAGGCCGATTAGGTACTAGATAAACGCTACTGCGATGATCGTATGAAGTAGGACCAGCAATGAAACCATAGCCGTGGGGGGAGTCCGAACGGGGCCGATCGTCGCGATCGGAGTAATGTCAAAAGGTCACACAAATGCTCGTAACTAATCAAATATCTCAGATCTAGACGTACTTAACACAGTGCTCCTGTATTACTAGGCAGCGGTGAGGCTGTCACATTAAGACTGCTTCACCCCTAAGGCCTCACCCTTCCATACCAGCCAGCTATAGTAGTCCATAGTTAGTATTGCCTTCGATATTCTAACGTGACTGCAAGACAAAAAAAACCCACCGTGTTTTTGATACTCTGGACTTCACCACAAGTACAGAGACATTTCCTGATAAGGCGACTGAGACCACGCCCGCTCTCGACTGCCATATCAGTGAGGACAAACGCTACTAGTTTGCAAAATCTCTGGTACTCCTTATCTGAAGAATCAGTATAATACCTGAATAGGGGAAATCGTAAATTCTGGGTTTAACTCGACATACAAACGTGATTCAACGATCGAGGAGCAAAACTTTCGTTTCCTCTTAGTTCATGCCAGCAATCTCAAAATCACTAGCACTCAAACTTCCCTCGAAATAATGCAGGGTTAGTTCTGGCCATTTGCACACATCTCCCAACTGTAATAACGGGTCATCCCTCATGCCATGCGATTTTTCAAGAATGCGGCTGATAAACTTTGTCTCTGAATTTCTTTCACTTTGGCCAATTACTGATGGCCTTCCCAACTCTAACAGCAAAGGTCTTGGGGGTCGACATCTCACGCCCAGAATCGATTTGACCAACTTCCGGTACGTTTCACCTCCACAAGTGAGCACTATTTTAACCTGAATCACAATTATAGAGGATACAAGACAATATGCTGCCTCTAAAACTTTTTTTCCTTCACCCAGAATGGAAGTCTTATTCCTTTTTCAGGAATGCAACAAATTTCATAACCTTGCCTTTTTTGTTGGCAATATGCCTCGCACAGAAGAAGCAACAGCCCCCAAATAAATATACGCGCAACAATCTGCACAGATGCTCCCAGTCACATTGAGCCCGATTTCCACGGCATTGCTTCTAATGACCATCATTTTAGTCGTGTCCTGGTTAATTACCATCCCAGAATCCTCACAAAAAGTAATCAGAATATGCCATTTCTGAATTAGGTGCTCCCTAGATTAGTTAAAATAACAGTCTCATCCATTGCTACCCCCCCCCCCCCCCAAAGACCCAGTGTAGCCAACCAAATAACCATCATTCAAACAAGGTGCTCAAATTTTGCGAACAACGAATTGGTCATATATAAGTCAACAGCCAACAAATTGTGGATGATCCTGGCGTAATCCTTATAGAAGTATTTATACAACCGCCCCCACTACAATCTGCGTCATTATAGAGCACAGCTAAAGGCCATTATCATTGTGGCTCCACACCCCATATCCCGCAGAACAGAATGAGAGTCCTTACTAAAGCAACGGAATATCAAGAACAGTTTAGTTTCAGCGGCAGATTACATATCAAAAAGGAGTTCGCAAGTGAGAAATGTTCAACACGCATCCCCTCCCCTTTTGCGCTCCAGCCTGTTCTCGACTGGGTGTATACCACACATTTAAACGTCTATATAATATAGTACATCGTGAGTCGATCACTTAAGGGACAGAATTTAACAAAACAAAGAAAACAAATTGCGAAATGACGAAAATTACCAGAAGTATTCTCTCATCTGTCGTCTCCTTCATGATAAAGTTCGCCCTAAGGAATAAATCGGTCCGAAGCAAGAGGTTTAAAAATAGATGGCAGAATGCGACAAGCATCAGTTTTTTCCGATCGTGAGTCGATTCATCACCCATGCAGAAATTCACTACTGACACGGACCTGCAAAACATTTCGAACTATGTTACCTGCATTCACAACCCTAAAAACCATCTTGTCAAACTATACATGGGAAAAGGAAATGAAAAAACAATTTCTTGGCCTTTTCTGCCGAATTTCTGGCAGGGTGATCCAGCCACTTTATAAAAACACCAAAAAATCTCAAGGGTATAATTGTTCTCGCGAAATAGGAACAATGGAAATATAGAATGATTAATTGTTTTGATGCGTATAAATTAGAATCATACTATGCGTGGATGTTTTTGAATCAGGTGATATTCACCAGCCAGTACATTAGCGCGCGTTGCACTACAAAAAGGACGCGCTGATCGAGTCACGATCGTGAATCGACTAAGATCGGTCACTTTATTAACAGTCCGATCCATAGAGGTTTGGCAACGTGTCCAGACAGAGATTCCACGATATTGTCAACAAATTCGCTCTTGACCCATTCTATACAAAAACTGTTCAATCGTGAGAAGAAACACCAGTACTTTGGTATTGTTGTTACATAAAAAGGATAGATGTGAACTGGTTGAGCTACGAAAACAATCCACATAGGTGGCAATACACGAGGACCCTGGGCTGATACCGAAGGGCCACTCGATTCATTAGGGTTTGCGTTTGAAGCGATAGCCTCATCTACCTCTTGTGGTGTGATTTCATATCAGTGTGATCTGGTGTCTACCACACATCCCGGGTCCACTGTCGCTGGTAAAGCCTTCCCGCGGGGTTGCAGCAAGATTTCGAAGTGCATTTTTGAAATTCCGCGGCGCTAGGCCTCAATGGCGTCAACAGGTGGGGGACGGGGGGGACAGTCCCCCACTTTCAAAAAGTGTGGGGTTTCATTATGTTGTCCCCACCACTTTTCGGGGACAGTAATAAAAAAAATAAAAGGCACCCTGCCGCTTTGTACTCAGTTGTTTAACTATGATTCGGAGTTGGAATCATATCTGAAATGAGGCAATCCTCTTTCTGTCAACTTTCTTTTTCATAATAAGAAAGGCTCCCCTACCCACTAGGTTAACAACTATCCGACTAGGAAATTAAAAGGAACGATATTGATAAGCCCATTTAAACACCAGCAGCGCAGGCAACAAGTTATTGTACAACTTGCAGGCGTGCGGGTGTTACACAGCGAGATCATAATTTAGATGATCGTGCTGAACTGATCCAATGTTTGTCTAACAAACAATAATCGCGTTGGAAATTGTCTAAGTCCACTTATTCCAGTTGCGGACCCCGGGGGAAGATCTGAACCGACTAGGCCGAAGTCAACGGATTACCCATGTTTCATACCGAGGGTTCTTGATGTTAAATCGAATCGCCAAAAGGCATTTAACTTTTAGTGTTCCGCGCCGGCAAAGTCATTTTTCTTCAGGCGTTTGTAAAATGTGATGTAAAGCTTGAATCGTTTTGTGCACTGAATTAATATCAGAGGCCTTGGGGGCAGACTGGAAAAAAATTCGGGCGAAAATTCCTGGAAAATGTGGGAGGAAGAAGGCAAAGTGAAAAATGCATGAATTTCTGCCAGACTTTTCGGATTAAAATGCCGGCAGAAAAACATGAACAAATTCTCGGCTTTGGGGGGGGGGGGTTGCGCCGCTGGTAGTTGTCAATGACGTTTGGTACAATTTCTGCAAAATTTCTGCTCTAAATCGGAATGGTCCCGTACGCAGAAGGCCTCTTCCCGTCAATCCCACCAGGGACAGTTCAGTGGACCCTGGATCCCACGCAAACAAAGTCAGAGCAGAAAAGGTAATAAAAAAAATACTGTGTGATATCGGTTAAACATCTTATTATGCATAATGTCAACTTGTTTGTCTGTCTTTTCCTCAAACACACATTGTGATGGGTGCATGAGCTGCGCAAGGCAGTTTCCGGCGATCTGGGGGGTATGGAAAATCTACAATTTCACGCTAACGATAGGGCCGCTCCGCTTAGTGGTCATTGCATTCGATGTGGTCCCCCCCTCCCACTTTTCAAAACGGGAATCGACGCCCCTGCTAGGCCTATCAGCATCCTGATTCCATGCGCAAAGCTGCGCCGGACCAATCAATCCTTTGCCAAACAGCCTTTTCATCAGTGAGTGCCAGAGGTTGTCAGGATCTTCTGTGTTCCTCTGTTGTCATTAGCCCTGTTGCTCGATGGAGACAACTATTTTCAAACAACGTTTTCATTCAAAATCGATACCACGCCCTGGGTCGCAGTTAGGTGGTTAAGCTACATCCAAACACTGGGTTGTTAGTTTCACATGATCCAAATCAGACCAGCGGATTTGTCGGCGGGTCTTCCCATGAGATATAACACGACACCGGCCACTGGACGTTCTAACAGTTTTTTTAACTCGTCTTCGTCGATCCCTACGTTCACGACACTCAGATGCGATGGTTAGTAAGCACAGGGGCGTGTCTGATGGAAGGAACGATTCATTGGAAAACGTTGCATATCGCTCATAAGCCACCAATGAGGCGATACACATGAATATGGTCCAGAACAGATTTCCACTCCGTTTGCCATGATCGATAAGTTAATGCACCAGTAATTTCATCTGTCAACAATTAACCATTCAAGAGTACCAGTTCACCAAATACGTCAACCAATTGTCTAGCATTCTCATCGGGGTTTTTGCGCAGTCGTCGGACGCGAATAATGCCAACACCGCGAGACGCTGGCGGGTATAAACCTTTGTCCCGTAGATCAGCATAACGACATTGTATCGCCAGTACAAACGATTGTACACACCGGTATCTGTAGGTTATACCGTGGAGGTCTGCGACTGCCGCCAAAGAGAAATATAATGAGTTAGCGGCGTAAATAGCATGAAAACGGAACACAACAGTGCGGACACAATTTTAGAGGACCAGAATGTGGTCTTTCACGGGAAGCTCCATATGCGCTATAAACGGTTCAGTTCCTCTCTTACGAAAACCGCAACACCTCCGCGATGCCATTACTACATTCACCATAAGTTATATAGTCAGGGTGTCAAAATTAATCGACGTCTTAATCTCATTAAGGCAGATTATGTCCGCATTGATATCACATTGTAGAACATATGGTTATCACAGGCGGCGATTGGTGTTTGCGATTGGGGGGGGGGGGGGGGGACGTACCAGAGAATATATCTAAAGCGGAGCGCCACATGGGTTGGCGCGTAGCGACAAGCAAAGTTTCACGTTTGACAGACCCCCTAGATTGCAGGAAACGGCACTTCCCGTGCCTATTGTAATAGGCACCATTCCTAAAAATTGATAAAAAAATTTTATTTCAGGAAGGTTCTCCAAAACTTATCGCCTTAGGAATCAATTTCAAGGTGGTTTGCATTGGGTTGCTGTGCATTCTAAATACCATGCAAGTGAGGTCCAGTGAGTAATATAGAAACATGAAATGGGCGATGGCAACAACCAGTACGTCGCGCGAAGCGCGAGATTTTGCAGAATCGAATTTGCCAACGACATTGCACTGAACCCTTATGACCTTTCCACTTTAGATATGCCCTGCGTTTTCACTCAAGGTTACGGCCCCATTTTTTTTTTTATCCTATTTGCGAACCACAAGCGCATGGGAGAGACACTGCCAATCAGGGACCAGACAGGTGACCAAATGATATACACAGAAGTAAGCCGCAACTGCGCGGCGAAGCGCTCACGACTTCTTTTTTCACTTTCGACATACCCATCGTAAAAGTCAGGCACTCTTTGGATATAAACTTATTCTCACCTGAATTTTGATCATGTCTTTGCACAATTTTGGCGTTCCCTGGCCGATATTCGATTGCTATCTTATTATCTTATATGCACCGCTCATGCACCCAACTTTCAACAAGTGGTCGCCCCCCTAAATTGATTGCTTAATTCTCTAATTCAAATTTGCCAATAGCAATGGCGTCACCAGACTTTCATATGGGAGGGGCCACGACATTTTCCAGGTGGGGCGCGAGAACACTATTTAAGCGGAGCGCCAGTATATTTGGAGCCGCACGCAAAGGAATTTTGTGTCGCAAGCCCCCCAGATGGCCGGAACTGACCTCTCGGCGTTTCAGGCTGCATGTACCAAGCTTCAATCTGCATTTTGTGATCACATTTTCTGTAATCGGTGGAAAATTTGAACATTTTGTCAGACCTCGTTCTTATCGCTGCCCCGACTTTAATTTTTGGCCAGAATATCCACCTTTGTTGCTCAATTAGAAAAAACATAATCTCCCCAAATTTGGACCTTTAGCTATCTTTAGCTCTTATTGTCCTCAACTGATAGTCTTCTTGCCCCGAGAGCGCAGAGACCTTCCGAGTAGCAGTTATCTGTCGAAACCCTGCGTTGAAAATCCAAGCAGTCTGAATAGCCATGCTGCGTTCCAAATCCGCGTGGCGAGTGACTGAGAGGAACGGACCGGACGCTACATGGTTTAGTAATCAAAAAGCGGTTTATTGAGTGTTCAAGTTAAATGAGAGTGTTGTTGTATGATTCCACCTCACAATATTTATAGTTTAGGGTCCATAGCAGATGTGGCGAAATTTCATGAGTATGCGGAGCTTAGAAGCAAGCACGGGACAAAGGTCCACCCTAGTACGCGCGAACCACAAAAATTTGTTCACTTTTTTAGGGATTGGGCGAATTCGTCCCTTCTTTGTCACCTTTGGGCAGATTTCCATCGAAAATTCAGGCATTTGGACTTAAGCCTTCCCCTGAATTTTGAATATTTCTTTTGTGGGGGACACGCAATTTTTGTGGCGTTCCCGTCACTTCCCTGGCCGCTTTTCAATGCCCCACCGTGGCTCTCATAGTGAGAGTATTTGACCGTGCACCAACTTTCAACGAGTGTCGCACCCTTTAATAAAAAAATTTAAAAATCACAGCTCCCGCCAATCTTATGCAAACGATATGGATTTGGGATAACCCTTCTTCCATTGATTATTAAGAACAACCCGGTAAATTCAGGCATTTTTTTTTTGCTAGGGAACATCATAATCTGCACAAGGCACATCAAGTGTCTGAACACTACCGGTGAATAAGATACCCGCGCGCGTAGCGCGCAAAATTTTCAGATATAAGCAGCAGAATTCACTCAACTTGATCATTTAGGCATTATGCATTTGTTTAAGACACGGTTGCTGTTGAAGATGTCGGAAACAGTGTCAGCGACATAGTAAGTCGAGCTCAAATATTGGGGGGGGGGGGGGACAAAAATGCATTGCGTCCCCCTCTACAAAATATTGGGGGACGCCGTCCCCCCCGTCCCCCCCAGATCGCCGCCCTTTGTTTACAAGTTTATTTCTGTGATCCATATACATCCAGTTGGGATCCATATTATACTTACAATTCGTTCACGATATCTAGAGAATAATCTCATTGATAGGTGAAGATTCCGCTTTCGTTTTTCAGTTAACTGGCGCCAAGATGCAGCTTTACTGCGCTAGGTGTTTATGTGCGCCTTTGCATCCGTTCCCCTGTGATATCGATTCCTCGAAATGAATTTCTCAAAAGTAATTGTGAAAATATCCAACACGTGACATCTAGAACCTCCATATTGGCGTGTGGGGTTTTCATTTTCCTCTTTCCACCGGCGCTAGTTTTAAAGCGAATTGTGACATATCGTTGGCCACAAAGAGCTAAATTCACACTTTTGCGATATATATCGATACGATACGATAGATAAATTTATCGACCTCCGAGATCAAAATTGTAATTTACAATAGGGTTTCACACCTGTGCGATACGATCCACAATCGATAAGATTAGAAGAATTTATTCGGACGCCAAGTTGAAAATATTTTGTACTTTATCGTATATAAATTATCAGATGGCGTGTTCTTCTGAAAAGCATGGCGTCAACAGGTGGTGGACGGGGACGATGTCCCCCCGCCATTCTTTCAAAAGTGGGGGGGATATCACATCGTTTGTCCCCCCCCACTTTTTCCGGACCGTCTAAAAAATAATAATAATGATAATTTGATGATCGTCTTACTCTAAACTGATTCATTTTTTGTCTAACCAAACAATTATCCGCGTTGGAAATTGTCTTTAAGTCCACAATTCCAGGTAGGACCCCCAGGTGAAGATCTGGACCCTACTAGGGGCCGAAGTGGAAAGCTTACCCATGCTTCATACCTGAGTTGCGTCTATTTAAAAAAAAAATCGAATAGACGCAAAAGTCATAATTTTGGTTGTGCGCAATGGCGTTTTTCTTCCAGCTTGTATGCTAAATATGCGGATGTAATGCGTTCGAATAATTTCGTTGTTCACTCGAATAATTTCAGAGCCTTGGGGCCGGGCATACTGCCCCCCCCCCCAATTTTTCTGAGATAAAAATTCGGGCGAAAATTCGTGGAAATTTTGGGAAGGAAAGAAGCAAAGAGTGACAAAATGCCTGCATTTTTTGCAGTCTTTTTCGATAAATGCCCGGAAAACTACATTTTTTTTTTTCGCCCTTTTGCGCACGCCGGTACTTTCCCAGGACCGACTTGTAAAATTCGGGTCAAATTTCTTTCCTTTCTGCTCCCAAGTGTAAGTGGTCCGTACGCCTATGGGTATTCCCTTCGATCCCACCATAGACCGTTCGATAGACCCCAGGATCCCACGCAAAACAAAAAGCCATAAAGAGGTAAATAAAAATACCATGTGTATCTCGTAAAAAATAATCATCTTGCATGCACAATGACAACTTTTTTGTCTGTCTTTTACTCAAATCACACATTAAGATGGTGCTTATTGATCCTGGCAAGTTGCCGTTTTCCGTCGATCTGGAGGGTAATAAAGATCTGAACTTTGATTTTTAACGGCTCCGCGACAGCCCATGGTGGCGCTTCGCTTAGATGGTCACTCTTTGGCATCGCTTGTCCCCGCCCCTTTTCGAAACGCTCCCGCCGCCCCTGGTGAAAGAGTGGGGTGTAGTAATAAATCGGAGGTTTTGATGAATTATTGGGGTATGACGTATATACTGGTAATACATTGGCCTTCCGCTTGAACTTCTCTCTTCTCGGGTCCTATTTTTGGGCCGCCATGCTGGACTACGAACCATGGTAGCGTGGGCCAGTGAGTAATGGGGGAGGGTCATGTTGCGTCGGAGTCCACCAAGTATCATGGACATGCAAAGGCAGGATATGCGGTTGGTAGTGAGTGGCCGGTGGAGGCGGTGCTGTGGCTGTTCGAGAAGGGCAGGGTAGGAGGGTGTTTCCAGGGGGTCTCGATCCCCAGCCTGACGTCTTGACGGAACTTTCTTCAAATCACCCTACCCCATGTTAAGAAAGAGGCCAGAAGAAACGAAGAAGAAAACGGAATAAAGCTATAGGGGAGGGTATAATGTCGATCTAAGCCAAGTTAATGATGTCTAGTAGGTCAGTGAGGAAAGTCGAAGGGTACACAGTTTTGGAGCCGTAGGCATCAATTTTACATGCTTGTTCTAGAGCATAGTAATCAAGCTCCATTTTTCAGCTCAATCGTGGGTAGGCCGGGGAGGTGAGGTACAG
>JAODTK010000518.1:0-25412 GCA_026419785.1 Sclerodactyla briareus
GCTGAACTCGTCACAGTGGAGCCAGTGTAGTCACACAAAGACCGAAACGTATGGTCTCGTGAGTTATGGACAACTTGCAATCTTCGGAATTGATTTAAGAAGCACCACCATTACAACAAACTCCAGCAATAGTTCATACGCGAAAAAGGTGAGTGTGGTTGCCGCGCGGAAGCTCTGCAGTGGAAATTCCAGGGAAAATTGACAGTGGAATTTATCCACGTAAATTATGATTGTGAACTCATAGCGATCCATTCTAGAAAAATTACTGTTATATGTCACATAGATAGTAATTGAGCCATCTGTCAAAACCAGAAAACATCATTGTCGGAGTGTTATGAACGGGATTGTGAATAAATAAATATATTTCTCGCTAGTTGGGAAACTATTTGACCGGGCAACGTTTTTATCCACATAATAACTTCTATGTGGATTATAGAAAACGCTGCCATCATTTAAGGACTGTCCACACTGGACGCGATACGACGCGACGCGTACGACACCCACACCACATTTATTTATCGCGCGGTATAGTTGTCGCAATGCAGTCATAAAACCCATATTAGTTTTTGCACGAAATGTTATTCACGGGGAAACTCGGTTGCTTTGTATGTAGTTGTAGTTGTATAAATGTGATGTCAGCCAGCTTTTTTTAATTTTGGGTTAACTGCAAAATCGCGCGAAGAGAGAGAGGTTTGGCCGAAACTGCAAAGGTCAGTTAACAGGGTGTGAAGCGATACAACGTCTCCCTGTTACAGCCTTGTCGCGCTGTACATAGGCCTATAGGCTTTTATGCTATCCTCTGACTATCTCTGAATTTTCGTGCAATTTAAAGCTGTGATTCTTTAAGGTGTTTCTCCGTAATTTTGTTTTGCGAAATCTAGCACATGATCGGACTGCCCAAGTTGGTTTGATTGCGTTTTTATTTGACCGTGACCAGGAGGATGGAGGGATACACCACTCTCTCACGCCCCAGTGTGCTACATAGTGGAATTTATTTCTTCCCGGAATGTAGGCTAACATTCCCTAAATGGTCAGATGCTGTTTGAAATACAATAACGCTGGTGCAACACGATACAAACACGTAGGCAATATTGACACATAGTCATTTCGTTAAATTTCAGATTCCCGGAACTTCTGAGAGAAGTCTGTAGAATTGCAGGATGAGTGGAGCCATTGATGCAATGGCCAATATCCGCTGATGATGTTTTGAAACATCACGCACCCAATATGGAGCGAGTGCGGCGTAGTGAAGGTTCTATCGAGTAGTACAAGACATACATGCGTCAGTGTTGGCCAAGCGGTATGCAACGGCAGGCTCTCGAAGAATGTTGTTGGTAAGGTCATGCGTGCCCGGAACAGGGCTCTGGATTGTGTGGGGTCCGTTCGAACGACTGACCGCCCCTCTGGAAAATGATAATCCTCTCCCAGAAAGAAATGAATCCCTGTGAGTATCAGAGCCTAGGAGTGTACGCATTTCCTAAATAAATCAACCGAATGGCTGATGCTGTTCCCAGCGAGATAGTTGAAATTGGTGGATAGGGGCATAGGCTACCCGGGTGGATATAAGTGGTGGATATATTGGATATAATAAACAAAGGATCGCCCCTTCCCTGAATATACCACAACAACATGAGGAATAATACATTCTCTGAGTGTTTCCATATTGTCAGCGTTAGCGAAGGGGTAACTTTCACTTTTCGGCCCGGGACGGTTTGCTTTCTGGCTGCTGTTGTGCCGGTTGCGTCGACCGGGTTAGCGCCGACCCCAATGCGCAATCCCACGGCATGGCAAGGGATCGAAAATCAGAAAGCGAGCATCGGGGGAAAAATGCCAACTTCATCTAACGGTTACTTTCATGTTTTTGGGGATGCTATTCATCAGGTCTCTCGGACATTTGGACTAGTTTACGATCCGGTTCTCTGCTTGAGTTAAATCCAAAGGCCGATTCATATCGTGTCCGCATCATTCGCCGAGAGGCTCATCTAACGTTTAGTCCTTATGGAGGACCTCCACTCCAATACTAACTCTTCGCGTTTTACTAAGTGAGTTGTATGTGATGGGGTAACCCATAATAACACACCTCACACAGTCAACTATACTGCTATATGCTAGGTCAGCCTAAAAACTAAATAGTTGCCACGCTGCTGAGTGTATTGAACACGTAACCGTAAATTCAACAGTACGGGACTGTAGGAGGGCCGTGTTCGCGTGCTCGCGGTGCAGAATTTAATTCAAGGTTTGATTACTTCGAAGGACACGTGCAGGTGATTAAATTAAGGGGCTAGTAGGAAGCTGAAAACAAACTGAATTCGCATCCAAACCGGAATTTCATACGACTTTCCGATAGGGAGTACGTCTTTGAAGTTTGCGTGCGCAATTGTGAACATTTGGTATTCCGCAAGATCGAAAGGCATATCCCATCATGCAATAATAACTATTCATAACATTCATAAAACCCTGCAAAAATCTTGTTTCTCATTGAAATTCAAACTTAATTTCACATTCGAAAAAACATGTAGTCAATGGGGGAGAATTGCTGGTATTGGGTTGTTTGTGTCATGTTACTTTGGTGCGAGAAAGATAACAGCACTTCTGTTAACTGTTGACTTATTCAACAAAAATGGAACAATCAAATACATAACTAAGTCCCGTTGTCCCTTATTACGTCATGCGTTGTTGCGGCATTGGATTCGCCCCAATTTGTCCTCTTTAATGGCCCCAAGGGTTGACGCTGATAACTCCACCTATGAACACGTATTGAAATGTGGGTTTGGACCTACGATAAGAATTTAAAAGCATCCCATCATGCAATAATGAAATAGTGGTCATACTTGTACAACCCCTGCAAATCCTTCTTTGGTTCCATTAAAATTCAACATTAATTTTACTTCAAAAAACATGTAGTCTATGGGAGTGGATTGCTGTAGTGGTTGGTATTTGTTGTGGTTACATTAATGCGAGAAGACACATAACTTCTGCTAATGTTTGACGTATCCAACAAAACAGGGAACACGAAATTGTTAAGACATCATTTCCCGTGTTTGTCCATGTGTGGACGTCATGCGTTGTTGCGCCATTGGGATTCTTCCCAATTCATCTGCATAATGGACCAACGTTTGAAGGCTTATTACCCACAAAGGAACATCGTATTGAAATGAGGGTTTGGACCTACAGATACCGTTTTCCCTTCTCAACGATATCACCTCTGTTGTACCCAAGCCTGGCACTTTGTCAGTCAATAACACTCTAGGAGTTCACCGTCTGCTTGTAAAGTGAGAAAATGCTGCCGCGATACCGACTCAAGAGTTTTATGAAGTCAATTAACAACAAATCTGCAAAAAAACCGTACGTCTTTTGGAACCTTTCGACTTGATCGGGTGCTCCTCCTTTTTCCATTTATGCTATTGTAGGCCGACGTTAAAACTACAACAAACTCCCGATTCGATTTCCCTGGGACTGACTTTGTCCACGCCGTTTGTCAAGGCTCAGGTCGCATCGCGAAATCCAAAGCTTCTCTAGATAAACTGATTTCCATAAATACCGAAACTTGGACCTATGTAATTTAAGTTTTAGTGTGTGAAAGTGAATCACTCAGCTCCAATTCCAGTAGCCTACGAAAACACGGTATGAGGCGACAAAAGTTACGTCTTGAGAGAACTTGAATTGGCGATCAACGAATTTTTGAAGTTTTCAAACCGTGTGAAAGTTGCAAACAATAAATGAGGGCCTATATCGCGTTAGTCTGACGCGCTTCTTGCTCAAATCATTACAGTAAGTCAGAGGCATTTGTAAAATCTAGGCCTAACTCGGATTAATTCCCCGAATATGATTCAATTCAGATCATAGCGTCGATTTCCATCGAAGCTTGGAAGGGGGGGGGGGGGGATGATGGATTTGTAGACTATCTAAGCGGAGCGCCACCATTGGTTGGCCATAGCGGATCGTACAAACAAATTTTTGGTACATAACCCTCCCGAATGGCAGGAGATGGCACTTAGCATGTCTAAAACGCTGTCTGGAGGAAGGGTTATCTTGTGTCACTCCAACCATTGCCTTACAAACATTAAACCGAAATCTAGTCAGTGGTGATGCATGTACTACTTTTCGTGGTATTTGGCAGTGGGATGCACCGGTTTCTTACCACCCTGTGCGTTATGTGGCCTTGGGAGGGACAGGTTGTTACCACCTCTATGCATTAGTTTGACAGTGCGATCACAGGTTGTTACCACCTCTATGCGTTAGTTTCGGGAGTGATGTAAAAAAAACCAGGTCATTATTACGCTCTAATGCGTTAGTTTGGAGTGGTGATGCCACAGGTCATCACCACCTCTATGCATTTGTTCGGCAGTGGTGAGGCACAATCGTTACACCTACGTGTTAGTTCGGCAGTTGTGAGCATAGGTTGTGTTTAAGAATTTACATACGTTGCTCGGCGTGGTGATGCAAATATGCAAGCTATCACCTCTCAGCACTTAGAAATACTTGAATATGTAGTAAAATAAAAAATGACATTTTTTTATGACTTCAACTTACAGATTATCCTCGCATCTTCTTGTTCACTGAACTGCCCCGCATTTTTTAATATGCTGTTGTGGTCTTTGATACTAACCATTATCCATACATATTGTATCTCTTCATAGTAACAATGAACCGATACAGGGTTCTCAATACAGGCTTGCGTTCATGTCGTCTTGAAGGATTTGCCGACTTGAAATACATTCGATTGGTTGACCAAATGAGGTCGAAAATGCCCTATTGCCTATCTCTCATGCAAAAAAATATATGCGTCCGGCAGGGATAGCAGGATTGGATATTTCTGAGGTGTCCCATTATTGTTACGAGTGTTGCGGTTTCTGCAAAAGGCCGTGTTTTGTCCGCCATCAACAGGTAATGGAGGAACCGCGGCATTCCACAGTATTTTCATGTTGATATCTAATACTAATACGTGAAATATCATTCCCCTGCACTACCACTGATTGAATATCTTACCTTAGTCCAAGGGCGGCGATTTGTGTTGGCGGTGGGGAGGACGGAACAAGGTGAATACCACTCTGGAGCGGAGCCGCACCCAGGTTGACTCGTAGCGTAAAGAAATTTTTCGTTTGAAGACCCCCTAGATTGCAGGACCGGCACTTCCATGCCTTATGGTCAGCGCATTCTGACAGTCATAACAAATTTTTTATTTCAGGAAAGGGTCTCCAAAAACTCTCCAAAACTTATCTTATCGCCTTATGGATAATTCAATGGTTTTGCAATTGGGTGTGTGTGACATTCTGAATCGAATGCAAGTGAGGTTTCAGTCATGGGAGGATCAATCGAAATGGGCAATTCCACAACCACTACTTTTCGCGCGGAGCGCGAGATTTCGCAGATCCGATTTGGCGCAACAATCGACATTGCACTGACCCCTTTTCTGACCCATCACTCACTATAGGGCTGGCCTGAGTTTTTCCCATCAAAGATCACCCCCGTTTACTTTGTTTACAACTGACCTCAGGCGCAGGGGAGGGCATGTCTACTTGGCAGCCCAGACTTTGGTCATATGAGTATAACACAGAATAAACCAACTGCGCGCGAATCGCGCGCGAAAATTTTAACACTTTTCGACATTCCCATCTTGGATATCACTTGTCTCCATCCCAAAAAATGTCATGTCTTTGCACTAAATTGTGGCGTTTCCTCCTGGCCCGGTCTTCCAATGGCTATTTTAGAGGGTTTCCACCCGCACGTGTGCCCCTCGTGCCCCCCCCTTAGTATGTACAAAACAACCGTGCACGCAACCCTTTTAAAAAAAGGGTCGCACCCCTAAATTGATTGCCCATGTAAATAATAATAATAGTAATAATGACGGTGCTTATATAGCGCTAATCCCTGGCTTCTAAGAAAGCGCTTCACAAAGATAGCAAACAGACAAGCCTAGTGAAAGTAACCTTACAAATATGGTTTTAAATTTTGGCAGATATACATATTTTGTCAAAACAAATAACAGTCCCACCAGGGTAGACCCCCTTAGCCCCGTCGCCCCCACATTCCTCCCTTCAAGACAACGAAGTTAACACTTTGGGAATTCCAATCAAATATCAAGCATATTTGGACTTCACTGTTGGACAGTCTTCTCTCACTTGATTTGGGAAGCAGTCCTTTCTGACAAAACGCAATGTTTGTCGTTCACTAGTTGCTTTTCGATGCCGCCACCGGTGCCTCATGTGATCGTATGTGTACACACGAGTGCAACCCAATTTTCAACAGCGTGGCCGCACCATAAATAAAATAAAAATCACATATCCCGCCAGGTGGTCGACCTACCCCCGTCGTATCAACCCCCTTCACCTCAAGATAGCGATTTGTCTGACAACGTCCAATGAAGGAAGATAACCAAAGCTGGTGCAGCCATCTTATGTAAACGATATGTATTGATGGAGGAGAACCCTTCTTTCATTGATATGTTAATTGATAATTGTTCAGGAACATCATAGTTTCTGCAGACGGTACATCATACGTCTGAAACTTACCGACACATGAAATACCCGCCGCGCAGCGCGCAAAGATATCGAAAATGGAGCAGCAGATTCACCCAACTTGAGCATTTAGTCACATGCATTTGTTAAAACATGGTTCAGTATCAGCGAAATAGCATCGGGCTCAAATTATTGGGGGGGGGGGGATCAATTGTCCCCCAACCCATCTCCCCCTCATGATCGCGCCCTTCGCCTTAGTCTCATTGATCTGGAAATGATCTCCCTCGTCGGTTCTTCAGGGTCTGAGTCTTCAACTTTTCTCCTCGTATGGTCACTGTCATCGACTAACGTACTCATTGATCTGCCGTAACATGATCTCATCTTTGCTAGAGAGTTAGCCTCTGCACGATTGAGCTTTTGGTTTAATACCTACCTCGACCCACCTGCCCGGCTATGGTCAGCGTATGTTCTTGTATACGGACTACGGACGTGCGAGCCGCGTACAAGCCAACAAAATAATAGTAGATACAAAAGTATATATAACTGCGTCGCGATGATGAATAGAGTGAAGTTGTCACAGGCAATGGGTGGAAGTCCTTCGACTTCCAGCTCGTAGTGACTACTTTTAGGAAGACATACATTTGTCAAAACTCATTTCCCATTTTAGTGGACTGTTGGCTCAAATTGGGGGGAGTTAACATATGCATCCCCCCAAACCAAAATTGGCGGGGATACATCTCCCACCCCCCCCCCCCCGGATGTCGACCCTAGTATGCAGATATAGGCATAATGGCCTACAGAGATGGTTAACCCGGATCTCCCTGGCATAACTAGTATACTCATAGTTTAACTTAGTTCAACTTTCCATGAAATTCTTTCGTCCTCCTTACGACACTAGATATGAATATCGCATATGATAAGGGGCGTAAATAGGGAGGGTGGGGGGGGGTTGGGGGTGGGGGGTGTGACCACCCCCCTGTGAAAATCAGAAGTCTGGCTATGGGCGACAAAAAAAGTCGGTCTCGACTCGAGTTAGGTGAAAAATTAATTATTTATTAGCCATTTCGACCTATATTTTCTGTCCCGTCGAAAAATAGGGGCGGTTGCGCACGTCCAGGAGTGCAGGAATTGATTTAAATATGAACTGACGTGTGTGCAAAGTTTCAGCCCCATAGGACAATTTAGTGAATGATCGGTATCAGCTCTGGGCTTGCAAGACCCCCAATGATGTGAATGCCAATTTCCTCAGCTTCCATGTGCCAGTCAGTATTATATGAATTTAGGTTTAGGACCTTTGGAAAATCACGTGGATAATTCATATCCAGCGTACAGAATCCAGTAATCTAATATGATAACCAAATATGAGTGCACAGGTTATTCATGTAGGTTACAGACCGTTTTCACACACATCATCTTAACACACAGTTACGTAGTCGGGAAAACATTATGTTGCAGAAAAATGAATATTTTTAAGAAGTAATTCATGCGAGAATATCGTACTAGGAAGCAAAATTTGAGTTGAGGGGGTTTCAGATTGCAAAATTTCCAGAGGGGAGGGAACCCTTAGACCCCTCCCCAAGCAGATCAGGCTATCACACAAGACCCTAACGAAAACAATTGGCGACCCAGTCAGGGCCCAGGGCACCTCCATCGCGCATGGCGCCGCTCAGGGTACGATACCGATACCGAGAATCGGTCTCACGGAATCTTGTCTGGAATTTTAGGTATATACCCCCGGGTATGATATGCAGTTTTAAATGATGAGTCCATGCAACCTTCGAAGAGAAGGCCTGTAATTGATTAAAGAAAAAAATTCGAGGAAAAGTGAGGGAGGGAGAACGGGCGCGGGTCTTGGAGGAGCGAGCGGGAGCCCAGGAAATTGCAGGATGATTTATGAAGGGATAATAGCAGGAGAAAACTGAATGAGGTCAGACCAAACCCGAAGTTCATCGACTTTCCTTCGAAGTTAGTCCTTTGAAGCTTGTGCTAGGAATGTTGCTATTTTTGTCCGGCACGATTTAATTTAGATGAGAGGTTAATAACTGATCCTAGTGTGGACGATGGTAAGGATCTCTGCTCGGTGAGTTGCAACCAAAGAATAAATTGCGAAAAGTATAGTAGTTATCACTTATCAAACATAAAATCATAATTTTCCTTCGTTGAATAAGTATATAATGTTTTTAATTACAAACATCGAGGAGTCATGAAATTGGGAGTTAATTGGTGTAAAAATACAAATGACAAATAAAACTACCAAATTTACATGTTTTGCTTATTGCTTCATTAGTCAGTGACAATGGGCATTTTCCAGAAAAGATCTCAAAGTTGAAAATAGTGTGAGCAATTGTAAGGCCTGGAAGTGCCATTCAAGCCACCCTGGGGAACTCCCTGTCAAACTCGACTTGTATGCGCAGTGCAAACCTGTGGGATTGTGATCCACTCAGTGTAGGCATGTAGCCATAACTGTCCCGTCTTCTACTTTAAAATTGGTCACTCCAAACCCCCATGCAAATATGAATGCGGGTTGGGTGTATGGATGATTTCCACCTTGGAGGGGCTCCGGCTCGATAGTACCTTGCGACAGACAACTTCAATGAAATTGCCCCCCCCCCCTTCCCCTTAGAAGAAGGCATAGACACGCCTTGGCACGCGGTCAAAAAAACGGAGAATCAGGCAGTTGAATGGTTAGTATCAGTGCTGAAGTACTCAAGTCCGGACTCGGACCCAAGTCCGGACACATGGACTGCGGACCCGTGACTCAGGTCATTGGGGTATGGACTCACCTTCAAGGACTCGGACTCAGTACTCGGACTCACCTGTGGAGGTCCTTTGATATTTTTTCATTTTTGTCAATTCAAACGAAATAGAACTGTAGGAATTTTAGTTAATTGTGGTAGAATTTCTCATTGCAGCCTACCGCGCCATAAGATGGACTGGATGGATCGCTCCACAAGGCAGAGGAGAGCGAAATAGATGCATACTAACACAACTTTACACTAACCTGGTCGAGTCTGCATGATTCATACCGTTTGTCAAGGACATTGCAGTCCTCAACTCAATCGTCAAATCCGTGAAACAGGTATCAATGCACATAGCTTTTTTTAGGGGTGGTGGAAGATTTGGATGGAGGGAAGCTGTTTTCGGCAGTGAAACCCTGTGGAGAACTCTGTCCCGCGGTGTTGTGGTACCTGTGGCGCGAATATAAACAAGCACTGATTTGGACATTTCGATCTTTTAGGACCATCGCGATACCATTAATTAAATGTCTCGGTGGGTGTCTTGCATTGACCCTGAATATCACATGGATAATGTCCGTCTGTATTACCTAGCCTAAGTTAACTGCAAATCGTTGTTCTCTTGAACCAGATTAAGCTAGATATGAACGTACAATGCTCATGGAGACGAAGTGTGGCCGAGGGATAGGCTACACCTAAACTGAGAGCTAAGATTTCGCACATCTGGGTTAACAAAAACACATGACACCCAAAGGAAACTGGAACCAGTTGTGCAAAAAATTATTTCCAAAAATTTTCAGTACATGGGAAATGTGTGTTAGAGTTAGTGTTAAGGATAAGGGTGGGTAAATATGGTTAAGCAAGTACTTCGATGGTAAGAGCGAGCCAGGGCTGATTCAGATGAGGGTTTGAGGGTTACCAGGGAATGAAGCAAGTACTAAATAAGGAGAGGTCATGCGCCTGGTTGTAGGTGGCCAATTATGGCTGTTAGTGAATACGAAACTGTGGAATGTGTCCATAGAATCAAGTGTTTCATGAACCCTTATGTCAAATGGTGTGAACACGATTTTTCAGGCGCAGACCCAACATTGATCACTACTTCCCACTCATTCACACACTCACTACACTCACTCACTCACTCACGTTCACTCACCACCCCACTCATGGGGAAGCCGCATGCCTGGGAGGCACATAGCCACAGACAACCAGCCACCTTCGGGCTAGTCGTGTGGTAAGACGTTGTTGAAACATTGCCCGATATGCGAATTTCCTTGCGTGTAAGCTTATACATTTCTGAAGTGCGCCGCAGTCCCCTGCAGTGTTCACAACCGTCCCATATGCTAGGTTTGTCAATCAAAGTGCCTATTTTTAGCTCACCCCAGCAGTGCAGGGTGAGCTATTTGTGATCTATCTTCTATCTATCTAATCTATCTATCTTCTATCTATCTATCTCTCCATCTATCTATCTATCTATCTACGATCTATCTATCTATCTATCTACCTATTCCGTCAACAATTGATTCAAATTACACTCCTCCTACGGTGTTATGGGGTATTTGAAACTTGGTCACATGGATCACTGAGTGAAGGGGCATCCGAGCTGTTCAGGAAGTCGCAGGTCAGAGGTCATTAGGGGTCCATTTCGGCCATTTTGCAAAAAACTACAAAATACTTCTCCTCCTCAGTTCCAAATAGGATTTTCATGAAACTAGTTGAGTATTCTCGGTGACCAAGTTCATACGCGGTGTTCAGGTATATGAGGTCACAGGTCGAAAGAGGTGATTTTGTGGTAAAACGAACAAATTGCTTCTTCTCCAACAGATTGAATTGGATGATCGTGATAGTTGGTCAGTATATCATTGACCAATGGTACTACATACAGGGTGTTCAGGCATTTGGGAATCGAAGGTCATCTAGGGACAATTTTGGTCATTTTTCGAAACGGTCAAGCGCTTCTTCTCCTACAGTTCAAATCGGATGCTCATGAAACTTGGTCGTATTATCGGTGACTAATATTACATGCGGGATGTCAGGAATTTGAGGTCAAAGGTCATCTAGTGGTCCATTTTGGCAAAACTCATTTTTTTGATCAAACAAACAAAACGCTTTTCCTCCGAGAGATTGAACTGGAGACCCATGATAGTTTGGTCAATATTATCATTGTCCAATGGTACATACAGGGTGTTCAGGAATTTGAGGTCAAAGGTCATCTAGGGGTTCCTTTTGGTCATTTTGTTCAAACGGTCAAGCAGTTCTTCTCCTATGGGACAGGGGCTCGGACGATCATAAAAATTGGTCATGTATGATCATTGACCCATGGTACTTATGGGTGTTCAGGAATTTTAGGTCAAAAATCATCTAGGGGTAAATTTGGCCATTTGGTTCCAAATGGTCAAGCGGCTTTTCTTGTCCTATGGGAAGATCAGACTACCAAGAAAGTTGGTCAGATAATCATTGTCCAGCGGTATTATGAGGGTGTTCAGGGAATTCGGGTAGAAGGTCATCTAGGGGTCAATTTTGGCCATTTTGTTCAAATGTTCTGGAGTTCAGGAACTCAGTCAGTATAGCAGTGACCATGGTACATTGGAATTTGAGGTCAAAGCGTCATCTAGGGGTCATTTCTGGCCGAAAGTCATTTGGGGTCAAGTGCAGTCGGAACACTCATTCACTCACGAATGATTTGAATAATCATGATAGTTGGGCATTTTGTCATTGACCATGGTTCATACATGGTGTCAGGGAAAGTCGAGGTCAAAAGTCATCTAGGCATCAATGCCGGGCCTTGCGGGAAAACGGAGAAATGCTTCTCCCACAGCTCAAATTGGATGTTAATGAAATTTGGTCAGTATGATCAGTGACTAATGATACATATTGGGTGTTCAGGATTGAGGTCAAAGGTCATTTAAGAGTCATTTGGCGCCAAGAAGGCCTGATGCAAAACAAACCGTCCATTTTTCACCAGGTGTGGTGATAATAATATTTTTGCCCCTAAATATAACAAAGGTGTGGGACCAAATAACAGTCTACTATTAAAAAGAACATGTTTTAAACATTATGGTTCAAGGAAGTATAGGCATGTCAATACAAAATCAGTTTCTGATGCACATTGGAATAACCACTCAAAAGCACACAGTCGTTTATTTGTAATAGCATACTATAATCAGTACAATTATCTTGGCAGGTGAGCAACTGGGCCATTGGCACTCTTGTTTTAATTGGCAGCCCTTTAATGTACATCCACATCAAACGAGTGAGGAATAAAATTAGTATTCGTCCTAACACAAGACTACCTTCGGGCAAGCGACCAGCCGCCCCCCCCCCAGCTCCCTGGGGTACCTGCCCTACATAGCTATGGGCTGAAACTGCGGAGTGCCCCCAACCCACTGGGTCCTATACTGACACTGGACCCGTGGCGAGGATCTTCTGATGGGGAGTGTCTCATATAGCATAAGCTGGCCTATTGTCCGACAGTCAGAATACACTGCAGTCAGTGTTACCCTAACTTGTAATGTGACTACAATATGCTCAGTCATTATGGAAGTTCAGTCGTATGTGCAACAAAGAATGTGATTGCGTCCACTGAGACGATATCCATAATTTTGATGGGGGGGCCATAGGGGGAGGGGTTTCAAAAAACTACGAAAAACAAAATAAAAAAAATATAACAGGGGAGGGTGTCCCCCTCCCCTCTGGCCAATTTTTGCATTTTTGGGTACCTCATATTGATCGTTCAACATTTGCCATCATTTGAAGTCAATTTCTTCCCAGATTTTCTACTTCCACGTGGCTTCAGATTACATATGCGTACAGGACTCCTCCCTTTTTTTTTGGGGGGGGGGAAGAAAAATTTTTCTCCTTAATTCCTGCAGCCGCATTATGGAAAAGTACTACCGCGCGAGAAACGCGCGAAAAAATTGCTTGTTTTTATTGAGAATTCCTCCTGAATTTCGCCGAATTTGCCTTTGTCTGAATTGTGATCATTTTTCTGCCTGTATATTCGGTCTCTATTTTATCCTTTTCGGCTCCTCATTTTGGACGAATGAATCAACTGTTTTGGTTTGCATTTGAGGAGGGTGGTCTACCCTCCTCCTCTTATGGCCATGCCTTCAGCTGGTCAGATGTACCCAGGATGCCCGAATCTCAATAGTTATTATCGGTTTGGTATTAAAAGCAGACAACAAACCACGACTACTTACTGCGCAGAACCGCCATTTTTTTTGCGCATTGCTTGGATACATCTATGACTGTATGAATCCCCCTATAGGCAGATAACGGGGATCCATATTTTGGGGGGGGGTTTTTAATCATTTTGCCACTGTTTTTTTGCCCGAATGAGAGAGCTATCTAGTGACCACCCCTTGCACCCCGCCCTATGTTGGTTGGATAATTGAACCATTCAAGCACTCGACTGGGAATGAGGGAAAGCGGGAACAACATAAGTGTCGGGGGGGGGGGGGATCTAACGCACCCCCTCTCGATTCCAATGTCTTCCTATATCTAAAAAAACCGCACTCCAATGATATAAATCGTGTATAGAATAACGGGCACCGTACTACTACTGCTGGCGAAGCGCGCAAAATTTTTGCACACTGTTTGGATCTTGCGCAAAATTGGGCTGTCAGAGGAGAATTCGTGCAATCTGACTAGCAAATGATGAAAGAGAGAGCCGCATAATTGCCAAATGTTGTTGTCATAAGTGAAAAATAAATTGCACCAAAAATGGGGGGGGGGGACTCGATTGGGGGGGGCATTCGCTTGGGGGGGTGTCCCCCGTTCCCCCCCCCCCCCCTCCCCCTGGTCTACGCCAATGATTGCGTCTGACCGTGCAAAACGAAGCGAGATGAGCTAATTTAATTCACTTGAAACTCAACCTAGAGAGGAGCACAACGTTAAATTTTGAAATCGCTGATAGCACTCAATAGAATATCATTCTACATCTTAACAACTTTTCCGTGAGAAGAAAGTCCCTGTCGGGTTCATAGCATAGATAAGTAGTCCATTTGGTACAGCACAGCTAGCTTTGAAGTTGAACCAGGTAGGGGAAGGGGTCATAGCAATAGGCCAGTACCTCTCATGTTTTAGCCTAGGCACCTAAGGTGCATGTAACTTGTTATGGGAGTGTATTGATCGTCAACCTGGGCTAATGCAGAAAGTGCTAAATGTTTGAGTAGATCGTAGTCCTATTTTCGATCCCGTGTCAGTGTTGTTGTCAGTGTCCGGAGCTACTGGGGTGGTGGTGGTCCGGATTTGCCAGTGTCGATACAACACGGATTTAAACTAGATGATGTCCTCTGAAGTTTTCATTACAGTGCAGTTACATTGAACGGTGTCAAAATAAACATGGACTCGTGGACTCGGACTCGAACCTCATGCATGGGGATTGTACTCGCCTCGGCTCACTTCTTTGATTCGGACTTCGGACTCAGCCCCGAGTGGACTCGCTACAGCACTGGTTTAATTACGCCCACAGCAACAGCTCAGTCAACAACTTTATCAAATCACGACCATTTCTGTCGAATACAATAATTCGATGCACCATTCTTTTTTTTTTCACGAATTGTTATAAGTCGATGGTCCTGTTAATTTGTACTTTCCAAATTTTTGACCTTTGCCTGTTGTATCCCACCATAGCCTGATGACTCAGTTGGTTTGAAATCACTGCACTCGAGGGACTGAACTTCGGGAATGTGTTTACAGGCGACCCAATTATCGTGCTACTTGCACTTATACGTCGTAACTGTAATAGGCTACTGTACTACTGCAGTGCGATAGGAACTGCACGCCTGCAATCGTACATGTACAAGTTGTTCACACTAGGGCGATACCGATGACTTTATCGGACGTCAAGTTGTAAATATCCTAACTTTTATCGTTACAATAAATGCATTCGGAGGCGATCAATGGCGCATACAATGAACACGGCGCAATTCAGCACAGATTATTGAACGCCGAGAACGTTTGCGTTGGGACCGTTTTTGGCGTGAACAAGTGGGTTTGCCCCTTCCGGTGAATTATTGGCAGTGCCTATCCGGGCAGACATTGGCCTCTGATTGAGAGCTCGCCCCATTTGCCACCATTCATAGACCTACACAACCATGAATGTTTAGTTCGAACCCATAACGCCACCTCATATACAATAGTAGCGTGACCAGTGAGAGCACGGGGGAGCGTTTTGCGCAGGCCGGCCACCAAGTATCATGTACATGCAAATGTAGTTGATATGCAGTTTGATAGTGAGTGTCCGTGTGAGGGGAGCGTTGTTGGCCATTTGGGAGGAACAAGGCAAGGCGCTGGAATTCTTAGATGGAATGTACGGAAGTTTCCCTGGGTCGATCCACCGCCCTGACGTCCTGACTTCACTCTAACCCTCAAGTGGAAGCCACAAGTTGGGAAAGTACGAAAGGGGAGGCGGGGATGGTGAGTATCACTGCCCTGATTCGTCACGTCATGCGCTTCTTTGGCGTATGGCGCACCTCCCAGTGAACGAGCCCGACCACCATGTTCTGTCTCATGGGACCCCTCGGGTGAGAGCCGTCCGACCGGGTGACCACGTATCCGGGTCTGGGCGCGCTGCGCGGGTATCCCGAAGGCTTAGTGGGGAGGGGAGGCCATACCAGTGGCGGCGGAACCGGGGTGTGCTGCTTAGGGAGGTGTCTGCCCCTATGAAAAAGTTGAGGGGGTAAATTCATGATAATCCCCCCTAAATTTTACCAAGTACAGCTTCATGCCTGGGGTACCCTGCGGGTCCCGTCCGCTGGCTATAGACTACGTTGTCACCCCAACCTCATCTTCGCGCGCCCCGTGAAAAGTGGATCGAAGCATTGAGAATGAGACGCATAACAGAACACCACTTCATCTTAGCCATGACTTGCCTCATTCCCGTTCACGCTTGGGTTGACCTGTGACCCTCGTTGATTCAGCCAGAATACCCAGTTCGAAGTACGGTTTAATGAGATGATAATGATATTGTGTCAGAGGTCATAGGAGTTTCGATGATGAACGTACAGTGTGCAGAAACGAAGGAATCCTTTCGAAACCCCCCTCTCCTCTCTCCGACGTCTAAAACATACATGCATCAAGCGATGACCCAACAGCGACTTATGACCTCACGTCCTGGCATGTACAACAAAAAACATCGCGCAACCACTGGAACGAAAATTCATTGCGAGAAATTCATCAACGGCGTGGATCGACGAGATGTGCTACTTCCGGGAAACGTTAAGTATAATGGAGACTAGTTGATGCCCATTTTGTTATTTTCGTACTTTTTGGTACCTCAGCATTGGGAAAATATATACTCTGTTGTTTCCTGAAAGAGTTTCAGTCGATAACGAGAGTAACAGGCAGGTTTTGTATCGGAGCGTATCGCGTGACAGCGCCACGGTAACCGGCAAGGTTGTCATAGCGCTTTCTGTTTTGTATACAGTGTAAAGCAGAGTTCATACTTCACGGCTAGACAAGTCCGGCGGAAGAAGACCGGCATAAATTAAGCTGTTCACACGTTCATACTTTCCGTTTCCGTGTTTTACTTCCCCTCGCTGAGGCCCACCGCGCGCCGCACTATTTCACGCGAGTTCACAGCAGTGCGGTGTGCGACCTGTTGCTAGCCATTACACATAACTCCGAAACGAAATTACCTTGTTCGAAATATTTGGTTCTGACGATGAGGAAGTATTTGCGATGTATTCGTGGTTCGTAAATCATCCAAGACCAGGAGGAGAAGACGGTGGTACAAGGTGTTTTTGCTTGAGAGCCGGGAGCCGCTGGCCGATATGCTACAGACTACTAATTTAGTCTACAAAAAAACACGGTTTTTGGCCTATTTCACTTTCATTTAAAGCTCCATTCAGCCTTTGAAATATTCGTGAAAATAAGCATCAATGATATTGAGAATAAACTACCATCGTTCGATACCCCATCTACAAGGAGAACACCAGTCAAAATTACAGCACTCAAATAATTTCTATTTTGAGAGAAAATGGTGATCATCCGCGAATTTTCAAGAAGCCAGGCCGGCCGTAGCAATATATTCGTATCGCCACGAAATTATGAATTCTGACATATTACTATCGTTTCAACAGATGTTATTGTTCACTTTCAGGGTTTTTAATATCCGTCAATAAATAGATCACAGTATGCGTAAGCTTCGGGTTGGAAAGGAGGAAATGAAAAAAGGCTGAATGGAACATAGCTGTATTATTTACCCTAAATCCAACACCAGTTACTTGCATCCATTTCTTTTAGCCCTAAAAGTATGTTCCTTTGTGAATTCCTTTTTGCCTTCCAGAAAAGCAGTCGTTCCGCTGTCAACCGCCGTCAAAAGATAAAACTGATTCATCTTAAGCTGCGTTTCCATGCACGCGGGCGGCGGGCGGGCGGCGGGCGGGACGGCGGGGAGGGCGTTTCGGAAGACTCGTTCCAGCACGCGGCGGGCGGGCGGCGTGTTTTTCCTCGAGTCAACGCCCCTCTTTCCACTTTTAGTGTGTATATGAGCTATATAATAACGTGTAGCTACTATTATTAATATTGTTATTATTATTATTGTTATTATTGTTATTGTTGTTAGTGGTTTTTGTTTGCTGTTGTCTTTTCCGTTGGTCATTGTCGGTTGTTGTGTTGTCGTTGTTGTCGTTTGTTTGTGTCGTTGTCGTTGTTGTCGTTGTCGGTTGTTGTGTTGTGGTCGTGGTCGTTGTTTGTCAAACAAGACCGAAACCATAACGAGTCTTTAAAAACCTAAACACCGGTGGTTAGTTTCTGAAACCATGTTTCTGACTGTCAAAGATTACGGCCCACCATAAAATACTTCCCAATTGACATGTTTTTGGATTTAATTTAGCAATACTTGACTATCTCAGTTTAAACATGTAAATTGTGTTACAAATTAGGTGTCTGGCCTTTGAATATAACCAATCGTATAATAAAATCTCATCCCTAGTGTTGAACAGTCATGAATGTTTTTTGGAACATTATTCGAACCTAAAATTGGTCCTCTACTCTTCCATTATCCGCCTCAGCGCGGTAAGATTGAGGGAAATCCCCGGGAATTGATTGCGAATACCACGCGGGACCACGCGGGCGGGCGGAAAAAATCGCTACATGACCGATTCGAGAAACGCCCGCCCGCCCGCCCGCCGCCCCGCCCGCCCGCCCGCCCTTCCTCGTGCATGGAAACGGCCTCCATTGAAAATAACCGATGAGCGATTTTAGACCCACGCCCGCCCCCGCCCGCCCGGCGTGATGGAAACGCGGCTTTAAAACACGTGACGGACACTTTCAGACGCGCGTCAAACAAACCGACCGGAAACGAGTTCCGCCGGTGATACGCGCGTGCCCATCCTTTCGGTGAACCTCTGGCCGGCGTACAGATATTCCGTTCCGATTTAGTGACCGCAGTGAAGTATGAATTGGGCTTGATTGGCAAAACTCCGTATGGCAAGCCATATTGGCTAACCAACAGTTTATTTAAATAACTGTGCTTTTCGTCTTGATAACACAGGTATCGCCGAAAAAAAATCATGTTAAATCGCTGAAACAACTGAGTCCTCGGCCATTAAACTCTGTTCATCGTCGCAAATACTATTTTCGCATTATTGCAAACACTTGGTTTTCGTACACGGCAGTCCTGTATTTACCTTCTAGTTCTGAGACAAGAATCGTTTTTTGAACACATTTTTGGGAGAAGTTAATATGATCCAATAAAGGAAGTCTTCCCCTGTTTTGGCTATGCCTCGGAATTTGCTACCTCCTATCATGACGCATCCCGCCGGTTTCAGTTATGCAACAAGACCCTCGTATCTAGTCATTAGTCGGTAAGTGACAACCGCGACATCAATAATAACTATTTAAGCTTTCATGTGGAAGATCAGTGAAGATACAGCCCAGCGAAATGACACCGGGACGGGGTCCAATACTGCGTCAATAAGTAACCCTTATCTTTTGAATCACGACTGCTATATTATATGTCTCGCGGTGAACAGTTGCCCGGCTCCATAAACTAAAGGGAACTAAAAGCGGTTCTTGTAGCAACACCTACTATCACAATGATCTGTCAACTGATTGCGTTGGTGATTTTCGTCGGGCTATCCATGCCTACCCCAAGTTGATTACATGATTTACGTACAGTCAATAATATCGGCGTAGCTGGAAGGTTCGCTGCTACTTACAGCTTCTGGAACGAATCCGCCGTGACCCCAGAGAAAACATGGAAGTCGACGGTAAGACCGAGTAGGTATAATTGTAATTTGTGGAGACTGAAGCTAAGAAGATGATAATAGATAACACCATTGTAAAGGCCCGCGGCTATCTGTGCCAGAAAGACACAGATTTGCACAGATGGCTAAAGTACGAAATCATTACACCAGTTACCCGTTATGGAACTGGAGGCTATTTTTGAAGCATATGTTTAAGTCGACCCTTAAATGGGTCATGGATACCACAGACGAGTAAGATGGGAGAGCATTCAAAGCTTCGGACCACTAAATGAAAAGGCCCTGGAGCCAAACTTAGAATGGACACGAGCATAACAAGGCAGCAGGTATCTCGAGAGAGACGTATAAGTTTCACTAAGTATTAGGGACAGTACCATGAATACAGTTATGAACATGAAGAATTATTTTGAAGTAAATGCGATCTCTGACTAAAAGGGGAACGGGGGGAGCAGGTCACAGTCACAATGAAAGTGTCAGAGCAACCCGCTTCACCCCCGCCCCCCGCAGCCCATCACAGTCGAGGGGTGAGCAACGAAGAATGACGAGATGGCAAACTGTTTCGGGTGTCAAAGTGTTTATAAATCTGATGCGCATCCGCAGATCCCGATTACTTACAGAAACCCTTGAGGCACACCATAACTTACACCAGTGGAGTTAGGCACATTCTCAGCAATGGACCTCTCTGGCTGCGATCAGTATAATGAAGAAAGAACCATTTAAAACAGTACCAGGACAGACCAATTTCGAAATGAGGAGGTGAATTAAGTATACAGTGGTCAACAGTGTCGAATACAGCGCTTAAGTCAAGTGAAAGAAGGACGTAGCATAATGATCATCATAAGCAATGTAAATATCATTAATTAACCTTAACAGAAGCGTCTCTGTGCTATTGGTGTTTTTTGTACCAATTGCTCGGGAAATGGAGGTTATTAGTGCAATGTGCCTCGTCAAGGAGACCAATTACCCACAAATTGAGATGAGAGAAGATCTGTAATCTTAGAACGTCAATTTAGAACTTCACTATTGCCATGTTCTTAAGGACGGGGGTAATATCAGCAATGACGACGTCCATAGACCCTTTCAATTAGGAAAGGTAATGAGATCGGCAAATGTGCGGCAGCAAAAACATCAAGATGTTTATGGTGCATTAGTTTGCGACGGAAACACATCACTTTTAGGCGACATTGATACCAGAGGGCTGTACTTTCACGGATTTCTCAATGTAGTTGAGTGAAGGCACTCAAATGATCGCCACTAAAGGGAACACAACCCTCAGAGAATGTTGTAACACTGACAGAGAGGTTGTCACGTAGCCTACCTAATTTTGTAACAAAAAAATTGTTAAAGGTTACAGCCAGGTCACATCTCAGGTCATCGATAGGGTACACGACCCCGTCATATCAGTACCACTGACAATGAGAGTAGAATATTTTGAACAAAGCTCCGAGGGGTCTTCACACAATCTCAGTTCTTAGTCTTATAAGATTTCTTTTTTCTTCAAAGCAGCAATAGTTGGTTTCTCTGCTCCTTTGAATGAAAAATCATTTATCACTTTCCAGGCAAAAGTGTTTCGCCATTTTCTCTCTGCTTCTGCGAGCAGTAACGTAGGTTGTACACTCTGTCGAACCAGGGAGCTTCATGGACCACTAATTTGGATATAATAGGAGCATGATTATCCAGAACAATTCCCAACTGTTCTTCATAATGCGAGCAAGCATCACGTGAAACTTAATGGTGGGGAACGTGCAACAGACAACTGTTAATATAATTTGTGAACTTTGTTTGGTCAGTTTGCGAGAGCATACGGAAGGAGATGAAAGAAAGAAATTCAAAGCTGGGAATGTTACCCTTATATCAAAGGTACGGGAAAATGATCACGGAGCAGAAAATAGTGAGTTGATGTTCGAAGGGATTGACGTTTGATCAAGGTTAACAATGAGCCACGTCCAAATCGACCTCTGAGCGTGAGTAGAAGAGACCGGATGATCAGTTGGTAAGAGGAAGCACAAGAATAATCATGAACCTTATGGTGCTAAGATCTGTCACATCATCACAGTAAATGTTAACATCCCTTGCAGAATAAAAGAGCAAGATAAAACAGCCAAAGATTCAAGGAGGCTATAGGAACTCATTGAAAATGTGGAAATCGGTACAAGCAATAATCTGTAAAATACAACAAGTTTTAGCGGTTCGCTCGCCGTGGTGTTAATGATGCCTATGGTATTCAAAGGAGAGGTTTCAACTTTGATGAGTTTGTCATTCTTCACTGGACAGTTTTCCTAGTCATGATTCAACACCTCTCCTTCTTGTTCGCGCGTGGTACATGAGTAGGCGAAACCCGGTTGAACTTAAAAAAAAATCCAAGGAAAAATCACCAGGAATCACAGAATTCGTGTGAGCCAAGTTTCAGTGAAGGCGGCTAACGATGTCTGCTGTATATTATTTCGGGTAACCTAACCTTTTGTTGCAGATTAGATGGTACATCAAGTATAAGGAGCGGAGACGATATCATCCTGAACCAGTTTGGTTCCAGACTTCCAGTCGTTTTAAATGATGTTATAAAATTTGCTTGATGCACGCAATTTGTCTTGCTGTTCAATATATGTCTCACAATTCAGGGAGTAGGCTGAATGCGAGTCACTGTTAGGGTGTTTAGGTCGTCTGCGTTGATACAAACACGTTAACTTCTATCGATTCACATCTTTCCGTTTCATGGGGTTCGCTGCAGGCGCAGGATGGCAGAGATGGAGTTCAGACATTGATTGACCTTTGAAAAGTGACCAAAGCGTTGGCGATGTTGCATCGTTTGATGAAGAATCGATCGAAGACAATACAAGAGGATAAACCAATGTAAGGTTGCACGAATATGGATGAGTTCAAGTACTTCATTAGTGACGATAAACAAACTGGAAAAAACTTCAGATTATTTGGTTGGTTAATTACAGTACCTTAGATGAGCTCTACATGTGCCCAACACCTTTGTACTCATGATTTTGATAATAATAGATGTGATGAGGGCATCATTGTCAGAGTCAGATGTGAAGCCAACTATGTGACTAGTCGGGTTTTCCTATGGACTCGGATACACTGATTACCCTGAAGTTGATTTTTCATAGCAGTTTTTGCATTTAATCGGGAAGATAAATACATGGGACATTCGAGAGTTCTGTAAGGTTCTTACCGGAATAGAATTGTATACCACCGTTTTCGGCAAGGCGTGAACATCAACATTCTGTCATTAAACCAGGGACCTGCTTTTCTTCGAACAAAGAATTTTTGACACGGAACAATGGCAAGCCTCCTTGGCGGTGCCATAATGTGGGGAGGGGGGTGGGGGGGGGGGGAGCGGTAATCACACGCAGCGGCAACTCTCGAATTGCCTACCCCAGTTTGTCCTCCACCGCTCTCTTGGTGAGCGCCTGGCGAGAAGGTAGCAAGTACCAATTTCAAGTAGACCTTAATATGAATCGACCAGGATGCGTACCCGGTCTCCGGGTGGAAGAAGGACGCACTACAATTGTGCAAACACGAGCTGGGTGAGAGTTAGACTTGATCCGAATTTGAAAGAGACATCTGGGCGCTGAAAAGTGGACTATGGCAAGCAAGCGGAAAGTCCGATGACACTTCTTAGAGTCAAGGCAAAATAGTAATGATCAAGCAGTCTGTGATAATAAGAATGATCTAATATTAAAAAAATATACCGTCTTTATAGAGCGCTTTACACCCAAGGGACTCTCACAGCGCGAAGGGACAAATAATACGAACACCACATCATAGAATCGAACAATATCATTGGAATTCAAACTGTTGAACTGCTGTGGCTGTCGAATAAACGATGACAGCTTGTTCCAGAGTTTCGCAACAGATCGAATGTGATGGGGCGACGAGGAGCTCATCAGAGGAACGAAGAGTAGATATGAAGATAGATAGGAGAAGTATTTATTATAATATGCAGGCGCTACCGAGAGATTTGTCTGGAGAGGGAGAAGGCGGGGGGGGGGGTCTGAACCCAAGGGGAGTGCGGCCCTCATAAATGGCCACACCCTCCCTAATTGGCAAATAAGTACGATTTATGGGACCCTATACACACGCACGCCATATTGCTGAATAACAGCTGCAAAAGTTCTCTGAAGTGGCAATAAATTTTGAAAAATTACTGATCCCTGGGTCAGGGAGGGGGTCTACCCTCAGCCCCCAACCCCCAACCAGGAGGTACGCCACTGTCTCTTCATTTAGAGGCGGAGATTGTGAAGCGACGTGCCATGCTTGTACAGTGAGAAGCCTGAGTTGACGTACTGGTAGCCGATGCAGTAACGATTCAAACGGGGGACAAGGCGGGCGGAAGGGTTTTGTAAGCGATGGAGTTTCGAGTCAGGAAAACCAAAGAGAAGGCTGTCACAGCAGTCGAGTTTGGGTGTGTTGGAAAAAGCGCGAAACAATCGGTGGTACGCTGATCTAATGAATGTCTATTCAACAATTCTATAGGGCAAAGAGGCATTCTGAAGTATACTCAATACGTGATGAGATAGAAGGACATGTTCCAGGATAATACCCAGATCGCGAGCCTTCATTGAGGAGGTGGATGAGAGGGTTGTTAACTCAAAGATGGTTATAAGTGGGGATTGGGAGAATAGCGATGTGAAAGTATATGCGCTTGGTCTTAGTGTCATTGACATAATGAGTTGGATCTTCCAATTTCTTATGTCCCTAAACACATTGTTCTATCCGGTATGAGGCGGCAATATAGCTCAGGGGATTAAACGACCAAGAGATTCGCGTTAATCAGCATATAACAGTAGACAGACTATAGTGAAATGATTTCCTCAATGGGGCTACAGAAGTGAAAATGCAGTAGGCCCGAAAACAGAACCTTGTGGGACCCCCCATTGACAGTTTAGGGATTTGAAGCTAAATCGTAAATAGTGCATACTGCATTACGGCAACAGATACCCTATAGCCGGCTAGATATTTGGGAAGGTGGACTATTTCGGTTGTGTGACATTTGGACGCTGTCGGCCACTCCAAAACGGGGATTGTTAAAAATAAAACACGCAAACACACAGACACACACAACGCACACAAAACACGCACACACGCAGACACAGACGACTTTTCGAGTGGCATACCATTGCTGGACCGCCCAGCGCCTATGGTACCAATCATAGCGTATACCTTTTAATGAATACTCTAAACCACCACGTGCTACTATAGCACGGGCTGTAGCAACCAGCAACGGTAAATATAGATGGAATGATCTCTCCGATAGTGTGCGTAGTATAATGGGGAAATTTTCATCAATGACCAATCAGCGACGAGTAATTGTATGGACGTACATCCATAGCAACAGTGTCAGGGTAGTGTATTTATGTGTGTGGTATGTGGGTTGATGATGTGAATGGAACAAAAAAAACAAAAGCAAAGAGGGTTGAGAATTTGATCACGTGGTGGTTGGGTGAGTGACGTCACGTTTTGAGTTTGATATAGGGCTGCGACACCGGTAGGAGTTTGTCCTTGTGAAGTTTAAACTCTTACAAACAACATGACACAGCCTAAGATGACGCAGTAAATACCGTACATCATAGAGGGACGACGAAGCGCCGAGGGATGAGGCCCCATTATAAGTGACCTACCAGGAGGAGGAGGAGGACAGCCACAGCAGCCACGGCAAGCCACCGAAACCAGTACCACGTCAGGTGGACACTGGACTGGTGAGGGGGGGGGAGGGAGGGTACTTCTGAATGAGGTCACGAGAGTGGAAGAGAGAGCAGGCGTCGCGACCTCCAGGAGCGGAGGGAATCAACTGGAGATGACATTTTCTGGTCGAGGGGGAGCTCCATCAGGCCCAGAGGGAGAAAGATGGTTTGCAACAGTTGGTGGACGTCCTGAGGAGTGGTCGTGCCGCCGCCAACACCAGCCAGCAGCACAACACCAGTGAGCTGGCTCGAGGGGGAAGGGGGGGTTGCTCTGTGATGGGAGTTGCCGCCCCTTCCCCTATTTACAACTGCTTTTAG
>JAODTK010000519.1:0-14193 GCA_026419785.1 Sclerodactyla briareus
AACCAATCGTTCTAACGAGGAGTTGCATGTGTAATCACCACATGTCAATCCGTGTAACAATGGTGCTGCCAGTACTTAACTTGATCTCCGTCCCTGCCAATTAGGCACTAATTTTGACATCCGACCCCCACAGCCTCTAAACCTCAACAGTTTACGACAGTTTTCGCCGGTGTATCAATCATGATTACGGTATCCTATTTGTAAGGCAGCGTTCCTCCAACACCGTAGTTAACGGGGGAGTGTTCCTGTTTAGCCTCCGCACCGACCAACCAGACGCTGATCTAAATATCCCGACTGAATGACCATGAAACTTCCATGGTTCCTCTCCATACTTTACATCACAGTTTACACAGTGGACGTAGCGCAGTCGACAAATCAGTAGAGGAATACAGCGGCCGCTTTATAATTTTAAAAGTTAAGTACAACGCGCGGTACAATAAGCGAATCATTTCCAAACCTTCCTCAATTTTAAACGCGTAGCTAACTGAAATGCTTTTATGAACCCGAATATACCCATTTTTTTCCTGAACATGTTCGATAATTTTGAATCTGATGAAGTTGATGAAACGCTTGTGTCTCCACGGATTATGGTAAGTGATGGGAATACTACTGGTTAACATACATTGACTGAAGCATAACTGCATAAAACTATCATTCTTTACTGAGCATTCAAGGGCAGATGTTTGAAGATACGGAGTATTGGAAAATACAGTAGTAATAATCAAGAAAATTATCGTTGCTAATTGAAGTGGAAGGATTTTCCATGCCCGATAGTTTACAAAGGTCATTTGAAACTGCAATACTTCTCGTGTCGGTTGGTTAATAGGCAAGCCATGCAGAAGATGAAGTTGAGATTTGTACATTTTAACGTTCAATGGTGAGGGAGATGTGTTATTATAGGTCTATGTCTAGTGACTACAGATGTGTTCGGGGTTGGCTAATCTAGACTGAACAAATTATTCTCCGATACACGGGCGACCTACAGGATTTTACTCGTACAGGTACATTTAAAGCCTATTCGCCTTTTTGTCATTGATTTGGGGAATTTGGGGAGTCTTCTCAACTTCTCAACATTTTATTTCCATCATTATTACAATGGACTCTCTTGTGGGGTCTAGGTAGCTCGCACGATGGATAAGGACGGTTTCCGGGCGAGGTAAATGTGTTCATACAAAGGAAGGACAGGTACGATTATTCTCGTCGACTCAATCGTTTTGTCGTTCCAATGGGGTGACCAGTATTATGAAGAAGAAACAAAACTCTAGAAAGACCAGTCCCGATGTGACATAAATTAAATGGTGCCCTCGCCTCCCATCTGTGTTTATACCCAAATGGGCTTGTACTTTTTTCTCAACGAATGAATAGAACTAATACATCCGTTTACCTGAAATGAAAATTCATTACCAGTCCAGTAGATTATATACTATCACCTCATATCTAGATCGTTTGACAGTGGTATTAGACAAGGAAAACGTGACTTTCTGATTGACAAACATGTGCGATTCGACAATAATCTCACACCTCCTATATATGTATTTATTTACTATGGATATCCGCGGGCAGTCGTCCTGTAGGCGTAGGCGTAGGAGTTGTGCGCTTATCTTACAACCTCTTAACGATGTTGAGAATACTTCTGCCGAAAAAAAGGCCAAACGCATGGTTGTTTTCCCAGCGGCTAAGACCCGCTGCACGCTGTTAATTCGTTCGGTCACGTTATATCACACCGACTTAAACCCTGTCATTAGTGAAAACGTGTTTGATTCCTCCGATTCCTAAGTATTTTCATGCGCAAGTATACGCAAGCATTTACATGTAGCCTTATGCTAAGTTTGAAGTAGAAGAGTGTGACCTCAATTACGCTTATACTTTATGGGTCGAATGACAGGTTTTGTTAAATGAAGAATGAAATCATGACACGTGATGCCATTACCAGGGTCCAAGAACTCATTGCAAGATCACGCTTTGTAACATTAACCTCCTCCACGGATTAGGATGAGGGAAAGAGACATGTATTCGACGTGGGATAGACAGACAGATGATGTCTTTTAGTTTAGTGCACCATAATTACGCATAGGTTTATTGGTATATTCTTGCTTTAACCTGCCGAGAAGAAATGGTCTTCGCAAACCGCTTCCGGAAAGTTATACTTCCCTCACTTAAATTGATAGGATACTCGTGCCCTTTTTTGCATTCTCTGTAGAGGATTCAGCCTATTTGGCATATCTACAGTGAGTTACCAGTAACTTAATAATCCATGGGCAAACCCTGAAGCTACTTTAAGTAGCCCAACACTAAGAAACATCAACTGCTTCCTGACAGTACTTTTTTTTTTCATTTTTGAGGTTCGATTTGGAATCTTATTGCTTTCCGGCTCGCAGACTCGTCCCCGACCAAACACAATACGAGGCAGTTCACACTTAGATGAATCAAACAAGCCATGTGTTGTACCTTTTACTAGCCTGACTCGACGACATTTTCAAACGCTTTATGTGAATTTTTAAGTTGTAGTAGTGCCTAGTTGGTATTCCCACGCTCTACATAGCTGTCAGCTGTTTCATTGACCTGACCGTACGTATAACCGTGTAGTTGTAGACAAACCAGGCTATTACCTGCAATGATTGAGGTCTTTACTCGTCATCCCACACGTCCCAGGTTTAATGTGTTTTAATTGAGCACGCTGTTAAAATCATTTGCACCCTGACGTCTCCGTTCTTCTATGTGGTTTTTTGCTTACGACAGTCGTACGGCTTGTGATTGTATATACGCAGGAGCCTTCTTGCGCCAGCCGTACTGCCCATCGTGCGTGAATAGCCTGTTATAAATTTTCCAAAGAACTTGACAGTATTACACTTGCACAGGTATTCTGGACTCAGGCCAATATGTAACTTTCAGCACAAACCCCAAATTGTGTCCACCGCCCCCCCCCACATGATCTCCTCCAACACCAAAACTAAGGGTTCTGTCCTCCCCCATAAGAAAAGTTGGATAACCGAATTTCACACTGATCAGACACAGGTATGCTTGACTAACTGTTAACGAGAATTGCTCAGACTTTGACGCCCTCTTGACCTCAGAATAAACCTTTAGACTTGACCCCAGACAATAGGAATCTTTAACATTGGTTGGGGATTCACCCCGACAGTACCCAGTACGAGTGGGCTTCTAATAACGCGGCCAGATGGTATCGGGAGGTTATCAGGATGTTAACGACTTAGCAATTAGCCAAACTATATAAGGGAGGGTGTAGTCACCAGGCCATAGATCCATTTCCCTCCCAAACTAATCCCCGTCCACACCATAAAACAAAAGGGTTTCTGTCCTCCCCATGAGAAAATTGTATACCGGGATTTTCAACCTGATCAGACCAGGTTATTCTTGACTCAACGTGTTACGAGGTTTTCAGAGTTTTTGACCCCTCTGACCTCAGCTTCCTTTGACCCTGACCCCAATCATAGGAAACATGTACTCAGGTATGGAGCCCGGCATACACCAATATGAGCTTCATCCATCCAAGTGGGGTGGAGTTAATCGTGTAACAATGCGTCACCCACACAAATACACACACGCACACACTCACGCACCACTAACAAGACGCAAAACACACCCGCAACCCATATATACACACGCCGTCCATGACTACATAGCTTCTGTCTGAATTCGTTCAGGATGAAACAAAATCGACGCATCCTCCGCTCCTCAGTTTTTTTTTTTGGTTGTTTTTTTTGATTCACCACTTTGATATTTGTGTAAAGGTTCTTTATGTGCATGACACCGGAGAGAAAAAACGTCTGTGTTTGATTCCCCCCCCCGGGGACCAACCCCCCCCCAGGGGGGAAGAGGGGCACCGACACCCACCCCGCCCCCAACAACACCCCCCCGCCCCCCCCCCCCCACCATTTCCCCCTCCAAACACCCCCCCAACACCCAAACACATAAGTTTTTGCCAGGACACATTATCGGTTTTAAAACGACCGAAATTCGATATTTGATCAACCGATTCCCACTGTACTCACCTCAAATAGCTAACTGGATGGGTGTGCCGTGGCATTCCATTACCCACTAGTTCAAGTTAGATATGACTTGCAATACGGAAACGGAAGATTCCATGGAGTCGTTCGTCTGTATTTCGAATATCCACTGATTACTATGACGACACCCGATTATAACACCTGATACTGAATTGGCGAAAATGCGCGGTCGCTTATTTGAGAATTTATGGAACATGGAACGCTAACCTCGCTGCTTTGTCGCACATGTCGATGTTCCTTATGTGCACTGCGCAACCCCAAGAACTCGTAAGAAATTGACTGCGGTATTTGAGGGCTAGCAGTCACTTTTGCGCCATGAGGTAGGAGTTGTACTATTAGACTACTCTGCCCGATGTGCAGACTACCTACATCTATATCAGATCGCTGTTCACGAGCGGAACACGGTTAAGCTACGTTCACACTTTTCCGGCAACGGCAACGGCGGACGCACCGTTAACGGCAAACCGCGCAACAAACATCACCACTGTATAAATGTAGTTGTGCTGTCACACAGTACGGTCGACGGCTACCGCATCCGGCAAATCAAATTAATTGCCGCGAATCCGCAAAAGACAACCAATCTCGGTGAATCGAGTTCCCTTATATGCCAAGGTCGCGGAATTGGCGGTAAAAACCTTTCCTGCACCAGTAGTCGCAGTTGTCAATGAGTAAATTGGGGCTTGAAAATAAGATAATAATTACAATTAGCTTTAGTGTTGTCATCACAATGTTTCCTCTTATAAGTTTGAGAGAAAGTGGAATTATGGATTTCATACCTGCCTTCTTTTTAATATCAGACTCACCGGCATTTGGACAGGGAATACGGCAAAATATCTTCCGTAGATTCGACGATTGTTCCCCGAGCCTGTGTCTACTGTTCGGCTACCGGTATATGGCTCTAATGGCATCGGCCCATTCAGTGGTGTACAGAATATCATGCGGTATTGGTACGCTCATTTTAATGTTCTCATTCCACTGTTCTGTCAAAGTAATTATTCTGCAGCAGGCCCCATTCTGTTACACGCTGATCACGACGTGACAACTCAAAATATATTTTAAAGGCCGGAGGAAACTGACAAACCTATAAATTATTCGACCAATAGCATAGTTAGGATTTTCCTCCTCATGCGGCCGTGCCACAGTAGCCTAGGCCTGGGTTAGAGCCGAATTTGGGAACTATTTTGGAATATTTATGATATACAAGTGTTAAGGCATAACAAATTGTTCCGGTCATCTTTTTTTTTTTTCTCTGCAAAAACGTAATGCACCTATTTTCCAAACATTCCCCCGAATTGGGACCCACTAAAGTGAAATTAGGTAGGCATACCCGTTGTCCATCACCCTATTCAGTTGTCCACAAGTTGGTTTATTAACCGCACGCATCGATATGTTTTTATCATTCAAACAGATAGGCACATGAGAGCGTCGTTAATAAGTTGTTCTTCGTATATACGCAGGACGTTTGCGATCCCCGTGTGACGCGCGTGACATTTGGTAATAAGTTGCACATCCTTTCATTTAATTAAAGACTACAACAAAAGACAAGATTGTCCCATAGTTCCATGACCTGAATAATTTTTCGAAAATGTGCGCATCTTCGATGAGATTATAGACCTAGCGATCATTTCTAGTGTGACTCCTGACGTACAATAAAAACCAGGAAAGCCCGAAGCTTAGTGCATCCTTGACTGATCAGGCGTGACCAAGCTAAGCATGTCAAAGATTTACACATAGAATCACTGTGGACTGTAGAACTCATAATGGGAACTCACATCCAAGTATGACTATACATCCATGTAGGTTGAGGTCTTGTTAACAAGCTACGTTAGCCAAAATATCATTTTCACAATCTCCCCCATTTCCTCCAAACTAGCTCCAGTCACTGCAAAAAACGATTAGTGTTTCTTGTTATTCCCGTAAGACAGCTGCCAACTAATTTCTAACAGATCGGTCAGGCATTCGGACTTATCATGTTAACAAGATTTTCCAGACTTTGACCTCTCTTGACCTCAGATCCTTTGACGTTGACCTCATGGGATCATGGACTCAGTGGGGAACCAATATACCAAGGGAAACTTGTTTCATATCCCAGTGGGGTTTGAGTTTTCGTGTTGCCAATGCTAGGCGTCCACACATGCCGAACAACACACTCCACACACATACACACTCACTGTCGTCAGGATAAAAACGAAACTTTCAAACTTTTTTTTGAGTGACCCACCTCTCACCGAAATCATGAATCTACTTCCTGCCATTCGCTGTTTCACGGTGCGATGTAGGCAGATATCCGAAACTTGTTCGTCTGAATCCTGATCTTCCCCACCCCCACCCCCCCTTTTTGGATTTTTTCTCCAGTTTTCGAGCCCATAGTATACAATATCGCATAGAAACTGCATAGCCTCGGAAAGAAAATCATTCCTAATGTAAGGTATATAATTATTTATTAAAATTAATTCAACAAGATAGGCATCAATAGCGTCGTTAATCCTTGTTTTCTTCGTATAATACGCAGTGACGTTTTTTCGATCCCGGGTGACGCGCGTGCCATTTGTAATAATTGCACATCCTTTCATTAATTCAGACTTACACACACAACAAAAAGACTTGTCCCAGAGTTCCATGACCTGAATAATTTTTCTAAAATTTGTGCAGCATCTTCGATAGATTTATAGACCTACCTACGATCATTTCTATTGTGACTCGCGTGACAGTAACAAGTATAAAACCAGGAAAGCCGACGGCTTCGTGATTCCTTACTGATCCTGGCTTGACCAAGCTAGCATTTCAAGATTCAATAGAATCACTGTAGACTGTAGAACTCATAATAGGGAACTAACATACCAGTATGAACTGACATCCATTAGGTGAGGGTCTTGTTAACAGCTACAGTTAGCCAAAATATCAATTTTCACCATATCCCCCTGTTCCCCCCAAACTACTTCCAGTCACTGCAAAAAACATAGTGTTCTTGTTATTCCCGTAAGAAAGCGGGCCACTAATTTCTAAAATTTCTAAACGATCGGGTCCGGCATCTGGACTTTTCATGTTAACAAGATTTCCAGACTTGACCTCTCTTGACCTCAGATGACCTTTGACGTGACCTCAATGGGATCATGACGTCATTATTGGGCACAATATTACCAAGAGAAACTTGTTCATCCAATTGGGTTAGTTATCGTGTTGCCAATGCTAGGCTTCACACATTCACGAACAACAACCCACACACATACACACTTCGTCAAGGATAAAAAACGAAACTTTCAAACTTTTGAGTGACCCACCTCTCAACCCCGAATCATGATCTAACTCCGCCAAGTCTCTGTTTCACGGTGCGATGTAGGCAGATATCCGAAACTTTAGTCTAATGCCTTGATCTGTCCCCCACCCCCACCCCACCTTTTTGGATTTTTTCTCCCAGTTTCGAGCCCAAAATAGTAGTAACAACTAGTCGCAATATGAAATCATGCCGCGGAAGAAAATCATCCTAATTAAGGTATACCTCATTATCTATTAAATTAATTCAACAAATAGTTTTTTTTTCCCCACCCGTTGATGATCTTCATCCCATGAAGGGACGATGCGCAACTGAAATTCAACAATTTTCCCACTGGCTAAAATCAATATTATACGAAACGAGCAGCCATGCAATGAGAGGAATCCTTGTATCGAGTACGCATTAACTGCCCATGAATCCCACTCCTTTTAACGCCTATTGTGCATGGTATATGCAGATTCTTTCTGGTTGGCATCATCTATGTTTTATTTCTAAGTTCACTCATTTCTATACGAATGATAAGAACCAGCATGATAATAAGTTGGAATTTTTCGCAAGAGACCATTACCTCATATGGTTCAGAGGTTGGGAGCTTGCAAAAATATTTTTCAAACAACATCCAGGGCTTCAATTCGCAGTATCATTCGCACCAGGTGCGTATCCAAGTACGAAGTAGATTTTGCTTGATTTGCTTTCCTAATGGACGCTAATCCTGACTGAAAAAGGACTGAAAGGAAAAATTGACACAAAGGTCGACAGATTGCAAACCTGGCATTTTTGGCCGTTTGATATGCTTTGAAACTATCTCTATATGGTGGTTTCCAGAATTTTTTTTCTAACTTCCGGAAAGAGGAATGTTCTTGATTAATTGGTGACTTTGCTCACCGACGGTCCGACCAAGTAGTGCCTCCGTCCTCTACCTGTCCCAACCCCTCGGTGAAGGGGGGGGGGAGGGAATCCGGCTCCCGGATGACATATATTATATACAACTAGTAATATAATAGTAGTTCTCATGCAGTATGCCTACTACCATACACACTCGGTAGGCAAATGGTAGGTACCACACGGGAAATCTCTGGGAAGTGTAATTTTTAACAGCTCATGCCATCATTTCGCCAGAAATTTCATGCTGGCGCTATCCTTAGGTTGTCTAACCCAAGGTTTCACCCTCCTCTACATGGCAAACTCCTCGCTGCACCCTGTTACCATTAGAGTTATTCACATGCGATTGTAGTTTTTTCCTCTCCCGGATCAGGGTTCCTCCCTTCACTTTTCCCTTGATATTTTCTCTCTTTTCCTTCCCCTTACTCACCTCTCTTCTATCCTTTCCCCTTTTCTGTTTTCCCCTTCTCAGCTTTCATCTTCCGTATTTTTACCGATTGAGAGGCCGACGATCCTCGCCCAAGTATACTCGAGATTCATCCACTTTTCTACGGTGTAGGCCTCGACCTGCCCGTATAAGATTTCTGTGTGCGACATGTTTTTGCCGAATGCGGCAATAATTTTAGCCGTCATATGTTGAACAGTGATAAGGGATTGGCCGTTGCCGTCGCCGTTGCCGTCGCCGTTGCCGTTTGCCGGTCGCCGTGCTGTTGCCGGACAAGTGTGAACTTAGCTTTACCAACACTCACACCTTGGTTTTCTTTTCTGTGACTGGGATTGATTCTTATGCTGGGCGCTGGCGCGACCCTCATAGGATTGGAATCCTTCTGGGGGGCTGGCGCCACCTCAAGGGACGGAAATCCTTCAGGGCGTGCTGGGCGCAACCCTCATAGAGTTGAATCCTTCGAGGGCACGCTGGCGCAACCCTCATAGAGATTGATCCTTTGAGGGGCGCGGCCGCAACCCTCATAGGTACGGAATTCTTCGCGGGGCGCGCTGGCGCAACCCTCATAGAGACGGAATCCTTCGAGGGGGCGCTGCTGTGCAAACGCCTCATATGCTTAGAATTGAATCCTTCGAGGGGCGTGCTGGCGTCAGCCCTCATAGAGATGAATCCTTCGAGGGGCGCGGCTGGCGCAACCCTCATAGAGATTCATCCTTCAAGGGCGCGCCTGGCGCAACCTCATAGGGAGCGAATCCGTCAGGGGCGCGCTGGTGCAACCCTCATCAGAATGAATCCTTTGATGGGCGCTGGCGCGACCCATATAGATTGAATCCTTCGAGGGGCTCGCCTGCCGCACCCCTCCATAGGGAGGAAATCCTTCAAGGGTCGTGCTTGGCCAACCCTCAGAGATAGTGAATCCCTTCGAAGTGCACGCTGGTGCCACCCTTAAGAGATTTAATCCTCGAGGGGCACGCTGGCGCAACCCTCCCTAAAGAATGATTCCTTGAGGGGCGCGCTGGCGCAACCCTCATAGGTACGGAATCCTTCGAGGGGCGTACTGGCGCAACCCTCATAGAGATTGATCTTCGAAGGGCACGCTGGTGCAACCCTTATAGATATTGAATCCTTCGAGGGGCGCACTGGCTCAACCTCATAGAGATTTAATCCTTCGGGGGCGCACTGGCGCAACCTCATAGAGAAGAATCCTTCGAGGGAAGCTGGCGCAACCCCCATAGAGATTCAACCCTTCGAGGACTCGCGGCGGTAACCCTCATAGAGATGAGTTCCCTTTAGTGCGACCGTAGAAGTTTTCTCTCTATGCCCTTGTAACCCAATGACTTTTTGCTGTAAAATTCACTTGTGAATTACTTCTTTCATTGGATCATTATGAATTTTGTTTCCAATGGCCTGATATATTGCCCTGTTGTATGTTTCCATCCATTTGTATTAATTTTTTTTACGGTCAAAATTGACAGCATGTCGACCTTGGATTTTATCTTCTGTAGATTGTCACTTTTTTGTTGTTACATGATTGAATAAACCGAGCAGAACTATCTAATTTCTCTTTCCCTTTTTTGTCTGATTAAATTCTGATTTTTCAAATTTTAGTTATCTCAAATACCTGTACGGTTTGTGGCACTCTGAGGGCCCTTCTCGTCCTCAATGCGTTCCTTTCTATCTACCTGTGATACTGAGAATCGCAGAAGAATTGAAATTGATAACAATTCCTGTTTATTGCTGAAGAAAATACGGATTGGTTATTTTGCCATTTGTTGGTTTTGTTTGCATGCTGTTAAAGGCAAGTATAAAAAAAAAACATGGCCGAATCTTCGGATCTTCTGCTGACTGGCTCATTTATGATACAATGGCCCAGAAAAACATGCACAATTTTCCGCGCGGTACCAGTCTTCTTTTCACCCACGTTACCCCACCTCAAATATTTCGGGCAAATTTGTCCGGGCCCTATTTAGAATGGGTCATCCATAAGAGACATGTGGAATGCGAAATTATTCTGGAAAAAATGAAGTTGTAGTTTTTTGGAGTGCTGTATTGCACCGAAATTGCATCTGTGAGCCATCGGAAAAAAGTGGAGGGGAACTCCTCCTTAGCCCCCTCCCCCAGATCCGACGCTCAAACTTCACATCCCCCACCCCCACTAAAAATTACGTTCCTACGCCCACTAGGTTTCTCCTAACCCCCCCCCCCCCCCCCCCCCCCCCGCCCTCAAAAGTTCCTGACCTTCATCGAATCCGCCTGCCATGTTGGCGGAAAGCGCTCATAGTCGGAAGTAACATTAACACTCTTTGCTCTATTTGAATTCAGTTCTGTTGAGACGCGGACGCCCACTGATTGAATGAAGACTTTATAATCGTGTACGACATGATGGCCCCAACGAGTTCTTGTCTAGTTGTTATGCATGACACAGACTTTACTTTTCGCCCTACTGGTACACCGTATATACACCGTATATACTATTCTGTAAACTTTTTAACACAACCTTGGAGTTATCTTATTCAAGAAGGGTAAATAGTTTCCTGAGATCGGGTCAAAGTTTTCTGCCCAATAGTGCCAGACAGTACACGTCTCTTAGGTGGGATAGGAAACACGTTAGGTAAACCATCATCAAGGAGTCGATCAGCTTAATCAATTGATATCGACTTGGCTCGAGTAGTGCAAGTGAACATAATCGGCGGGTCGTATTCGGTGGGCGGGCGAAAACTTGAGAAATACGAGCGAACTGAAATGTTCACCCTACATGGCCTACAAGAACTTCAATGAAATTTAGGCAACTTACTCTAGATTTGGGTAAATTTATTGAATAGTAGGGACAAGCCAACCCAAGATCCTGAGCTCAAAAAAAACAAAAAATATCATGGCAGACCACATGCATCCGCTCCGTGTAACAAAAGGTTCAAGGAACAGACCCTGTAAACTATTCCAGCTCCCCCCCCCCCCCCAGCGCGACCGCCCACTCAAAGAGAATCCTAGCAACGCCGCTGAATTCAATTAACTTAGTGTCCTGAAAGTACCGTTTCTAGCAATTTGAGTGACCCATTTCATTCAAAATTCCCTCAATGATCTCGTTCCAAATGTACCCCATTTTTTAGTCACTGGTTCGGACATTTTCTTCACAAAGATATTATAAATCTTACATTTTCTTTTCACTTTGCTCCTAGATCCGGCAGAGATAGGGAGGTATAAAAGCCAAAATTCATACGTCACGCTACGCGACAACAATATTGGCGCTCGCTGAGCTAAGTTGTATCGCGCAGCCTCGCCCCCCCCCCCACGTTTCGAAATGGATTGACGCCCATTGCCTACATCTGATTAGAAAAGAGGTCACCAGAACAGAACCAATAAATTGACCACCCGCCATCAATCTTTTCGAACTCGCTCGATCCGACGTACACACAAAGGTTATTAGAGGAGTTCCATTGAGTTAACTGTGTGTGGAGATGCATTGGTAGCACATTTCCCATTGAATTCGTCGTTGAAGGTGCAAAAAAAATTGATTGGGGCATTGGCATCACGGGAGGTTGTTTTGTCCGAGCGATTTATCTCAGCGAAATCCAGTATTTGTGATTGAATTTTTCATCAAGAAATTGTGGGAAAATGCTAATTGGAAAGGGGTGTACAGAGTAAAAAGTATGTTTTGTTTCGACAAGGCCATACTGAAACTTCGAATGACTCTTGATCAAATTACGGTTCATAGTTGGGCTGGTTTATAACATGTTATTTGTGTTATTCGGTTATAAATAGCAGCATGGAGTCGTTACGTCACGATAGGGGAGTATTCCCAAAAAGTACATGATATGGTGGGTGCACAGTAGCGCTGTTGGTTTGTATGGGACAATAAGGACCTCAGTGTTTGCATGCACTTGACCTGAGCGGACGCACGTGTTGGCCCATATGTCTATATCTCAACATTTGAAAAATTTCACAAGTACACTCCTTTGCGTCATGACTAGATTCCTGGCAGTTCAACATTTCCTCTTCTGACTATTCATCGACCCACAATTCCCGATTGAAAGTCGAATGGAGAAAGGAAGCCTGGTTGTAATCTTCGATTTAATATTGTCATTGAACACCGTGGTATTCTTATACGTGAAAATCTCCCATTACCGACAGTCTATGTCATAACGCCCAAGTACATATCTCACTACGTTGTCATCCCCCCCAATGCGTGTGGTTAATATGTTAGTACCGTTTACCAGAGTCCGTTGTGAACTGTGAATGTCACTATAGTGTGTACTCTCCGCCTGTTGCAATGGAATGCCTAGAACCTATTCTTCAAGTCGAAGACCGTTCGAAAAGTAACCGTAACGGTCGAAAACACGCACAGGAAGTGTCTGCAAAAACAATCAAAAAACGCGTAACGTAAGCGACTCCTGTCTTCTTTTTTTGGAATTTTCGAAAACTCTGGGCTGTCTCTCTTAGATTCCAGTCGAATCCCCGATTTTTTTTTTCACGCAAAAGCGAAGTATGAGGTCCGTGCTGCCAATTCCTGCACTGAGTCGTCCAGCGAGAAGCAACAGGTCCTATTTTGAAAGGCCGACCGCACTAATTGTGTCACCCCACTCGTCTTAGCTGTACCTTAGTTAACAACCATGTACCAATCGAGGATCGGTTTCTGCCACCACTTGGTCATTATTGGACGATGGGCTCATAAATACATAAACAGGATAATAGCCTGTCCAGGACGTCTAACTAGTCCGCCCCGTCACCCTCCTCGGCCTGCCTTCTCTTTCAGACAATTCCGAAAAGTGGTCCATCACGTGAGACGAAGGTCCCCCTATTCGTCCGTCACTCAAGCTGTGTCCCTGTATCCAGGTGATATCGCTTGTAGTCGTACGGCCGGTATGGTAAGCATACTAGGCGACGTGTACGGCACGTCGAGTAACAACTGAGTTAAGTCGAACCCATAAAGCCATGGCCGTAAACTATCCTGTAGAAAATTAATGTGAGGTCCCTCCCCGCAATATCTTTGCTATAAACCTGACTCTACTGTATAGCATACATGCGGCTCTTTAAGAACAAACAGCAAAGTGATCTGGTTTAACCTGGAGTAGCACAGCCCTCTCGATGGTTTTACAAGCCAGCTATATGTAACCAATTAGAGTCCCCATTCGAGATATTATCTGTTATGATTTTTGCCCCTTCGTCGTAAGCCCCGCGTACGTGTTTTCGTGTTAGCGCTATACAAAAGCCGTCCACCCGATACGTTCCGTTCGTTCCGTCACGTCACGTCAGTTTCGATCACTTTGCACTTAATCAATGGGGTTGTCAAAGTTGACGCAGGCGTACGCCACCTTCCGGATTGCTCAAGTCAATGTTCGTACGAAGCAGAAATGAACTTACGGACCGATGTGAATTGAATAGTACCCCTTCCTCCCCATATAACCGATGGGCTTTCTTTTATGCCATTTTTCAGAAATTAGCATAAAACATGGCGAACTCCAAACTTGACGGATCGATCCGGACGTCAATCTGCTTTCTGAACGTACAAAATAACATGAGCAATCCGGAAGATTGCGTACGCCTGCGTCACCTTTTTCGTGACGGAA
>JAODTK010000520.1:0-13975 GCA_026419785.1 Sclerodactyla briareus
GGCCGGACGTGACCCGGCCGGCCCCCGCATCGAGTCTTTAAGACTGTAAAAAGGTTTCCTATTGTAAGTATTGAGAAGACATGCGAGGGGATGACTGATCGTCCTCAATTCAGTCTCCTTTCAACTTTTCAAACTAGCCTGTTTTGAAACAGGCGTTTGCTTTGTTCACCTCGTATCAGCCTCATTCCACTCATGTGCAGGATGACCTTTAACCAATGCGGTGATTTGCCTAAACAAACCCTGTGCGACTTCGTTCTGCTCGCTGTCGAGCTGTATCATGGGCGTAATAGTGTGCGGTGCGACTGGTCAACGTTGATTGCGCAATCGGAACATTATTTCTTTCACAACTACGGGAACCGACCATGTCTGCTGGAAATTACTTTATTGATCTGATTGTATTATTTAGACAACCTCACCAACCAAGTTTCGGGGCCATACGTTAGATGGATATTCTTTTTCATTTCCTCAATTGAAGGATTCATAATTTTTCTCTGAACGTCTGCGGCGAACCAAACAATCCGCAATAAACGCCTGCGCATAGCCTAAACAGTGGCTTCGGTCAATTTTTAGGCTTCAAAATGCATCATTCTTCGATAATTTCACATTTTCGGTGTTGTAAAAATGGTTTATTTCAGTCTCCTGTAGATATTCATGACCTTAATATGTGGCGAGAATTTTCCTTCCCGCGGAATCCTATTCAGAGTGCTCCCATCTTATCAACGCCCGTTGTCCACTGAGACTGACATCTCCGTCACCTGAATCGTAATGAGCAAAATCCCAATTTTCTGGAATTTGTCCAACGAAGTCCTGGCAGACGGTATGTTGGTGATATTCGCTTGTGGTCTATAAAACTAAAGTGCGATAGGCCCCCCTATTTAGGAACGCTTCTCCATATCGTCTTCTTTAATAGCAGGCTACTTTTTTCAAACCAGTATGTCATCTTCATACCGCCGTACCTTGCCACGAATGCGTGACGTTACAGGTGAAATCAATTAACTACGATCTCCACGCGGCCTGCCGTGTTGTAAACTACTGCGGGCGTTAATACAGTTAACATTGACAACGCTGAGAAATGTTGTGATTGGCCGCTTCAGATTATTAAGCAGAAGAATAGTTCAATTGACCTGACTGTGAGAGCTACAACCCACTGATGCATATATAACCAACTGGGGTGTAATACGCAAAAGCCGGGCGATTGAACGACACAGTCGTCTTTACATTAGACACGTAGAGGAACTTTTGCACATGTTTTACTCTTTCTCAAATCATAGCTCAACATGCCCCTTCCAAGCCTTTGAACTTAAAATCCCCTGTTCAGTAAGTAGCACTAGTCCATGACAACACTGACCAACTATGATGGTAATCCAACTCTATTTTAGTATTTTTCAGAGAAAAAGCATTATTACAATGTCAAATATAATGGCCCATTTTGCCCCTTCCATTCCAGATGTACCATGGTCAATAAACATTGTGTCCAAGTTTGAAAACTTCCAACAAGGAACAAACATTTCATAGCCCAGAGCAAACATTTACAGACAAACAGACCAGAATGATAGGCTGTGAGGGTAGCCGATCACATGCTCAACCATAATAGCTGGTTTGAGCTAAAGACCATAGGGTCCATGTTCTTCTCATCCAGGAAACACAAATACCAGATAATGGGCTTCATTCATCCAAGCCTAGTTGGTCAAGTGATCAACTTTACAAACATGTTGGGCACGAAGGGGGGAACAGGGATTTTCTTCTGCTAATTGCTGAAACCTCCCCCCAAAATATTCATGGGGCATTCCCTCCCGAACATATCTGGGTTTTGGGGTGATTGTAGTACTGTACATGTGAAGTCCCTCTCTTCACTTCTAAAATCCCTCTTAACATAAATTGCACAGAGAGGAAAATCCCTCCTAATCTTACGCATTGACTGGGTCGAAGGCTGGGCAGCTGCAATGGGATAAGTCTCTGCTTTGTAGACATTCTTTGGTGTCGTATAAGATGAATCCTCCAAAACATACAACTCACCTACGTACTGATAGCATACAATCCAGAGCCTAGCTCCGTCGTCACGGTAGAAACTGCTTCCTATAGAGGAGAAAATGAAAATAAGAATGTGTGAGTTGATTTCCATATTGATACCATGCTTGAGTCTGGTACTTGCAACCCTGAGAGTCATGACTGAACAAGGTCGCAACTGCCTAACGAGATGCCTTTCTACTATTACTGAAGATTGCATGCTGTGCATTTCATAACCCCATTCCTTTACACCGATTGAAACAGCAGAGGAATGAATTTTATATCAAACAGTATTAAACCTGTTCCTAAACTATGTATTCCTCGCTAGATATATAGTTTGTCGCCTCATGGATCCCATAGATCACATGGAACTGCAAAGTTCAGAATTGGCCCAGTTTGTTACTTCACACAAGCCACCACACTGTATATGTTCAGTACCCTCATCCACCTACATCAAAGAGAGTACAGTGCATCTGAGCATCGCTAACGTCAGTGCTTTACACTAACACAGCGATGAGATTTTTCACAATTCTCAAGTTCCTCAACACACGTCCTCTGTTTGTGTACTCGCCCTACCGGCAATCCATTGCTTAACCGATTGGTTTAGCCAGTGGTAGAGCGTCGTTTCCCCCGGTAGGCCGGGGGATCGAATCCCGGTCGGGTCTACCAAAGCGTTAAAACTGGGGGACCCCTGTGGCATTTCATCGCTTGGCGCTCAGCATTAGGGATAGTACAGGGCCAAAATGTGGGGTAGGCAAAATCTGTGATTTAAAGTTGCCGTCGGGGTAGTCCCCTCCTTCACCTTAGTACCGCTAAAGAGGCATCGCCTTTTCCATGTACCTGGTGAAGGTTTCGCCGCTGACAATCGTGCGATATATCCAGTTCCGCCCCATTGCCGGGCCTCGTATAGGTGGGTCCTTTGTCCGGCAGTGATGATTAAAAACAAAAAAAAAAAACAAAAATCTACCACAACGCTGCCTATCCTGGATGACGCTGCCTGGTAGAATTGGTGATCAGATACTAGGCAACATTTCATTTTTTTTGTACTTAGCTATGTCTTTGGCAGGGCCATGTACACCACTTTTGGCATCAGTCCGCCCTATCCTATAGCCTAGAAGCCCAAAGTGTCCCCCAAGCCCTGCTGGAAGGGGCTAGTGCACCCTTGCATTGCTACTACATGAACACACACTGGCACTTTCAACACCCGGGTTGCTCCACCTATATTTTGTCTCGCTTTTCTGCAATTCAGAGTCAGAGTAACACAAACTGTATGCGGCTGCTACAATTTCTCATACAAATGCAACTGCTTGTTTTCCGTGTAGCTCGCCCTGGTTACATTTTCTGTTCAAATAGTTACCAGCATAATGCTGCCATTGCCTTTTCCATCATACATAATAGCTCCATGGATGCGACCCGAAAAAAATGCCTCGAATCGCCAAGAAATATCCATCTGAAATTTCAAAACTATATATAACATCAAGTGAATCAACCCGATTGATTGAATTCATCAACAATGGCTTCATAGTAAAATGTTACAAAATCTGACAATAATTCCTGCTAGTGCCTACACACTGCCCACACCCCACAATGAAAGCTCTTCCAAGACAAGATTTTTGCTTAAGATGTGATAAACAGTGGGTTATCATGATTTAGGCTGAAAATTTGAATCAGGTCCTCTACTTAAAATCCAGTACTCATGTGCCAAACCGAAATCATCATAGCAGTTTAGTGTAGTAGTTGGTTTGGGTTAGATTTGGCATGCAGCAAGTTAGCAGTAGATTGTCACATGCCTACCTGCACAAAAATCAGGATGGCAACTAGGTTTGCCCTCAAAGGAAGATGAAAAGGGGCATCGACTGTATCCTGATGACAGCATGCAAGCGACCGGCCTAACGCACACCGAGGAACTCGGTTTCTGAGGCCACCTCTAATTACAGCATCAATCAGCATTGTGTCTCCCACAAGTCACAGTGAGAAATGCTTACTTCTGGTAAACTACCCAGCGAATACTGTCCAGGTAAGTACACTGTAAACAATTAACTGTAGAATTGTAACAGAGTTGCCAGTAATTTATTGTAAAATGAAGAGTCACCAGAAATCCACTGTAAATCCCACAAGTATCACTGTAAAACTACAGTAAATAAACTGGCAACCCCCACTTTGCTACAATTCTACAGTATTTTTTTACTGTGTAGGTCAGTGGCTTGTTAAGTTCAACAACAAATCAACCCTGTGTGTATGGAAATGTCTTATTATACTACAATATCTTCTATGCTTGCATATATTTTGGTCATGCTTTGTAAGCTAGGTTGCTGACCCACTCATTTGTGGTACTCACCAAGGGGCAGAGACAAACACCAGTCCAAGGCCATAAGCCAGAGGCCCCGCCATATATAGAGGACTTGTCACTGGGGAGCACAGGCAGCAACGCAGACGTCCTGCACGGAGAAAGGAAACGAGAGATAGATAACAACCAGCATGTCTACAGCAGTGTACCCAACTTATAAAATCATGACTCGATTTACACATAGTAATCTCTTCTGACCTTGAACATTGTTTGGGGAAAATTGTCCCTCCCTTCCTTGTGCGGTCTACGGAAAAAGGGTGTATGTTCCACACTCAATAGTAATGAACATGTAGTTTTTTTTTTTTTTTTTCACTTCTGTCAGTTTTAGCTTATTGTCCCACACCTAACCAAAACCTCGCTACCCAAAGCTAACTACCTAAACCTACTGCTATACCAACACATACCTACTTCAACCTAGTGGAAAACACCACATTGTATTGGTTTTCAGGTCATATTGATACTAATTATGGGGATTAACATTATTGAAGCTGTGGTATTTGCGGCAATGAATAGGAAGTTGTATTGGATTGAGAGATGGGTGAAGGTGGCTACCTGATCTGAGCGTTGTAACAGAGCTTCAGTAAATTCATTGTGAGCGTGGAATTTTCAACACTAAATATAAATGGTCTCTTAATCCAATTTGAAAAAATAGAGTCACTACTGAATGTCTTAATCACTAAAAAGCAGAATGGGGGCAGTCATAGGCGTACAAGGCGGGAGGGGCATGGGGGAATTCTGTATTTATGAAAAAAAAATTATGCTGGCTGGCCTGAATTTTCAATCAAATGCCAAAAGAGTACACATATTTTTTCGCATGCGGCAGTGCTCTTCCTCCATGGAGGCTGCATTCGGCAAAATTATTCTACCCGGGGCCCTCTAAAATGGAAGGGTCCCGATGCCTATAGGAGCGGTCAAACATATGGCTCGACACCCACCCCAACCCGTCCCACCACCAGTTTCTCGATTAGTGTAAACACGTCCATCCAAATTTCCGTATAGTACATGCCGTAAGCATACTGTAGGTCACGTTGCCATGAAATTATTCAACAGACATTTTCAGTTTAGAGAAAGGGTACTAAAAACATATTTTTATGGTAACCCACATCAAAACATACCTACATTCGTCTGTAGGAGGCCACAATTTGGCTACTACGCAATTTCATCAATGAAAAAATTTCCAAAGGGGAGGGGTACAGCCTCTCCCTTAACTCCTCCCCTTTATCAGATGGAGGATTCATAGTCTGCCAACCCCCCCCCCACATCCGAAGCTGCGCACGCCAACTGTGTTGTGAAGAAGTGAATGCAAGCAATTATTGCACTCAGGCAGGATCTGATCATATCTTAAATTACCTCATGCAGTCATCGATGCTTCCTGAGACCACCACTTTGCCATGCTTCAAACTGGATGGTTCAAAGACCTTGTGTTAACCTGAAATGAGCTGTGATCAGAGTTTCTCCTGCTACAATCTTTGACAAAATAGTTGGGACACCCCCGTTCCCCCCGTTCATGTCTTTGGTGTATGTCATGGGATCACCAGGACAAGGAAAACAACATTGCAGGGGGGAAGGGGGGGGGCGCGCGGAAAAACTCGTGATATTTTTTTTTTTTTTTTTTTTTTTCTTGATCAGGAGTCCTGGTGATCCTGGGATGCTCGATGAAACATCCACATCGTTTTTTGCAGATTATAAGGCCTAAAGGTCCAACTATCTTTGTCCAGAGTGGTCTGAGAAGAATATTACTGAAAATTTCAGAATTACCCTGAAGTTTGGCCGGGTTTTTTACAATAAAGTTCTATGAGCCTGCCGGAGTTCACTCAAGCTTTTTGGCATCCCACAATTGAGTGCTACAAGGGTCGTAATACACAATTAGCTAATACGCCAACACAATCAGCATAAGGGGTGATGATTGGGGGTGGGGACTGTGGATAATTGCGTATAGTGAAAATTAGCTATAAGGCTTGGGACAGTTAGATAAGCGTTTTGGATTGAAGGTATCTGTAATGAAGTACTTGTTTGGGTAACTAATAATGAGCATGATGTATCATACCGTAGCGCAACTTACAAATAACCTAACCCCCCACCCCACGCCAAAGATTTATATTGTCAGAGGCGTGAATCATATAAACCGCCTGTGTATGTGATAGTACATTAGTTTTATTTTGTGAATGTGGTATGTTGTGCATGGTTTCATATGGTAAGCAACATTGGCGCAATATATGTCTATTCAAAGTCTTTTGGGTCGACGGTTGCAGACTTCGGTGGTCTACCATATCGTCTATACTTTCATCTTTGCGGGGAAAGTACAAGAACACCGTTCTCGACTTTAAATTGGTAGTCTAGAATTCGACAAAGGATTATCTTTATGTTTCCTTTAAAAATAGAAAAGATAGGGTCGTTTGAGTGATGTAGATGAAATTTACAACGGTCTACCATTTGATTCAATAAAAAGGATACCGTTAGTTAAACTTTAATCTTTACGTGGTAGACGTTGGGTGTATTACTTTTCACACACAATTGGGCTAACAACCAATTACTATTCTGCAATTCTTCTACGCCGCTTCAAAACTTGTGCTTCATTTTGGGTTGAACCGTTAACCTCCTCGGTTTTCTCTTCAAAGTTGCAATTTTGACAAAATGAATAACTCCCCGTTCCCTTTGCCATTTTCATTATTTCAAGTTCAAGTCATTGCTATTTCACTTCTGGGCTTATTAATTAACCAGGCGCATTACCTATAAACAAAATACTGACAGCGGAGTACGTGCACAGCATTAAAACACAGTGTGGCCCGAGTCTTAGCCAATCGCATCCCGCATCTCATCACGAAAACGCGACTTCGACCAAAAAACTTCCCTTAAAAGGCTATGAAACGAATAATTTTTGTATTATTAAATTACCAGAATCAGGTTTCTCAATACTATTTCATTAACATGATACACGCCAATCCTGATCATCCATATGGGGCGCAATTTTTTTATTTCGCCCATTTTCTCACTATATAGACAGGTATTGACATGCGCGTAAACACTTACCAATAATACAAACTTTTCTTGGCATGGTTCTGTTGGCCTATTGTTAGCCCACGGAACATCAATATATATTGCTCGCCCTATATTCCCCTAACCCAGGTCCCCTAAATTCCACCTCCCCTCCCCCTAACCCCACAACACCGGGCTGCGAATCCATGACAAGTGTTTTGAGCAAAGACAACCAAAAAATTCTGCCAGGCAGCCATTTGTGTGCCGTTAAAGTCTCAGACAATCTGGACAAATACTTTGGGACAAACCCCTGGTTTCCCCCCCCCCCCCCCGTTCAATGTTGGTGTATGTCAGAGAATATCAGGCAACACCTTGCATGGGGGAAGTGGGGGGGGCGGAACGGGTGATATTGATCAGGAGTCTGTGACGGGAGGGACTCTTCAGATGAACATCCACATCGTTTTTTGCAAGATATCAGGCGTAAGTGTCCCAACTATTTTGTCCAAGATTGTAGCTGCAAACTGACTTCCATATATTCTTCATTTGGTGTTACAGTGATTCCTGAGGGTTGTTACCACAAGTTGGGCATAGATGATTAAGCAAATTAGACTGCTTATACAATCAGAATATTACTATGCCCATATTCAAATCGTGTATGTACCCCGCCGGCCTAAATAGTGTCATGAACATGAATCTCATCACTAATGCTGGATGACAAAAACTCTCTTCAGTATTTACCTCCCACAATAAAATGTCATGGTTTTTCAGGAGATACTGCTGGGCACAATGGAGTTCGACAGGTGGACTACACAACATGACAAAGTGACCCTATGTCTCTCCTTTATCAAAGTTTGAGCAAGACAGGGAGATTACAGCAACTTTGAAGACATATATGATGAGTTGTAATATAGTGTCTTGCACTGTGTACGTAAAGCTTGCACTCTTTGAGACCACAGTATCTACCATGGATGAATAAAAAATATCCTAGGAAGGAGCAGGTAATTCCTAGGAAACACATCAAACTGTTCATTGGCGAATCAGCAGAAAAAAAAAAACCCATTGATAGCAAAATTTCCCTCCCGAAAAACGGATTTCACTGGTAGGAGCTCTCCACAGCTCATTCTTTTCCTCTATTTTGTGAAATTCAAGGTCAATCAGGCGCCTTTGCCCCTTTTTTCCCGGTTAGGGTAGGCTTCAGTAGAGGCAGCCACGGTAAGCTTTGAGCTTACGTGCTTATCTGCGGAAAGGACAACCACTATGAGATGTGCGATTCCTATATCAATGTGGAAATTGCTGTAATCATTCTACACAACAACAATGACATCCACATTAGTTCTCAAGCTGCACTCATTTCCACAGTAGGTAACTTTTCTTTCGTGCAAGCCAACAAGGAAAGCCATGTCAATTGAACCAGATTACAATAACCTCCAACGACACCAGCAGTGTACCACGCTGCTCTGATGAGGAGGGGCCACCCATGAAGCACATCGGGGTCAGCACTGCACCAATGACGATGATATGTCCCAGCCAGGCCAGCTCCTCAGATTGAGTTCAGATGTCCCTTCGGTGTAGGAAGACGACATGGTAGCCATTCCTGAACCAATCACCACAGCTGTCGATGCTAGCATGCCCTTAACACAGAAACAGAGAGAAAAGGAGGAATACATACACGAGTATTGTTATACCAAACACTTGTAGTCTTTGGCCAAGCCCTTTTTAGTGTTGTTTCTCTGCATCCCTTATTCAGCCTCAACGGTTGTTCCCTTTTCCCACTGCGCTCCACTCATAAGTTAATAAAAAAAACATTCCTCACTATTTCCCAATTTTTGATGGCAGGTCATGGTAAACTGAAACCATTGTAAACATGATAAATTGAACTTAACGATGGATAACCTTATGTGTGAGGCTGGATTGGAATGGGGGAGGTTTATGCGATGAGCCAATTAGAGTGCTTGTGGAAACATCACACAATGAATACAGGACAAAATTTATCAAAAATCTCTAGAGTCCACAGGAATGTTCATAATAAACCAGTCATCAGTGACAACTATGAATCGCATAGAAGTGTCTAAACATGTGGAGTGATTGCCTTTCTCATATCCCAAAGAATTCTGGTATTCTATAAAACAGAAAGACGTATACGGCTGAGCAGTTCATCACTGACAATACGGAAGGAAAAATGAGAGGTTGCACTTTAGATGTATGTACACAGATAGTTTTGAGGCGATAACATCTGCAAGAAGAGCAATCAACATTGGCGGATTAATTGCAATGTGTAGAGGAAGAAAAGGTAACTGCAGTATGTCTATATAGTGTTGTATGATAATAAAGACTTGGGGAATATCTAATTCTCCTGAATTTGAGAGCAGTGAGGAGATTTTTAAGATGCAATCAAGGGAACTGGCAGTAACACCCACAACATACGGGTCATGTCTCAAGCATTAGAACACTCTAGAGAGCAATAAACACTACATGTACACTAATTCCATGTGTGTTAACTGCCGTGGATGATACGCTCGGAAACAGCACCCGACCATGCACAAGCAGCAAAGCAAAAGCGGTAACAACGAATATGCGTCAGTATGATGTTAACAAGCAGGGAATACAAGGTGATTATCGTTGAAGAGTTTCTTGTGAAAAAAGAACTGATAAATAGACTTCACCAAGACTGATTTTTAATTTAGGGGAAAAAAAAGGATCTTTCAGTTCATACCCTTTTTTTTACGATATACTTGCAAAGCAGAGGATCACCAAACTATTGAGGCCCAGCAGGGATGCAAAATACGGATACTGTAATGATGTTGTCAGCCTGCAAATCCTCCACCAGAACATGGCATGAGGGGCTTACGTTCAGGCGACGGTTTATTCGGTGAAACAGGAGAAACGGAGTGACTCGGTTCGGTTTGATGGGTTTCGAAATTTCAGAAAACCGAAAAAAAACTGTATAAACTGAAAAAGCCGAGTACCGACTACAACGGCTAAAACCGTCAAGTCATTGAAAAAATCTGACGCAACTCAACACTGGTTAGAGCCGCCAAGAGCCCTGAGGTCTTTAAAACATTCATGTATACAGTGCACACGCCACTGACGCCGCATAGAAACTCAATGAAAATGGCCAATGGGGGACTGAAGTATCTGTACTTTCCTTCACAATGTAAAAATCATAGTGATTAAAGAACCTATCAATTTCATAATGTGTTGTCTATGGGTCCTTCTTTTACATTTCCATCGTCTATACTACATCCACTCTTCAGATTATTGTGCAAACTTTTACTCTTTCACCTTCCAGAGAGTAAGTGAATATACTGTCATTTCTTGTGGGCATGTAAGCACGCTCCATTCAGTTTGAACTGTTCCATTTATGACAAGGTGACAAACTTACAAGAGTGTGAACATTGTAGCACTGGTACTGAAGATGACGGAATTCTCATTGTGTCAACCAACATTCAGCTGATTCGGAATTAACCTTTCATGTAGATATCAATTATCAAACATGGATATAATCTCGTGAACTTGGTTCACTGGCACGATTGCACACATCAGATTTATCAGGGGGGGAAAAAGATCTCCGATTTTAGTCAAGTTTTGTTTTTACATTTCTAGGTCTATTGAATTGCGAAATAGGGAATACCTCGTGACTGAGAGAACTGGAAGTACACAAAATGAGTTATGAACATTCACTCATCAATGAAGAATCATCACGAGAGAGCGCTAGGTTGCATCAGTACAGTCCAGTCGGGACTCGGGGAAGGATTGAATGAAAATGACGGTAACAACGTTTACTGGGAAATTTTTATTAGTATGCGTATCACGTGGATAGGCCTAGTTTAGGTTTATAGTGAGTAGCGTATAAAACTGCAGCAGAATATAATCGCCGGCAGCGGCGTCGGTTGCACTATGTGATGTCTGATATGGATGTAGTGAGAGTGATAGAGGAGTGAGGACAATGTTTAATTCAGCAGACTAGTAAATACAATAAGGGAAACTATTAGAGCAAAGTTGCACTGGTCGTGGAATCGTGGTCGACAAGGTCCATCATTCTCACAAGTCAAAGAGCGACGCAAAGTTTATGTATGCGATGGCGTTGGTATACGGCCGTTAACGATGTGTGGATGCAAAATCTTCACACTCGGTCTCGGACAACAATTGGCAGCTTAAAAGTTAAATCACACATCAAGGACAAGCAAAAGCACCGTAGACGGGCGGGTGGTACATCAAGACAAAACAGAGGGAATAGGACACGAAAATTACACACGTTATGATGGGTTTATCAAAGATTTGCCGCCGTTATTAGGCGGTACATTTTTAAAGGGACCGTCGAATGACCCCTTATCCCCGTACATCCGCTTCTCTCAACCACTGAGTACGACTACCTATCGAATCGTTCACGCCTCGCACCTCAATATTTCTTATTTATTTTCATCCAAGGTCCATGTGGTTGTCACTGGTGTGAACCGATATTTCATTTTCATTTCATAATCTGTAATGAATTATTCGGTTCATCCTTCCGCCGTTCCCGAGCATAACATCAACGGCTAAGCAATATGGATTAGCCCCACCAAACCCGCTTGTCGCGAACCAGAATCGTTGCTAGAGCCGGTGCGAAGGTCTTCTGGAAGTATTTCGGTTTCGCCACTGACGAAGAGAACCAACCAAGGACATAAACACCGCTTGTTTGGCCCGGCGTGAGATCATGTAAGCAAAGTTGAAGGTACAGGTGGGAAACAATCGCCATCCTCAGACAACCTGAAAATCGCACACCCCTGTTTTATTACAAACCACTTTGTGAGAGGCCCTGCCACTCCTCCGGGATGGAGCCACATTCCCAAGAGGACAGACCATCCAGTACCGAGCCACTGCCAGTGGTCAGCTGCAGTTGACGCACATTTAACCCCGTCATGAATAGGAGCGTTGCCAAGTGGAAGCGATTGACCGATGCAGTGACGCATTGTATCGCTAAGGACAATCATACCAATTATTCTGTGGACAGTTTCGTATTTCCGTTCCATGTTACTCCTTTATCCCCGATTACAAACTCCGGAGGAATTACTGAATTACTGTCCCAACCAACACTGCCCTCCCAAAGCTTCTACCAGAACTTGCAGATGAGTTAAGATGGAGCTTCCGTCAAGAGCTAACTCTCTGCGATGACATGTGGTCCAGCCTGACGAAAGACCCCCCTGACCTCGGGATCACGGTTCACTACATAACTGACGACTGGGAGCTCCGGAGCAAGCCTCCAGCCGCGTTCATGCCCGAGGATCACACCCCGCGGAGACATCTCTGACGCTTACGTTTACCCTCGCCGACTGGACTCTCGTTCGCTGAATCTCACCTGCTACCAACCGACAAACGGGAGCAATCTCATCAATATGGCCAGGGATAAACGACTTGGTTAGAATGCCTGCTTTGGGCACACCCCCATCTCTTGCAATTAACATTCGATGAAGACCATCGTGGTTGGAGAGGACAATGTGGATGTGGCCGGCCATTCGTCGCTGCCTTTAGCACTAGTGTGGAAGAGAAGGCGGAGCTCAAGGCCAAACAAGTTAGCGGCAACCTCCACAGAAGATGATGATACGCTGGATTAAAAAACCTTTTCTTTCCTTTTTCATTCCAGCACTTAAAATAACTTTAATTTAACGAAAGGGGATTTCATCTTTATTGATATGCCATATCCTATAAAGCAGAGTCGGCGGCTCCTGTGTTGCCGCGAAGTTCACCGACAACTTGAATATGGTCTCCTTCAAATGCACGGTGAGCCCAGATGGCCATTTTTATGTAGAAATGCAAAAAAAAAAAATTGCAAACGAAATAAATTTCATTTTAGCCACGGTAAAAGTTCAATCGGCTTTTATACTATCCAATCTACGCGGACCATTTGTTTGCCGCGCAGCGTAGCAAATTTTTTCGAAATCATGTCTTCTCAAATGCCAAATGGTGATCTCAATGCTATTTTCATGTTATATTTCAAAAATAAACTGAAGCAATAGTATAAATGCACCTTGGCCACTCTTATGTTTTCTTGTGATTTCAAGGCTAACCAAGCGAAGCGGTACGATGGGTTGCCGCGCAGGCGTAGCACTTTTTGTTTTTTTAATTAATTAATTATTTATCAGAATAAGATGCCCAAATGTCCATTTCCAGGTGCCCATTAAAATTAAAAGCTAACTCACTTTAACAAATTTGAATGAATTTCAATTTTATACTCTCTCTATTGTCATCTAATTTTGGAATTTGGTGCCTGTGCAGAGCGGCATAATTGTTTTCTTTCTCCGCGCAGCGTAGCAAACTTTAAGTAAGTCTTTACAGATTTCAATGGTGAGTGCCAAAATGCCAATAGCCATTTTGTTATCATGAGAAGATAAATCAATAAATGATTTATAAAGCAGTGGAGAGGCACTAAATTGTTAAAGCAGGGATCTATTTGGAGTGCAAATGTTAGTTCAAGAGCAAGCAGAAGCATAATTCAAACAAAAAATATATCCTAAGTCCTAAAGGCCGGAAAATATATACCGTTTACTTTCTGATTCTGCTAAGCGCCCGCGCGCCAGCCCAGGCAGTGCGCTTGCGCAGTTTTCACTATGACGCTTACGAGAGTATAATTTACCGATTATTATCTTCCAAAATAATATTGGAATCGGC
>JAODTK010000521.1:0-339362 GCA_026419785.1 Sclerodactyla briareus
TAAATTCAGAGTCTCGCCTGTTTATTCACCAGAAAAGTCCTCCCAGTTGGGCAGTTTATACCTAAAATTCATGGCGCCAGCGGGGGAGGAGGGGGGCTGCGGGGGCTTAGCCCCCGCACTTTTTGCCATAGGCAATTTGGGCCGCCTGAATTCGGGAAGTGTGCGCGGCCTTAAAACCTGGAAGAAAATATATGAAACCTACCCATTTTAGGTTTCGTAATGCAAATTTGTGGGCAAGATTCATCCATCATAACCACAGTGCGATATGCATGCCTGGTTGCGTTCCATTATAGCCTATGCCGTATTTTTTTTTCAGTCCGTGAAATGGGATTTATCAAGTAGAGTTGCAATATCTAACCGCCGCGGGTTTTAACGACCTGAACTGTTAACATGAGAAACCCGTACGGTTACCAGCCACTCTAACCCTGGTACGCGCGAAATCAGAATACCATTAGGTTGTGCCCGCACGTACGACGTAGGGCAGGGAGCTACCACATATCGTATACAGGCCGTTACGCAGGTTATCTGAGGGAAGTATCATCAGAGGCGGTGTGGCGCCACATGGGTGGGGGGGGGGCAGGGAGGGCCGGCTGGCCCCCCCCCTATGAGTTTGGGGTCCGAAAAAATAAATCGAACAAATGATGTTTTAATGTACCACGTGTTTCGTCGGGGGTGGGTTAAGTTTAAAATACTTACCCAACTTTTTTGTATTCGTTCTCATCGAGACTCAAATCGGACTCAACTGTGCCTGTAATATATGCTTTCGCAAATGTTTACAAGTATGCGTATGTTTTACGGCGGTAGCGAGCGGGGGTTTCACCCCCTCCCAATAATTATCCTGGCCGTCGGCAATTTCGGTCTGTCGCAAAGAGGAGTAGAATAGGAATGAAAGAAGAGGAAGAAAGAGGAGAGGAGGAGAGTAGAGGAACAGATAGAGCGGAAAAGAAGAAGATGGGAAGGGGAAAGGAGCAGGGAAGTAAGGGAGTGGAGGAGAAGGGGCAGGGAGTTTTTTGGTTTTTTTTATATGGAAAGTGGAATAGAAAGAAAAACAGACTTTATTATCGCTATTTCTGACTTTTGGCTCTTCATCTCTTGACCCATTCAGCGTCGCAAGAGAATGGCATCGTCGGCAAAAATTAGTTATTGTAACCGCCCCGTCGCCGTCGTGTGATTGGACGAAGTGACTCAATGGGAACTGACGGCGTACCTTAGGCTTTGACATTCTATTTTCCATAGTTTGTCAGTTCTTCGACAGTTTTTGTTTCCTTTTTGGTCCGATATTCCAGAGATACATTATTTTGGAAAGAATTTCCGCAGAACTTAACAATGACATAGTCGTTTTAGGCGGGAATATGCGAGTGGCAAAGTGGAATGGAAGATTGTCTGAAATTTGTACTAAATGACTGAAAATTGATCAATGCTATTGAAGTGTCAAATTTTTTTGTGCGCTTCGCGCGCAGTGTTTATCGATGGTCTGCTTCAAATACCCATGAGGCTGGGGCATAAAAAATTGGGCATCGTTTAAGGATTCGGGCAGAATTTTTTTCGCCTTCCAAATTGAAGGGTCGCCGCGTACGTGTGAGCGGGGTCGAGTATTACTGAACGCCCCATTTTACGAAAAATATTGCACCAGATTGCATCTGACGTACGTTTCAATAATTCAAATTTTTCCAAAGGGAGGCGACACTCCCTCCCCTTAGACCCCTCGCCAATATCCGTCACCATTGCCGGATCCGTCGGCAAAACATCATCTCTAGACCCCCAATAACTCAACGTTTCGCTACGCCCCTGATTGTACTGTTTGAGTCATTATGAGTGCCACCGTTTGTTAATATTAGGTGAAATGACTCAACGTTTTTAAACCTTTCCAAATTCGCAGGACCTTCGCGGCCCTTATGTGTGACACGTGGCAGCGTGCTCACTCCGACCCATGCCGATTTACGCCATTAGATATCTTCAAATATGGCTTATTAACAAAAGTGTTTTGCAAAGTAAGCTGCCTTTCTGTAACGACGTAGGTACGGTTTCACGGGTTTTTTTTGTCAGGTGTATCCCATGAAATATGACGCTGCCTGAAAATTGTCCTGCATTCAATTTTTCCAGAAATTTATGGATTTTTGTCAAGACTCTTTGAAAACTTACAGGTATGCACCATTTTGCATTTAAGCAGTAATAATGACTCAAAACATCGCAAAAGTGGAGGGGGACACCCCTCCCTTAGACCCCCACCCCCATGATCATCATCCATGCCAATCTGCCCTCATCGAAACCCTAGCGCCGCCCTGTGCCAAGCTGTTATTTCCGTCATTTTCTGCTCATTTTGGTGCAATGTGTGACAAAAACGGTCTTTGTAAGCCTAATTAGTCCCTGAGGGTAACATTGGTGTAGCTCGGGGGGGGGGTCTCGGGGCCTATCCCCCATAGTAATCAAATTAAAAAATATAGAAAAATTAAAAAACGAACCGGCTTAAAAACCTTGATAAAGTGACCACGGGATCCTCAGCCCCCCCCCACCCCCTTGTAAAAAAATCGCCCGGATTCGTCAGTTGTTAATAAATCCCACCCAATCATGTTGAATCATTCGAGATGGAATTAATATTCAGTGATCTTTATTATAGTTTCTACAGAAGTAACTTTGATCGTAGTCAGCTGGAAGGCGTGTGCGTAATGGGCAGGGGACTTGAGCTCATGGCCGCCTCCAGTCCAGGGCAAGAAGAATTTAAAGAATACGTTGGAGGTTTGTGCCTTTTCTACTTTATCACTATCATAACTTTTTTATATGCACAATTACTGGCATGTATTGACGTCAAACTGAACAATTAAAATCGTGATCAAACCCGCCTTCAATTGCCCCCCCCCCCCCCCCCCATGAAGAATAAATGGAGAGGGGTCCCCGCCAGGCTAAAACTGGCCGGAGAAACCGGACGATCCTGCTTAATTATAAATTCTCCGTCCATAGTGTAAACAATAGGGTCCTGTAATGAAATGTAAGGGTTCCATCGGACTGGCTCGACTTTAAGCGGCTGGTCCGACTCACGGCATTCCCAAGTCACGTGCAGGCAACTTTCCTACACGATCTAAATAGGCCTGATGACAATACTGGTACCAGATGTTTGATACCATGCAGTTTTAGCCAGGAATGAAGATACGCCTCTGTCACCCTCTTCTTGGCACTTATGTCTATACCGTTCTGTCGCTCGTCGCCTTCCTTTTCCATTACCGTTTTTTTTTTTTTCTCGCAAATCCTAATATGTATGGTTCTTACTTTTAAAGGGTCATAACTTACGGTCTAATAGCGATATCCCTTGTTCGCGTGCGTTTTCGGAATTCCTGTTCTAATGATTCAGGATCTGTTGAGTTTCCCTGGGAACAGGAAGCAATTCGTTTATAGGGATTTTTCTCAAAATGAACATTTCTGAACGTAACTCAATCTTAGAGTTTGTCACTGGTTTGTAAAAGGGCTTTTGCTGCGATCTAAGGGGGTCTGTGAGACTAAAAATTTCAGTACGCTCCCGCTCCAACCGGTGGTGGGCGCTCCATCTTTAGAATAGTGGGCCGCATCAGTATCAGCCCCCTAACTTTTATAATCACTCCGCGGTCATGAATTCCTTAGGATAAATTTATCGGATGCGATGAATTGCGCTATGCGGTGATAAACTTGCGCAATCCAGCAAAGAGTATGGAACGCCAAACCGGCTATGGGGGAGTTTACGTGACAATGGGTTTTAGTGATAAAACAGGGATTTTGATTAATGTTTTGGGTAGTGGACGTATCCGGGGAGACATTGGCCTCTGAATGATCTTCTCTCGGCCCTATTTGCCGCCATGCCCGGGACCTACAAACCATTTTTCAGTTCGAATCCATGAAAGCCTCATTCCCCAATGCGATAGTGCGTGAGCCAGTGAGGTAATGGACTAATGGGGAGGGTCATGTTGCGCCGGCGCCCACGAAGTATAATGTGACATGCAAAGGAAGGAGATATGTTGGTGCGTTAGTGAGTGGCCGGGGGAGGGTGGGGTGTGTGTTGTGGCTGCTTGAGAGGAGCAGGGTAGAGGGGTTTTCCAGAGGGTCCTCGATCCCCCAGCATGTGTATTGACGGACGGAAACTTCACCCTACCCTCATGTGAAGAAAGAGGCGGGAATAAGAAACGGAAAGAGGAACGGGAAAAACAATAAGCTAAGCGGGGTGGGGTTGCGCGGGTAGGGTCCGGGGTAGGGTAAATATCGATTCACATTGCATCTGAATCGGGCCTGGCCGAGGCGTCAACAGCTTCTTCGTCAACAAGATCCATGCTTTCAGAAGAAAGCTCGCTGACGTCCCAGGACAATTCCAGTCGCTACGAATGTTGATCGAAGCTTGATGGACACACCTCGCTTCGTCGTTCCGCTCACCGGACACAGGATGAAGTACGCAGAGCTGTCATGGGATCCGCGACAAAGTCCTGTGAGTTGGATCCGCTTCTACATGGCTATTGAAGAAGTGCCTTGATCCATTGCTACCACTCATGACCAACATCATCAACAAGGTCGACTTCAGATTCTAGCGTCCCTGCCGGGTTCAAGACACACGGGTCAAGCCACTTTTCAAGGCCCGAGCATCAGATAAGGAGTCAATGCAGAATACGGCCGATATCAAACCTCCGTTGCTAAAAGAGATTTCTTGAGAAAATAGTCTCCACACGAATCGATGAACATCTGCGAGAACATAATCTTCAAGATCCTATGCAGTCCCGCTACCTCATTCATGTGCAGTCGACCTGAAAAGCTATTTAAGAAGGTTACTACACCCACGACATCATTCAAGCTCAGATAATAAGTACTAGTGGCGCTGGTCCTCTTGGACCTATCCGCAGTCTTTGACGTCATCGATCATGACATTATTTGAAGAGGCGAACTCATCCTATGGAATTACTGATGGAGCTCTAACTTGTTCAAATCTTACATGAGAAGTTGTAATCAGTAATGGGTTCTCAGTTGTACTGCCTCTACTCGAAGCCATCCGGTGACATTTGTCGACGCCATGGCCTCGGATACCATTGTTACGCCGATGACCTCAGTTGTATAGCCATCATAAAACCTTATGACGCCACATGGAGCGAAAACGCGCAGAAACTGGCGACATCTTGACAGAAATAAGTGCCTGGATGATGCAACCCCACAGAAGATTCGAATCACGACAAAGAACGAGTAATCGTTTCTCATCGATGCAGCGAGTTCCCCGGCAACCCGACGCGTACAGATAGCCATCAACGGAGATGCCACACAAAAGGCAACTCAATCTGTGAAGAACCTCGGTATATACTCGATAGCCGCACTTACATGGAGAAACAAGTAAAAATCAATCGTGAAGTCATGCCATTTCCACTTCGCACATCGGACTTGTATTCCGACTACATACACCCAAACGTTGCAAGAGGCTCATCCACTCAATCGTGACATATCGCATGGACTATTGCAATGCGATTCTCTACGGGTGGCCGGCAAATTGATTGACCGTATCCAAAATGTACAGAACTCCGCAGCACGCAGTTATAACCATGTTCAAAGAAGAGGACCATATCACACCCAGTTTGAAGTCACTGCATTGGTACCCGTGGATTGGAATTTCGAATAAAGTTGTCAAAGCTGGATGCACCCATTCAAAATGTATACATGGCGAATCGCCACCATACCTCAAGGAGCTTTTGACGGTTCACGAGTCAGCGAGGTCTCATTCGATCGATGATGAGTTGCTCTAACCATCCCGAGAAATCGGACGGCAACATATGGAAAAAGATATCCAAATGCTGCAGAGTCCAAACTGTGAATTGGATCCCTGACCGATCGAAATGTGGAAGCCTCGATCAGTTTAAAAACAAATCTTAAACAAACACACTTTTTAAATTTGATACGGTTGTAAATTTAATCTTCCCCTATGTATATTTTCTACTTCTTTTTTTAAACATATTTATGGTAACTTTTCACGTATTTATTGTATTTTGAAGCAGTTTTCGAAATGTTCTTATTTTTCCAACATAGGCATTTAATTCGAAAATGTCTTATCTTTCTCCTACAATTTTACTTCCTATTCATTTAGCATTCACAGTCTTTTACTCCATAGCCGTTTCTTGCTGTTGACCATGTTAATGGCCATTTATCGATGTTCATTTTGTGTTTGATATTGTTATTCCGTGTGTTCAGAGCCTTGAACAACTCTCGTTGGATATGTGGGCGTATTATAAATTTGGTATTATTATTATATTTATTATAACCCCAAGTTATGATGTCTTGTGGATCAGTGAGGAAAGTAGAAAGAGTAAGTACCACAGGTGGAGCCGTGAAGCATGATTTCTTACATGTTGTTCTGAGCAGAGTAACCAAGCTCAATTTTCGGCTCAATTGACTGAAATGCTTTCTAGCTACCTCACTTCGCCTATATGGATAACGATGATAATAAGACTGCTGTCTAAGGAAAGGTAGGCGGGGGATGGTGAAGGCAGCTGTCTGATTCGTGATCGTCACTTGCGCTTCTCACGCTCCTACAAGTACTGAGAAATTCTTGGTACTAAAAACCTCTGGCCGACCAGGCATAGTTCCACGCCTGTGAAGCGGACCAAAGGGGGAACTTGTGCTTCTCTCAAATAAAATCCCGCTCCTTTCTCCGTTATTGTAGGCGCGAGACGTCCGATAAAATTTTCGTACGACATTTTTATCGCCACAAGTGTGAACACTCCATACGATAAATTATTCGTATAGTATCGTATCGCACAAGTGTGAACAGCGCTTAACGACGGTCTACTCCGTAGCGTCGCATCGTTAAGGGCGGTACTCTATAACGATATAGTGTCGTGCAACGATCCGATATGATTGGTTCAGGCCGATAGAACGGCGCCTATTAATGACGCATGGAACACAGGGCCACATGGATGAGGAGGACTGATTCGCTTATTTGCCAAACATTCCAACGTGGGGAAAAAGCCTCTCCCGGCGTTTTGATATATATTATGTCCTATTTACGTTGAGATCAACGATTTATCGTAGGACTTTACCATTTTTCGATATGACGTATTATGATGAGGTTTTTTCGAACACTTTCGATCTTGAGAAGGTATTGTGATAATTACAGTATTCATGACAATTGTACCCACCGCCCTCTCCTTCCTGTTCAGCCTGAAATCTATAAAGATCGTGTAGAGAAGATAGAAAAGGTATAGTGTGACCGGCCCTTATGCGGTGTGTTTGATCTACAGCAGCATTGGGCTCTATGTTAGGGGGAAGCCACTTTACTCGAGATAGTATAGATTACCACCAATTTCCACATTTTTGTTCTATGAAGCCTGTGAAAGTCACAATTTATGTTCCTTGTACTTTGAAAAGAAGTGGGAAGGTTTATATTCACCAATGACTCAGGCTACCTCAAGCACCTTCCTGGTTGCTGATCCGCTGTTCCGGTTCCCAAATTCCAGCACTGGCATACCGTTAGGGGCCTAGCTCTGCTAGGCCTAACGTTAAACTTACCCCCACAGTGGCTGGCATTAGCACTTCCAGAATGTAGCCTTCACTGATCCAAGATACGCGCTAAAATGCCAACGTCACAATAGCCAATTACACTACTGACGTCGCTGAGGTGTGAACGCGTGCTGAACCCTGTCCAAATGCTGCTTTCCTGCCTTGAAATTGTTTAGTAATTATAGTACTAGTATGATGGGGTAGGCAACCGTCGAGCGACCGAGCTATCAAAAGCTTGTAATTTTGATCAGCGCTCATGAAGTCAGACGCTGATTAATGTGAATTAGCAATGTTTTACTTTGAACGATCCTTGCTTCAATGTTCTGTACGTCAAGTGTGAAAAGGTACAGCCTTAGGCATCCCGATAACCTGTTGCTGAAACTACATTGTTCAAGTGTAACCGTTGAGTGCGCACTTGTACTGTGTTTGTGTTGTGTCTGCCTTAAATTGTTAACACGGGTTAGGTGATTTTCAACGATGTTTTGTTCCACGTGCAAGGAGAGGAAAGGAAAACCCAAAATAAGCGTTAAATTTCATACACTTTCCAGCAGATTATTCTTGCACAAAGCATTACGATTATTTGCTGATTCTTAGCATATTTTCAAAGTCTATAACGTATCATAATTCAAGAGAGGTACGTCGACGAGTATGGGCAGTTGACGGGTACCCCACAAAAGGTGAAATATTGTTTTTTCGACACCACACACTGTCCAACAGCGGGGGATTTGTTAGCGGCCATACCGAAACACCCGTTATTCATTGCAATGCATAGGGCAGTGGTTACGCGAAAGCCCAGCTTTTCGCTTTCGAGGCTGCACTAAGGGACTGGAATTGCTCAATACGTGTAGACCATGTTTTCATTCAATTGCTTGAATTCAGGTCCTAATTTCTCATCCATAAAGTTATTCACATGACTTACTTTATGGATGGAACATTTCGGAATAGATCTTGACTTCGGAATTTAAGAGTATGAAAGTGTCGCCATTTTGAAAAAGTCGTTGGAAGGGAGATTCATCTGGTAATTCCCAAAGTAGGGCCTAATACCGAAGTATTCATGGATCGCTATTATGCCAGTGCGGTATGCACAGGGCTGAATGTTTAATATTCGTTACACACTGGTGTTATCCTAACCTTTCGCAGTTCGAATTACTAAGCATTTTGTAGTGTGCGTGTGGCAATTTTTCTCCACAGAAACACGAAGTCATTGACATGGAACCCACTTGATCATCTACCATGCCGATGGAAAGTGGAAGGGGAAGAAAACAGTACATGAATATCCCAAAACCGTGATACACGATGTGTCAAAGAAGATTGTACTATGACTTTGTACAGGGTCAGCTCTCGTAACACCCTCGTGACGTCAGTAGGTGGTATTTCGCTATGTGGTGTACTGTAGGCATTTGGCGTGTATCTCGGATCATTGCATAGGCATACACCCGATTACACCTACAATGAGCTGAAATATCATGATTTTCTGGCTTGCTCCATTGATGGTAAAACCTTAAAGGTTCCCGACAGTGGATGAAGCTTTCGCACATTGCCTAGATATATCCCTAGCAGTAAATCGGATAGGACAGAGCAATCCACGAATTTACTGATGTTCACTAATGAATAACTGAGTCACACCAAACAGGCTCCCATACGAGCATCGAATAGAGACCGTGCAAGCTTGAAGGACAACTGCAGGTCAATTATGAAGCGGCTTAATATATTTATTAGCTGAGACAAAACTGGATGCGGTCAGTCAATACCCGAAGTTCATACGACTTTCCGTTACGGACTCACAGTCCTTTGAAGTTGGGCATGTGATATGCGCAAGATCGAAAAAAAAGCATCCCATCATGCAATAATATTTGATGTCATACTTGCACAATCCTTGCAAACGATCTTGTGTTGCTAGTGAAATTACACCCATCGAGTTACACTTCGCAGGCATTCAGCTATGGAGAGGATTGCGTAGTGGGTTGGTCGGTTTGACAGTTACTTTGGTGAGAGAACGACAAAGAAACTGCTGCTAATGGTGACTTATTCATCGAACATGACACAATGAAAATGAATTAACCTACTTTCCTGTGTTGGTCCATGGTGACGTCATTTGCATTTGATGCCAATTGGGGTTTTCCCCAATTCATAAACTCCACTAGGAACATTGTATTGGAATCAGGTTGGACCTATAGATTACGTTTTCACTTTCAACGGATTAACCTCAAGCCTGCAGGTGTCCTTAGTTACAAGGCCAGCTAGCACAAATGAGTTGAAACCCAATATTCTGCCAAAGTGGTTAGAACTTGGCCCTTTGACGAAAATTTTTGTGACAAATCACTGTCCAGTCCTGAAAAAATCAGCCCTAATCAGTCATTTCAAAAAAACAAAATTCGCCAAAACTTACAGCGGTCATAAGTTTACTCGGGTAGTCTCCTATAAAGCATGAATTAATGCTGATTGCGATGAAAGTAGTTAACAACACTCGCTATGTTTTTGGAGAACGCCAAGGAGTAACTATGCATAGTAACACTGACTAGGCAGTTATGGAGGTGGTGCGAGGCATCACAATATTTTTGAGCACTTAAAATGTAATCAAATCAGTGGCAGACATGTGACAACAAGAGTTGTCAGCTGTACGTGAATAATGTTAACTTTAAGTCAGTTAAGTGCATGAACGCTAGAATCACGACTTGTAATCGAATTGCTCTCAATTTTCAAGGTGTATATGATCAAATTGTTTACCAATGTTTATTTAGAATGGCTTTCAATTGAGGTGTGAGTGCCCACACTTGTAAGAAAGAAATTGTTGGACAGGACAACATTGCCCATCGGAGAGGCATGCAGATGTCATTTTGAGGTAGAGCCCGGCCTTTGCCATCCAGTGTAGGGAGGCCTCTGCTCCAAAAAGCAAATTCTAATCTACTAAAAGGTTGCCTAACTTGCTTAGTTCTCAATAGAGCACTTCTCATTAGGCCTCCCAACGTTACACTAGGCCTATGCATACTTAATTGAATGTGGAGTAACCTAGGTGTAACACATTGATTACATCAGCTTGTGGATACTTAAATAAAACCCATATGGAATCAGTGAAGTGCCTGCTGGAACTGCATGCAACTTGCTTATTAAGGTATACCATTTCCCCCCTCGTCAGATTAGTCAGATGTGACACGCACAATGGTTGGTTGAGTTGTGTTATCGTACTGGGAGCAAGTTTTGCAAATATGTTTCGCGATCAGTAAAGCAAATTTCTTTGACCACTGTGGATCAGTTTTTTAAACATGTTCTATAGTCGTCTAGGGGTCAAAAAATTGTATTCAAATATATATACATATATATTGGGATGGTATCATGATGAAGGTTGACAATTGGCTTAGATATGCCCTGTCACAGTGTAATGATAACGTTAACATTGGAGCAGTCACACAATACACCACCCGGTGCGAAATAATCTGTGCATCTCCTGTGACATATTGACTCATTCTTGTATGGGTCAACAATTTTAATTTTATTGTTCATGTAACGTGCCTTAAGGCAGTTTGGTGGCTGATGAGAACTAATGAGGGATTTTTTTTTTTAGGCAAAATCCATCCAGGGTTCAAATTTGGTTGATTCGTTCAAAATGTTGAAGCTTTACTTGTTTGTTTCTTCACAGGTTGGATTGAGTATCCCTAAGTTCCAATGAGTATTTGGTATCAATGTCATCTAGTATCACTGAGAATCATGCCCATTTTCCACACCTCAACTGCTGCAAAATTTAGTCCGGTAAGCTCGTCCTGTGCTATTGCAACACTCTGTTCAAAATAATCCGTGAGAGATTGAGCAAGTAATTTTTCTTTTATTTTGCAGATATATTGTTGACCTACACAAAACAATGCTTGGGAATAAAAATGGAATCCTCAAGTTCAGCATCTGGTTAGTCCGGCGTCGTATGTCTTGATTGAGTTTGTGGCTCCACATTGTAAAATGTGATTCAGTTGCACACAGTGCAAAATGAGTGCACAAAAAGTGTCAATACATGTGCATTAGTAACGGTATACTTGTTTCCTTACCTTCGAACACACATGCCTAACACAGCATTTGATCATACACATGTAAATTTTTTAACACTAGACTGGAACATGAGACAACTAACATCGTTCTCCCCATGGGCAATCCCATCAAAAGTGAAACATGATATGTGAAAGACAAAGAATCTCAAGCTGTAAAGTAACCTGGGGGTCAAATGGACAAGCTGAGAGTTTTTTTATTATACTGTTTTAGAGTTTCAGTTTTGATTTTGAGTTTTTCATGCATTAACATTACCTAAACAGATTTATGCAGTTGGCATTTGGCATAACTGGCCTCTAGAAAATGCGTAGATTCTTGAAAACTTGGGTGTACTTGGACTAGGATAGAAAAAAAAAATAATTGAAAGACTCCAAAACCAAAGTTGTATTTCTATCTACTAGTAACACATACTGTTATATCAGACATCGACATTTTGCGAATAAATGAAAGGATGTGCATTCCTGTGTGTTGGAACAATCATCCCCACATCAGCTGTGTTTGATATCTTTGCTTCGATTTTTCAAATTACAATACAACACGGTCCTCAATATAAATGTCGATATAAAAGATTAAGCAGCTTGTTTAAATGGCGCTGAGGCAGATTTTGGGTGAAATTTGAGTCAGGGTGTCATAATTGTCCGTAGCTTGATGACCTTTTCTTTCTTCCTTTCCAATTCTCTCAATTTTTTTCTAATTTCCAACTAGGGGCCAGTGTCTCAATCTCTGAGGTAAACGTTGCAGAATAGACATTCCAGAGTATTTCTTCAAAAGAGTGATCAATATTGGAATAGCCCTCCTGCATTTGTTGTTTGGTCCGAAGAGTGTTATGTGCCTTCAAATAACAGTCTTGACTTGGTTTTCCAGAATTATGGGAGTCTCTTTGGTCCGTTTTCCCTTCTTCTTGGGTGTGTGGTTTTCATTTTCTCTATCAGATAGTAGTTCCGTCCGACCTTTCATATTAACTAAACAAAGAAGAAGATAAGGCAACACAAAATCTCACACCTCCAAAATTTAGAGTTTGGCATTGGCCGATTGAGTCATTCTAATATACTCTTGTGGAACTCTTAGACATCATGTGAAAATCCCTGGACTCCCCACCCCCCCCCCTCCCAACCTTAGAGTCCTGTTTAAGGACATTGATCCTTCCATTTTTGGGGGATTTCTTAAGAGTATATCATAAAAGAAAAAATTTTCGTAGCATTTCTATGAAACACGATTTTCATATGGTTTTCATTCTGGAGTCCTGGTTGTGTCTTTCCGTCCTCTATCCCTTATCTTCTTTCTCCGCCGTCTGTCCTGTCGGATGAACTCTACCATCCTTAAATGCCACAAATGTGCACCTTGTAACCAAAATACACTACGTGTATTATACTCCTTATATTTATTTCCGTTTGTTTTACAGAGACCATAAAGTCGGTCTGTTGTTATACACTACTTTGTGTACATATAAAAACTTGGCTGTACGTATATTGACCCCTTTCTTCCCTATTGTTGTGTATTGACCCCGATTTCTTGTCAGTGGTATTAGCATTGTATTAATTGTTTTTTTGTCAGTGGTGTTTGGGGCAAGAATGAGGTTTGTTGGATAAGTGAAATTGTTTGCTGGGTTTTCAGCCTCTGGGTACTGGCTAGCTGTTATGGGTTTTATCCCGTCGGTCAGAATGTGAAAAGTGGTGAAGTTCACCATTTCAGGGTTTGAGTTATTTTGAGGTAGGCTACAAGGTGGGGTTTACATTCATGTGGCTGCAGTGAATTATATTTTCTGCAAATATTATTAGAATAGTGTGGAAGCAAAATTAGAGTGCATGACATCAATGGTAGTATGTAAGGGGAGGCTCTGTAGGTCTGGGTGTGGAGACGGGGATTCCCAGGCTTTTGAGCTGCTCATTCCTCAGTTGTGCTGGAAGTTGAAGGCATTATTCGTGATGGGGGAGGGGTCGTTGGATTAGCATTGCAGGTTATTGTTGCAGCGGAGGGATGACCCTGACAGGATGTGCTTTTTTGACAGGCGTGGTACTGTATTGCACTAAGGGTCAGGGGTTAACAAACGTAGGGTTGTTGGTGGAGGAGAAGGAGATATTTCCCCCCAGGTAGGGACATTTTATTGTCATGTAAGAGAATTCAGGATTCGGTAGGGTGATAATTTGGAGGAATGTATAATTTCTGTTTTAATACCTTGAGCTAGGGTAAGGACATCAGTGCGAGGTGGAAGGGTCTTATAGGGAACGAGGAAGTAGTGTTGTCAAAGTAGGGACCAATTACCTCAAGTGACTCACAGGATTTTTAAGCTCCGTCCAGATACGGCATATATCTTTGCTTACCAATCGTCGTTCGTTAGCTAATTTCCCTTATATAAAAAGAGGATTGAATGAAAGGCGATGTTTTCCCAATTAAAAAAAAAAGGCAGTCGTTCCCATTCTTGTAATTCCAAGCCAGTGGGTCTTAACCAGTGTTGTTTGCAAAGTGATGGAATCAATTACTAGATATCATATGGTGAATTATTTCAGTGAGTATATATAGACTGATTTAGGTGTCTCAACATGGCTTGAGGAAAAAATTGTTTGTGCTTGACTAATCTTCTGGAATTTATGGAAGATGTTACTCGTTCTATCGACAATAGTAAAGCTGTGATATTAATTTCCTGGACTTACAGAAAGCTTTTGGCAAGGTGCCTCCTGTCCTAATTGGAGAGTTTTGGTATCACTGGTCATGTCCTGGAGAGGATTTGAGAGCCCTCCACGATAAGAGGTGGAAAGTTGTCATTAATGGGCAATTGAGAAGGTCACCAGTGGTGTTCTCAAAGGTTCCGTTCTTGATCTCTAACTCTTTTAGGCCTATATGAACAACCCCAATGACTCTGTGCAATTTAAAGTTGCCCACGGTACCAAGTTGTAATTGGGGACCGGTGGCGACTTTGAATGATGACGTTGCAATTATTCTAAGGGAATTTAGACCGAATCCTCCAATATCTTCCGATTGACTAATTTACTGCGATGAATGCAAAGTGTGGCGTTGTCAGTCCATCTGATGCAAATTATGCATTCTCTAGTTTGACTGGTTTGAAGGAGAGTTGGTAGGTGCTGAGGCATCTGATCTGTGGACCAAAAGAAAATAGGAAGGTACAAGACCGTGAAGAGAACTCGTGAGAAGAAGGAAGTTTGTGGAAGCTATGAAGAAGGAGGCCGAGGAGGAATTTTGCAAGTTGCTTGAGAATCCAAACAAGGTGTTCAGGTTAGTGAAGTCAATGAAACAGGAAGGAAGAGATGTTAATGGAGGGAGATGCATGAGAGGGAATCGACATAAGGCTGAGGTCAGTGAGGAAGACAGAGGAAGAGTCTTGAAAAAGAAACACATGGAGAGGACTTATGACTGGAGAGGAGTGGGACCAGAGGACGGAAGCAGCTATGCTGGAAGGTTCAATCAAGAGAGTTAGTAGAGATGAAAGATGTTGGGACAATGAGAGAAATGAGAACAGGGAAGGCAGCTGCTCCCTCTGGAGTAAGTGTGAAGATGATAACTGCAGGTGGAGAGGTCAGATCGCTGTGATGAGTGGCTCTGTCGGGGCATGCTGGATGGAAGCGGAATGGCAGAGGATTGGAATCAGACCATGGTGGTACCGATCTACAAGGAAAGGAAAGGATTTGATGAGGCCCTAAAGCTACTAGAGAATGCAATGAAGATTATAGAAAAGGTGAAAACAGAAAAAGAATCCAGAATTGTGAAAGTTGATGAAATGCAATATATGTTGTTTTGTTAGGAAGAGGGACAATAAATAAATTGCAGTGTTCATTTTGAGGAGGTGGCAAGAAGAATACCACGATAAAGAGAAGAAGCTTATTACATGTCTGCTGGTTGCCTGGAGAAGGCAAATAACAGGGTCCGGAGGAAAGAGTTGGAGTGATGAGTGCAGTGATAAATTTGTATAGAGGAGCATAGACAAGAGTTTGTTGGTTCAGAGTTAAGAGAGATTTGAAGTGAAGTTGGTGTACATCAAGGATCTGTACTGTCACTAATGTGGTTTCGTTCGTCATCATTGTGGTTACGGAGAGTTCGAGAGAGGGCTTCTGGGCTTGATGAGTGAGATGCTGTAAGCAGATACTCATCCTGATGAGTGAGACAATGGAGGATTTGAGAGAGAAGTTCTGGAGCTGGCAGGAAGAAAGATGATTGTGAGTGGAAGGTATGGAGAAGTGTCACGCAAGTATTAAAGTGGACCCATGTGTCGTGTGTGCAAGTAGGTGATGACAAACTGTTGTGTACAAGGTGTGTACGAGGTGTGGATGCATGGCAGATGCGCTAAAGTGAAGTGGGTGACCCCCAGACTAACAAGATATTTTGTTTGATAGAAAAGATACAAGAAGTGAGATAGTCCAACCAGTGGTTGATTTGTGTCAGGCGGTGAATACAGTGAAAGAGTTTGTCACTTCGAGGACAAGGTGGACGCTAGCAGTGGGTGTGATGAAGCAGTGGTGGCAGAAAGAGCAAAGCTTGGTTGGATGAAGTACAGGGTTTGAATGTAGAGAGTTACTACTACGGGAAGGGGATCTCCTCGAAAATGAAAAAGGGTCAGAGCTGTGTGAGATAGCAATGCTGTATGGGAGCGAAAACTTGTGTCTGAGAGGAAATAAGATGGCGACTTGAGGCAGACTGAGAGAGCAATGGTTAACGCCATGTGTGGAGTGAAGTTTTCAGACTGGGAGAGGATGGAGGACTTGATTACAGGAAGGGGCTGGTCTGCAGATGCTGGACCAACTGTGCAAAGGCAAAAAGGGGTGCGATGGTATGGGTTAGAGGAGTGCTGAGGAGGGATGCATGGATGATAGTGATCATGTTCGGAGGGAAGTTAAGAGAGTTCAAAGTGGAGGCACCAAGTTAGCGAGAGAGGACAACCACAAATTACATGGAAGAGGCAAGAAGCGAAGAGGAGGTTGGTTCAAGGAGGGTCTGGGAGGTGCCAAAATTGCGAAAGATGGCAAGATGGTGTAAAGGATTTCTGGCGAGTGGTGAGGTGAATCCGGCCACCCTCATGGCGGGGAGAACCAAGAAAATGAAAGAGGGAAGTCAAGACATTCATGTAATTAAATTCAGAGAAAAAATCTTGGTGAGAATGGTCAAAGCACACCACCACGAGATTAGATGTATGAGGTCTGACTTCATTGGATTTGGAGCTAAGGCAAATTCCGGGTGATTTGATTCAGGTTCCCGTAATTGCTCATACCATAGCTACGAATGGCTTTTTTCGCAATTACTTTTCCAACTCTCAATGGTACCCACAGTAGGGGCCATTGGTCCTCAAGCTTGTGGAAACAAAGTACCATGAAAGGTTCTATTAGATTGTGCCTAATTTTCACTTAGTGTAAGAGAAGAACTAATACTCATTGTATAGGAGTTTACCAAATGATTACAATAGTTTATTGTTCTAATACCAAGTGAACACCCAGGATGGTTAACTGTGATGTCCTTGCATTATTGTGCCTATACAGCTGTAGACCTATAGGACATCCCCGTGCAGTCTGCACAGGGCACGCCTAAGGATTTGGTTTGTATAGCAAAAAGTGCTAATAGAATTTTTGCTAGCAAGTTAAAAAAAAACACATTTGAGTTTGCTCGTGAGAATGGATCAAACTTTGAAGGTCAATAAACACAACATAGGGGCTCCTACTGAAATTGGGCTTTGCAACCTGTGGATTGTTTTTCATAGTCAGCGTACACAATATAACCTTGCTACACTGTATGTTGTATCCTAGCATGCAGTTTTGTATCGCCTGAATGAAATCAGGAAGAGACTTAGTGGTCATATGGCATGTGTGTGTGTGTGTGTGTAGTCACACTTTATCGTTAGAAGGATTCTCACAAATGTGATGATGATTATGAGAAATTTAATATAAAAGTGAAGTGGGGTCACTGGAGTCATTAATGGTCTAATTTGCATATTTTAGCAATTTGAAAGTTCGGTTGGATTTCCACAAAATTGGGTAGATGTGATCCACTTTGATCAAGATCATTTGGGGCAAAAAGGTACAGCTGGGTTCAAGTAGGGTCATTGTTGTGCCTAATTTGCATAGTTTATTCCAATATCCAAATTGGTAAGAATTGCGCCAAACTCAGTACAGTTTAGGTATGGTCTGTAACATTGTAGAATGCTGATGTGTTTGATGTTCAGAATTTGATTGAATTTCCATATATATATAATTAGCTTCTAATTGTAGGTAAGTTCTGTAACTTTTCTGAATCTGATGTGTTTGAGGTTCATGAATTTGATTGAATTTCCATCATATATATAATAGCTTCTAATAAAGCACTGAGGAACGAGTAAACCATAGCTCCTGTGGCAATTGTGCTGTTATAAGCTTCCCACAAGCAACCCTCTCTTACCCAACCAATTTGATTAGGTTGATTAGACTTTGAAAAATACTGTAAAATTTGTTTCCCCCTCTCTTCTTGCCTGGGGACTGGGGACAAATGTGGAGGTTTCCTAAAGATATATTTTGGGGACATCCGTGACTGCTGCGTGGGGATAGTCTGTTGGTGTGTGGGGGAGGCGGGGGAGGGTGGTTTTTGCATGCCTGGAAGGGGGGGGGGGGTGGCATGTCCTAGCTGCTTGGAAAATAGAAGGCAATGAATAATAACGATAATGGTTTTAAAATGCAAAGAAGCCCGAGCTGCTAAGGGGATTTAGAACATTTCAAGTTGGATTTTGGGTCAAAGAATGATTTGACTGAGTGATAAAACTTGAATTTGGTATTTATGGAGAGAAGAGTGGAAGGGGGCATGGAGAAGAAAAAACATTAAGGGACTCTTGTAATAAGACTCCAAACTTCTTGGTCAGTTATTTTAGGAATTTTCATGTGTTTACGGTGAAATATGTGATGTCCGTTTGACATGACAATGTCTGCATGAACTAGTTAGTTGTGTATAGTGTGTAGTGTAGTGAATAAAAGAAACCACCGATTGTGCAACCAGGCGAGGCACTTTTTGGCGATGCCTTGTTCTGTATAATTTCAGATGACGAAGATGTCTTTTCCTGCGGGAAGTGCAAGAAAGAGTTTCACCTGATGGAAGAATTCCTGGCTCACAAGAAGAGTAAGGTGTGTAAGAAGAAGACAGTGCGACCAGATTCACACCATCTACTGAGGTTGCATCACTACAAACAGATATTCCAGGTACGAAACCAGTGTAAATGTATAGGCTAGCCCTGGAACGTCCACTGTGCATGGGGAGGGTTCTTTTCCTTTCACATGTAGGGAAGCAGCTGCCAGATGAACCTTTTGGGACATGATTCATTTACGCATACCTAAATAAATTCTGGACACTATCTATATAGTCTTCAAGAAGGACAATCTCAATCCATGAGGTGTCCATCCATGTACTGTATGCCTGTCTCAATACTGACATTGCCAAATTTACAGTAGCTTTGAGGGGACTCACAGCAAGGGAAGATCATGGTCTCTCAGTTATTATTATATGCGTTGATAAAGATTAAAGAACCTTTGTTAATAATTAGCTGATGTCTCCACTGAGCTGCCGTCGCTTGTTTACAGTTCCACTCCATTTCTTAAAGCCCTGATGAGATTTCATGTATAGCATCAACTCATCGTCAGAAAAATGGCATTACAGTGTCTATCTTTTCTTTATTTTTGTTTGATGGGATCCTCCCAAGGAATCTATATAGTCATACATGGCATTTGTGTACAGTATGTGTATGATATGCAATGATTGTAATCATGTCATGTCTACTTTGTAATCAATTCAGGTCAGACATGCATACTCGATAGGAATGTTCAACTTTTGCCTTCCTTTGGCTCGTGTTCGCTCAGTCTTCGGCGAATGTTGGACAAACCTGGACACAATGTCAAGGTCAATGTCACTGAAGTGGTAATGGGGCACACTAGGCGATTGTTAGAAAAATTTCAAAGAGTAACTCCTCCTACAAAGTGCATTAGATGTTCTGAAAATCATGTACAATTTTTATTGAGTGGTGCTGCTCTCAGCTTGTATACAGATTTTTGATGCAAAATTATAGTGCCAGTAGAATCTGGAGAGAGGATGTGGGCTTATTCACAATCAGGGTACAAAAGTGTGTATCACAGAGAGTTTAAATTTGAGTGTTGCATTTCTCAAGGTTTCTAGTGTAATTCTTGTGGGAAACACATTCAATTTTGGTGTTCAAGCATTTTTAGGGAGATTAGTTGAGATAAAAAAAGATATGGATCATAGAATGAGAAGAAATGGAGGAAAGGAATAAAAGTACAATTTCAGTTGCTGGTGACACAAATTTTGTCAAAGATCATTTCCTACATGTGGATCACATCAAAATTATTGCCAACACATGTAGCTACAAAATGGTGCAAACTTTATGCCGATAGCAATTGATATGCGCTGAAAAATTATGGTAAACTTGTAATCACACAACATGACAAGAAATGAAGCTAACAAAGTTCCATGTAACTTTCGAACAGGCAGGTGGATTCCTGTTTCTATATTATGAATTGGAAGTGTGATTGAGTATCCTACTATGTACTGAATTTCGAAAACATAGCCATTGCCATGCTCACATATCGCTGCCCCAAACAAGTGTCCTCTCCTTTACACGCTGTACGGGAGGGGACATCTTGGAGACATTCAATTTTTGTACAATTTTCCCACTGCTTGGACTTGTTTAAAGTGGCATTGCAGTACCAATTGTACTTAAAAATGCCTGGGAGTGTAACCAACATGACATCATAACTATGTCACATTTCTGTGGCCCCATATTTGCAACAATCTTGTCAAATATGAAAACAAATCTGATAGTGAGCCTGAGTCAAACTTGTCCACAAACTTTGATACTTGCGTGAAGTTCCACAATATCATACTTGTGTGATTGTAATGAATATGTAACAATCATATCCAACTGGTAGCTAGTTGTAAATAGTCTCCTTCAGTTCAAATTTTGTGAATTGTTGTAAAGGAGAGGACATTTTGGACATTACATTCCACTGGATACATTGACAGCATCACACTGTTACGTGCATGTGTGATATACTTATCATGGGCTAACGGTGCCATTGGACTCTGACTCCAGGTTGATACTAGCAGGGGGGAAACTGGGCACGCACCTCCTTTGGGGGAGCCTGACACCCCAAGTTTGTCTCATTTCATTGAGGCACCCGAGTGGGTTCCTGAATCTGCACACCCTGACGCAATTGCGTACCAAGAGATTTGCCTTCGGAAAGGGGGGGGGGGGGGGGGGGGGGGGAATGAGGTCAGGACCCAAGGGAAGTGAACCCTCATTATACCATCAACCTCCCTATTGGCAAAAAATGCAATTTATGGGCCCCGCGACGTAGGCTGCCGCACAAAATTGGATAAATCAAAACTGTGAAATGTCTACTGAACAGTAATTTTGTCTCGCCTGAATGAAAATTCAGGAAGAGACTAGTGGTCACTATGGCGTGTGTGTATGTGTAGGTGTGTAGGTCAAAACTTGCTCTGTTAGCAGGAGTTCTCACAAACTGTGAGGCAGATTTGATGGGAAATGTTGTTGTAGCATACGGGGTTGGGGTGTACATGATCTGATTAGATTCTGGGCAGCAGTCATTAATTAAGTTGGGTAATTAGCTCATTTATGTAATTTATTGTTTAGCTCGTTATAGCAAGATTTGACAAGAACCGTATGTGCTACAGTGATGTAGTTGGCATGTAGGACTCGGTTGACAGGTAGATGAACTGATTCGATTTTAGCCTAAAATATGCTAATTAAGTGGTCTGATTTCCATAATTTATGAAAATTTTTCAAGTTTGTCGGATTTTCACGATACTTGGTGGATGTGGTCTACCATGGTTCCTGAGAAATTTAAAAGTGAAGGTCGGGAGTCACTGGAGGTAATTTAATGTATCTAATTTGCATAATTTATGCAATTTTTGAAAGTTTGTTGGATTTCCACAAAAATCGGTAGATGGGATCCACCTTTGATCCTGATCATTTTGAAGGTACAGCTGGAGTCAGTAGAGGTCATTGTATGTGCCTAATTTGCCTAATTTATCCCAATTTCCAACTTGGTAAGAATTTCGCCAACTCATTAGGTATGGTCTGTCGGTTGACATTTTCTGGATCTGATGTGTTTGATGTTCGGAAGTGCATGAACTCCATCATATAATAGCTTCTGTTAGAAATAAAGCCCTGAGGAGGAAGGAACTAGTAAACCATAGCTCCTTGACAATTTTACTACTGTTATCAGATCAGTGTAGGTGCCTTTGCCTAATTTATCCCAATTTCCAACTTGGTAAGAATTTCGCCAAACTCATTTGGTATGGTCTGTTGACATTTTCTGGATCTGATGTGTTGATGTTCATGAATTTGATTGAATTCCAACATTTAATAGCTTCTGTTAGAATAAAACGACTGATGGAGAAGGAAAAGGAATTAAGGGAATTTGTATATTAAGAGTAAAACTTATGTCAGTATTTAGGAATGATTATGTGTTATATGTGAAAAGATGTGATGTTCTTTTGACAGACAATGGTCTGAATGAACTTTAGTTGTTGTTTGTGTTAGTGAATAATAAAAAACCACAGATCGGGCAACTAGGGAGACACTTTTTGGCGATCGCCTTGTCAAGGGTAGTCATGGATAGGGAATATTGACCACAGCCTCTAGCACCAGTTCGTATGTGATCATGTGGTAGCTCTTCCAATGGCTGGAATGGACCAGAACGAGGTCACAAGCATGTCTGACTCTGACACAATGAAAACTCGTGGAGGGGGGGGGGACCCCTACCACCATTCAGAAGCTTTCCTGCCCCACCAAGTTATTAACCAGTCAACATCATTTTCTTATTTATTCTCTCATTGTTCAGTATGTGTGAACCTGTGATTTGCAATCGCATTTCCACTGCCTCAAGAAATCTGCAAACTCCGTAAGTGATTCTCTAATTCGAGCGGGAATTCGAGGGCCAAGATTCCTTTTCTCCGGAAAACATTGGTTAAAAGAAAGGCTCCCCATAACATAAAACTTATCCATCAATGCCTTGGCTTCCAAATATGCATCATTATATACTGTAGTTAATATCAAAAGATACCCTTCAATGGCATCTATAGCAGGACCACCTAGAAATTCTTTCAAGTAGAGTGCATCCTTTCAACCGGGGAAATGAACCTTCGATCTATTAGACTTTGGAAGGCACTCTACCATGCAGAGTATTCAAAGGGGTCCCCACTAATTACACCAGTGCTTGATCTGGGGATGCCTGGGCCAAGTTACCAGCTAGCTACTTTGAGAGGTACCGTTAGTTTGCTCACCATATGGCAACCGCATTTTGAGATAGGGCAGGATCTAGACTTACAGGAGGCATACCAAAGGCAGGTGTAGATGTGCCAGTTACTGGACTGAATGGTTCAGCAATAGAGTTTATTTTGTCTTGGAGGTGGGAGTATTACCACCACCCTGGGTGGCCCATCACATGACGCATCTTGACCTGAAATATGAGTGGTAGAATGAGATAACGACTGTACTCATCCTCCACCACATTGGAAATGCGGGTCCAAGCCACAGATTTCGCTCGACCCTAGATATTGCATTCATTTTAGCATTGGCAAGCTCTCTGGTGACATGCAAACGATCTAGTTCCTACCCTATGTTTGGCTTCCAATTCCATGTATTTTGAAGTTGTCTGAAGAGCCACCGCTTCAGCTCCTATGACAGCTTTTTTTGACATGGTACTTCTTCGTGAGGAATTAGTAGAAGACTCCACGACTCCTGCTAGAAGCAGAGCTTTGGCGATCTGAATCCGTACATTCAATGCTCTCATCAGACTAATGATATGCCTTCCAATATCATATTGCTCAGACTCTATGACATTATATCTAGTAGCCAAATGTACCAGAGGAGCAGCCCAAACACTAATCAGACGCAGGACAAAGCAAGCACAGGGCCAGCAAGAGTGTAAGGCAGCAAAGTAGGCTATACTGTACAGTTGAAACCGTGGCCACAAGCCCTACAGCAACCCAAGCCCCGGAACAAAATTGGCAGCCTTAGGTATATCGCAATAGCACGACTAACTAACCAACGACTGACTGTACAACAACATCTAACACAGTAACATGCATTTCCACACAGGAAACAACACAGGACATAAAATGTCACAAATCATGCACAGACAGGAGGACTATGCTGCTCACAAAAAGGACAGATCATGAGCAATATTCTTCGAAAAAATAGATAGCATATGAAAAGGTCAGTGGTCCCTCCCTGAGATAGTTCTCACCAGTAATCAGCTGGTGGATGCAGTATTCCCACCGCAGGTTAATAATAGCTCTCTGGTGCTGACACTGGCCTCTATGTAGTGTAGCACAGTAGGCTATAATGTACAGTTGAAACCATGTTAGCGCAATAGCCCCAGGCCTACAGTAGGACTCGATCGGCAGCCTTGCCTGTATCGCATTACACGACAGACTGTACAATCAACATTTAACACATTAACATGCAATTCCAGAACATAAACAACACAGGAAATAAAATGTCACAATTCACACACTGGAGGAAGAGGCTGCTCACAAAAGGACATGCGAAGCTACTAAAGAATCGGAATGACTTTGGCTTGAGGATGATGATGCACACAAAACTTCTTTAAAGTTGCAAAAAAAATACATAAACAACAGCAGAGACTGCCCGATTCGGTACCCCAAACATAGAGAACGAATTAAAGAACTCTCCCTCTGCCTAACTAAGAATGACAATTCATTCCACAAGGAACTATTGCCAAGATGTCAAAGGAAACTAGTGCAAGTTTGCTGAAATCCGCACACAATGAGCACAATAGTTGTAGCTCCCAAAGAAGGTATTCTACCAATGTAACTCGAGTTCTGATTGGACAGACCTATCATAGTAATTTCCCTTAATCTTCGCAAACATGAGCAATAATTTTCGAAAAATGGGTCAATACAATGGTCTCTCCCTGAAGTAGTTCTCACCCGTAATCGCTGGAGGATGCATTATTCCTGTCGCATATTAATAGCTCCCTGGTGCCAACACCTCTACGGCATCACACGACACAGCGTGGACAGAGCGTGGCGCAGGTTGTGAACAGGCTCTCTCAGTATCAAGGTGACATCCAACTCCATGGACCATAGCCTATCAGTTCAGTCAGTTGTCAGGGTTGTACATGTATCGTCGTACATGTATCGTACAGGAATCGTCAGTATGAGTGGCTACAGAGATGACAACGAGGGTTATACGGTCAGGGCCTCAACGGTGGTTTAGCTGCCTCATGTAGCGCGAATCAAGGAAGGATGGGTAGCAATGCAGCAATGGTTTGGCGCCCATTGATATAGGTAGCAATACTGACTACTTCAACCATCGATGGTTGAGTTTTCACTGTGTAGCGTCTTCTTCTTCTTTCTTTCTACAGTGATGCATTCAATTAAGTCAGTGGGTTCTACAGTATGCAGCCATGACAGTGCTTATGTGTGTGTCATCCCGATGGCTGGAGGTGTCCTTGTAAATATGTAGTATTAATCACCAATCCAACTCAAAGATTTTTCTTCTCCTCTTTTCCAGGGCCAAATACGGTTAGGATTGTGGACAGTGCTGACGATGGGATTCCGGCCAATCTATTTGAGGAGACAAATTCGGAGGTGAAGAGGGGGGGGGTGGGTACTGGTATTAGATGATCATGGACACGGTTCATCAAATGGCATGTTGATGTTCTGGCCCCACGTGTCCGATTCTGTCAGCAGTCATCCAGACACACAGCGATATTTTGAGCCATTACAAAGAAGAGCACAATATTCCAGAAGAGCTAGCTCCTCTTGAAACTTGGGACCCATCTGAAAAAGAAACTATAGCTGCCAGAGACAAGTGGTCATCACATTCCCCTAATAGTAATATTAAAGGAAAAGCCACTGGAAGGTGTCATTCGATTGGAAGTTGCCTAGTTTGTAATGTTTGCAAAACTTCATTTCAGTCGCAGGCTAAGCTGAAGTTCATCTTAGGAGTAGAAATCACAATCAATGCTGCTGCCCTCAAACACAAAAGCAAGAAAAAATCTGGAAGTAAAATGCGGGATGGAGTCAAGGCAATTACAGATGGTGATGATGTTTCCTTGAAGAAGGACATAAATGGGAGCAAGGCTGCCCTCAAACAAGGCGGAAGACCTGTGCTGTCTGCAAGGAGAGCTTCCCTACTCACAAGGAGTTGGTGGATCATTTGTCAGCAGTACATCATCCACCTGAAAGAGCAAAGCGGACAAGAAGGGCTTCTCTCAAACACAGATGGGCTCAAAACTGGACGATCCTACTGACGACAATGCAGGGACACACCACCAATGAGAAGGCTGAAATTAAGCAGTTCTACCAAAAAGTGCCATACTGTGGTAAGGCCGAATCTGCGACTAAGTCTTATAGTGTCCATGTCCAGGTGCCATAACATGCAGAATTACCAATGCCGCCTCTGTAAGCACCAGTCGAGAGAACGTTCTGATTTCAATATACACATCGACCACCATAAGTATGGTGAAACCATGTCTTCAAGCTTCCTGCATTCGAGTAACATGGAAGGCTTGGCGAACCAGGTAGGACTGACTGCCGATGAAAGAAAGGGACAACCTCTTTGTGGAGGAGCTCGAGGATACAACACTTTCTGAGGCGGACTTGGCAGCTTTGGGCCTCATGCCAAGGAGCAAGTTAGAGGGTGACAAAAAGATGGTGGAACTGAGCGAGGAGCAGATGGGAGCCTTCATGGGGATGGTGATGGCAGCTTCGACTCACCAGATGGTCTCAAAAAGGGGTCTATTGGATCCAGGCTTAAGTGCCATCCTTGCAACAAGTGGTTCCACCGCTCGCAGCTGCCAGGTCACATGCTGAAGATGCACAACATGAAGAAAGTCTTTCAGTGCAGGGATGTCAACTGTCTGGAGGTGTTCGACATGCTTGATGAATTTGTTGACCACATCACTGAGCATACTCCAAAACCGATGTTCCATTGTGGGTGCTGGTCTTGCATAAGAACAATCCAGATGCTCTGAATGTTGACTACTCTGCTGCAATCAAGAGACTGAAAATGAAAAATTACTACAGAAAGTTAGTCTTCAAATGTGAAACCTGCTTTTCTCGTTTTCCTTCCAGGGCTAGTTTAAATAAGCATATGCAAACAGATAGCCACAGCTACCATTGTGAAGTATGTGCCAAGTTCCTCACTAGTAAGAGCCATTTCCGCACACACATGCTCAGTCATAATGTTACCCAGAAGTTCCTCTGTGAACATTGTGGCAAGGGCTTTCACACTGCAAGAGACCTGGAGAAACATGCCGCCTCCCATTCAGGTGAGACACCCTTTGTTTGTCCAACCTGCAAGAAAGGCTTCATCTTGAAGGTCAAGTTAGACCGCCACATCAACACTGTTCACTCAACAGTCAAACCTCATGCGTGCACCTATGAAGGGTGCAACAAAGCATTCACCAGGAAGGACAAACTTAAGGACCATATGTTGACCCACAGGCAGTCACCACCATTCCGGTGTGTAAACGGACCAAGGGTTCTTCGTAAGGACAACCTGCAGGACCACCTCATCTTCCACACAAGGCAGTATAAATACCAGTGCCAGAAGTGTTCCAAGGGTTTCATGAGACCCAAGGCCCTCAATCAACATGTGTCGCTGGTCACAACCCTGGAGAAGAGTCATTGTGGTTCACAGGAGGTCGCAAAAGCTGCTTCTCAAGCCACAGCCTGACAGGAGCACGACTACTTAAGGAAGGAATCATCCTCCGATGCCAAACAGAGGAGTCTGGAGCAAACAACATGATGGGAGGAAGCCTTTGCTACAATGCGTGTCCAAATTGCAAGAAGGACAGAGACCGGGGCGACACAATGGAGCGGCACACCTTCCAGTAATGCCAATCCAACCCTCAATACGTTTGTGCAGATCCTGCCCCAGGTCCAGTCAGGGATGCCCTCGGTGACCATGCAGACGAGCCTTCCAATACAGAGCTCGGCTGCAGCTGCCGCCGCCAGCAGCAGCCACCAGTCAGGCGACACAGTCGAAAACTGGAAAGGTCAAACGGCAAATAGAGGTGGTAACACAACAGCTCAGTGCCCAACAGTTTGGTGGGGATTTCCTCCAGGGGGCAAATAATCCTCAGTAACAACGGTAGAGATAGAGAAATGGCGAGTGAGAGATAGGGTAGGCCAATTTACCATGGTTGCATTTTTAGGGTGCAAACATCCCTACTGCATTTTCCAAATTTGCATTTCCATGAAGCGGGCAGGAGAGAGGCAAAATGTTGTGTTCCACAACTTGGGATGGCCAGTTGAGGGCACAGGTCTGAGCTCTTTCCAGGCTTTCATCATTGCTTTCTGCACATTTCCCTTGACCTTCAATCCCATTCTTATTGCGATTGCCGATCCTTGTTGTGTCAGCGTGGTCCAGATCCCTTTACAATTATGTGCAAAATCTAACATTGAACTCCGAAACACAATGAATTATTGTGCTGTCTTTTTTTGTCAATGTCCGAATTCGCTCATAACAAATTTGAAGTTAGCCACTAGTACAACTTAGCTGTGCCTGTTGAAAAGGCCGTCAGCAAAGGTGTCACCATGCATAGCACTAGCACAGGAAAACATACCGCACTCACCTCATGGTCTGCAAAGACGGTGGGAATTGTGATGTTCTTAAAATGGAATGGAAAAATACTGACGATGTGCAGAATAGTGTCTGGAAAATTATTATGGTCTCCAAATAATAGATAGGCAGGTGGGGAGTCGACATAGCATTATAGGTTTTGTTTACGTAATTTATTATGTTATTTGGCATTGCTACATTGCATTACATGGGCTTTGCTATGAACTCAATGGATGGAGAAGTGCCAGCTCTCGAATAGGAATGTGTGGAAACTTTATCATAATTTTTGCATTGGGCTGATTATGCAATAGGCCTATTATCATATATATAGTTTTAGGGGATGCAAATTCTAACTGCAACAACTTAGTATTCTTAATCCAATACTAGGCCTATCCATTTCTGCTTATTGCCAAGTTTAAATAGGGACTGGGAACTCGGACAAAAGGACTCAGACTCGGATGTTGAGGACTGTCTTGACTCGGATTGATGAGAGCTCGGTCTTGGACTCTTGACTCCCACACTGGTGACCACACTTGACAAAATAGGATGCTCATATAGTTTGGGGGAGATTTTAATTGCCCTCTGAGATGAAGGATGGGCTGTTGTTAAGAGTGCAAATAACATTGGTTGATGTTAGCACGAAACCTTGATGATCAATCCAATAGTAACAACAATGGAGAGGAACACAGTGTGTGTGTCAAAACAATATTTGGGAGCAGTTTTTCTCGCGACTATCTTCTCCAGTTTATTGTATCTCATTAGCGATGGTATGTAGCTTGTATGGATCGATGAAGGAATATTTTGAACTAACATTCTATCGACCATGTGAATGACACTTCCACATAGAGCTCTCTGCTTGTGAATTTGACAAGGAGATGTGTTGTGTTGTAGGCCCTATTGTTAGTGTTGCTGATTCAGAAACTAATGCTGTAGAGTTACATTTGGGATGGCTGTGTTGTTGTTTCATTTGTTTCTCAGTTAGCTTATATCGGGATCGATGTTGTTAAATTGTGAGGCCCTCTTGTTGGGACGCGACTGTTGGGGCCAGAGAGGGGTGGAACTCTCTATTACAGTAACTTGGATATTGAAGGCATTGTTTATCACCACATATTGATTCGTTATTTAATACTCCCAAACCTTCTACTGTAGCGTACCATTTCACATTTTCATGATTGCAACAAGTACTACTGTATTTAGTAATTGGAATCCAGCAAGGGTGCATGGGGCTGCAGTGATCTCAGCCTAGGGAGCCGGCTCCAAATTTTGGGAATAATTGAGTGCCCCAAGATCTTGTGATTTAGTGGGAAAGTGCAAATGACCGATAAACAAATAGCTGACAGTCAACAGTGATTATTGGAAAAGTGCACATTGACCAATAAACAAGTAGCTGACAGTCAACAGTGATTGTTGGAAAACTGCTCATTACCAATGAGCAAATAGATGACAGTAAACAGTGATGTGGAAAGTTCACCATGCCAATAAGCAAATAGCTGACAGTCGACAGTAATTATTGGAAAAGTGCACATTGACGCAATTGCCGAATAGCTGCCAGTCCACCAGGATATATAATGGGAAAGCACAGAGTAACTACCAATTACAAATCGCTGATAATGATACAAGTAGTGTTTTGGATGAGAGGTAGAAAAACGAAATGGAACCTTGCATACATGTCAGATACCCTGACAAGCAGTACCACTTGGTGTTACATTACTGCAGATTGGAACCCTGTAACCTGCTGCTGTATCACCTGGTTTCTGGATGGATCTCTGCCAGGTGCAGCATCCTTGGCATCAAATACCATTGCCCACACATTGCTTTTCAACGTCTCCATTTTTGTGAAATTCACATATTCAGTCCCACTACTAATGACCAGAATATTTGAACATGGTCCCAAACACCTATTTGAACTCACAGTGCTCCGGTGATTTGGTTGTTATAACACTCTATATATGTTTATCCTCTGTGGTTATGTCCTCCTTATACTTAACAGTTACCGTATGGCACTTAATTGTACATAATGGAATAGTCCTTCTCATCCTGACCCTTTACTAAGTTTGAAACTATACACACATCCACAGTCAGCTCAATTCAGTTTTTTAGACCATTCTTGAATGGGCTACATGTTCATCTCAAGTTGTTGACTTGTCATGCAATTTCAGTGTCAACTAAAACGCAACAGTGGCCTTCTGCATGTGAATGGTGAAGCAGAAAACACACAGGGAAATATATCCCATTCAACCTAAGGGTTGCGTTTGGCCAGGCCCTTACTGGGTTTGGAGTACAAGCCCCAGGAGAGAGCGTTTGAAGCTGATCATAATGTTGTTTTCTTCTGTCCTTTCAAGACAGGGTGGTTGGATTAATTCACAAGTCCCATTAGATTCCCTCTTTCCTTGGCTATAGATGAGAGCCTATGGAAATGTTACACATTTTCTATGCCCATTCAGAAAACTTGTCATGAATGAATATGATATGTTCTGTAAATAAAATTATGTATAGAACTCACACGAATTTCTTTTTGTTTGATGTGTTGATTAAGAAAGTCAAATATATTTGTCAAAAATTGGGAGTTGACTTGAAACCCAATTTTGCAACGAACCACTTCTTCTAACCTGGGTCATACTGTTCAAACCTAAACAAGACTTATTTACACTCATCTTGTGGACCTGATAATTAATTTCATATTAACAAATACCCACAATTTGGAATTTATTTGATGAGATTGATAAATTCAGACAAACTTGACCCTTCCATGCAAATGTTTTGTCATGTTTATATTGTTGGCGACGAATGAGTTATCGTCAATTCTGTTCTTGTGATGTTTGCTGTCACAAATCAGTCCTGACTGATATCATTACGAGAGATGACGTATAATCGCTATCTGAAGGGTGAATTTGACAGGAGGATACACTGGACTGCCCCCATGAAATTTGTCGATAAAATAATATACCTATTTTTGTCTCTCCGGAGCAAGTCAAAGAAGAGACTAGCGATCACTTAGTCGTGTGTAATTATGTGTGTCCCCACTTTCGTCGTTAGGGGATGTCCTCCGAAACGGAAATCACAGATTTTGATGAAATCTTATATGTATATCGGGGTTGGGTGACACGATCGATTAGATATTGGGCGAAAAGTCACTAATTAGGTACTTAGCACTATTTTATGTAATTCCATTGTTTAGGTCTCTTGGCAAGTTTACGGATGAACACGGGTACTGTGGTGACTTGGTTTTGGCACATAGTTGCCAGATTATAAGGTAGATGAACTGATCATAAAAGCTGGTGGGTATGGTGTTACCTTTTGTTCCACCCGTTGTCCACATGGATTCAGGGTCACTGGCGGTCATTCAACTTGTCTAATTTGCATCATTCATGCATATTTTCAGCAGTTTGCCCGATTTTCATGGTACTGTAGATATGGTGACTTACTCCCAACATTTTGAACTCATTCAGTGTTGTGTCTATTTGCCATGGTTCATTCCAAATTTTGTTCGTTTTCATGAAGCTTGATGGGTTAATGGTCTACCTTACACGGCCCCAAAATGTAAACATGACAATGAGTCATGGGGTATTTTCTATGATGAATAACTTGCTTCCTTCATTGCAATGTTGAAGTGTGGTGGTCCCATGAAGATGTATTGCGTGTGGTCCACCATCGGTCCTGAGATATAGGAAATGAGCAAAATGCCTGTGGAAGTTGAAAATATTGTTGTTAATTTGCATAACTTTAGGCAAGAAAGTCAATGATTTCCGCAAAAATCAACTCCTTTGGTAGACAGGGCAAAATCAGTCCCAAGAATTAGAAGTGGCCCTGATTAGTAAGTGTCTGTAAAAATCTGAAAGCAACACAATTTATTCTAAGTGTTGCATGGTGATTAATAGAAGAACCACTGATAGCGCAAGCAGGAAGCCCCTGGGCGGCTCGTGGTGATATACGTTTTTTTGCTTACCGAAACGATATTGTTAGCCCTAAAGAAAATTGCCACTGATGGGAAGAGGGACTGGGCATCACTCGTATGTGTAGATTCCTCCGACTCTCGAATTGATGGCTTTCGTATTGTGGCATCGAAGTAGGTGATCCGATTTGATTAGATGTTGGATAGAAGTCCTATTAGAGAGTAATCATCCTATTTTTGTATTTGCAGGATTATGAAAAACCGTGGAGATAACCATATGAGCTATGATGATAGATGGTACAAAGTACAGAATATTAGGAGCAATAATTTTACTAGATTTCTCTGTGTGACTATGTTGATGAACAGTATGGAATTTTCGGGACTTTCACGGTAACCTAGCTGGATGGCACCATTGCTGATGATTAAGCGATTTGCATGATTTCTGGTCTGGATTTAATCAGAACAGGTTCCGCTTTATATAGAAAGCCTGGAAAAATCATGGAGTTTGATTTACCAAAGACAGAACGGGAGAATTGATTGGGCTTGGGTGGCTTTCCAGAGCTGTCCGGACTGATAACTCAAATAAGTAAACGTTTTCATCTGGAATTCTGAAATGGAAACATCAGGAAGTTCATCTCTTGGAATGCTGGGAAGCCTGGCAAAGCTCAGTGGACTCGGTTTCAGTTGGTTCCAAGATGCTCGCGATGTCTCAAAGGTGCAAAACATCCGAAAATGGCCGCCGGGGTGGAGTCCCCTGAGGAAACGGCCCCAAGTCGTCGAAAATCTAAGCTGGCAGCCCCGAGATGATGCGGCGACGCCTACTTTCGGAACACCTCCGAGATTTTTTATCCGATAACATGTGTGCAAGGTTTCGTGTCAATCGGAAATTGCGTTAGAGAGTTATGGCGTTAGCCACTAACGTTTTTCGGCCGGAGACGCACCAGCGAACACCATTAGAAAACCATATATCCCCATGAGATAATGAAGCAACGACTAGCAAGACTTTATACAAATCTTACACTTTTCTCAATATTTTCGAGATATGCGACATGAACGTTAATTTTCATCAATTCTACCAGTGCCTGGCAGTCAGTCCCTCCAATCCGAGTCCGAGTCATCAGTATCCGAGTCATTGGCGTCCGAGTCACAGTGTCCGAGTTCGAGTCCTTAATGCTGTAAATGCAGCGGCTACTATTAACATTTCACTGAAATGACATACAACAATCTTTATAAATAGAGGACTGGACTGTTCTCATGGACTTGTGCTAATAAAAAACAAGACCGTCTAAGCCAACAAATTTTACCCTGATAGATTCAAAGGGCAATAATGACTAGCGTGTAGGCCTAACATCGAGTCTCTAAATAGTTTTTCCAGTAATCCGCAGTGTCAGAAGTGTTATTGTATGTTTGCAGGGACGCGGTGAAAGCCAGTGGCATCGCCAGGGGGGGGGGGCACGTGTCCCTCTCGGGAAGCCGTCCGGTGCCCCCCCCCAAACCTGTGCCCCCCCCCCCTGCCTGGCCGCCCTAACATGAATTTGAAATTTTCGAAACAATCTTCATGTAGTCAGTAATTTCGACTACCAGTTTTGATATAGACCTGGCTACTTTTCGCAGCGTTACTAGTGGTGTAATTCGTCCCGTTGCTATCTGCCCGTCTCCCGACATATCTGCAAGCTCTATGGGAACTGTCTGCTCATTCTCTAGCTTAAACATATAATTATCATCCGAGGTGAAAATATACAAACACATTCTCAAATTGACCTTGAAAACTACAATCAAACCCACTCTTTTGCATTACCAAACCCTTTACTGAGCCTCTTGTCCATTTTTTCCCCCTCATCACCACGCGCAATTTTGAACTGCTAGGTAGGCTGTCGACTGCTTATGTTTTCACGCGTGTTTCTCTGTGGCCCCTGCTAAAATGTCTTTGCCCCCTCCCCGAACCCCAAGGACGAAAGTCTGGTGACGCCACTGTAAAGCAATAGCACTCCAAATGATCTATTCACATCAAGTTACGCAGAAATAGTAACCACTGCCAGTTACGTTATCATTTAAGAAAAGCACATGGTTAAGAACGTAGTCCCTAACCTAACACACATGGCACACTGGGTCAAAATTAAGCTAAACTGAGACTATAAATCTTTCCCAAACAGATCGTCCTATTCGATAGAGTTGGGTATTTTTCAGTTGTGTTAATGTTTGTGGTTAGGTCTCTTTATAAAACAGAATAATGCTGCGACTTTTGTTAGTAAGATATCACAATCTATTTATTTGAATTTGTTTTTCGCATGGATAATATTAGTAGTCCATTTTTGATTTATAATAGTCACACAAGATTGTACTAGTATACTTTTTCGGCACAACTTATACTCTTTCGCTCGCTAATGTATCTGTTATCCGTCAGTACTTGTTGAATGTGACCGTACAACACTGATTGATACTGTTTGTTAGCTGTGGCAATAGGATCTTTTGCATGCTGCTTTTTGATAGCAATACCCTAGCACGGGAATGGTCTAACACCACTGGACTGGTAACTAAGCCACATCATGATCTATGTTTATTATCTACCACTAGCCGCCGGGGCGGCGATGTGTTACTATATGGGGGGGGGGGGGCAATGAGGTTCCCACCATCTTTAGGAACGCCATCCATCGTTTTGAACGCGTAGCATACGAGCGATCCATGTAACTTCGACCTCTGGGAGCAGCTTTCCCCTAGAAACCTGTAAGAATAATGGAATTTGATTTACCAAAGACAGCCACGGATAGTTGATTGACTTGGGTGGCTTTACAGAGGCTGTCCGGACGGGAAAACTCAAATAATAAACGTTTTTATCCTGGAATTCTGAAATGGAAACATCTGGAAGTTCTTCCTTGGAATGCTGGGAAGCCGGCAAAGCTCAGTGGACCTCAGTTTCAGTTGGTTCCAAGATGCTCGCGATGCCCCAAAATGTGCCACAGATCCGACTGGCCGCCTGGGTGGGTCCCCCGAGGAAACGAAAGGTTGCTGCTCGCACGATAGCAATGTCAGAGACCGCATCAGCGATAAAATAGCTTCGCGACAAATCCAAATGCACGACGGGTAGGGTCCATGGGGTGAAAACGAAAGTTTGTCTCAGAAACAATCGCCATGTCCAGAACGCGCCTATCACGATACAAAAGTTTCAAGTCGTCGAAAATCTAAGCTGGCAGCCCCGAGACTGATGCGGCGACCGCCTACTTCGAACACATCCGAGATTCATTATCCGATAAACATGTGTGTTAGTGTTTATCCGTCAATCGACAATTGGTTGGAGAGTTTCTCGCGTTAGCACGAACGTTTTCCGGCGGAGTGCTTTTGAATGCAATACCTGCTAGGGTAATGGGATGCTAGTATACCATATGGGGCCGGTAACAGCGCCACACTATTATACCCGATTGATTTTATCTACCAACGATCGCAGACGGGCGGCGATCTGTGGTTAATATTATGGGGGGGGGGGGGTCACATGAGGTTTCCCCATCATCATACGAACGCCACCATCGGTTTACGCGTAGCATGACGATCGAAATTCCCTGTTTCGACCTCTGGGATTCAGGACGGACCAAGCCAACCTTAACAGAAACCACTACAGATCGCGGGACAGGCGAACAGCGTTCGAACGACATTTTCCTATTAGTGATTTGGTCACCGCCTTGTATAGTAGACTCTGAAGTCGACGATGCGTTTGCGTGACCATCACGGCACGTCATTCCAAATGTACCGTCTGAACTGATTGGCATGAATTTTCATTATTTTGAATACTCTTCAAATTATAATATGCAAAGGAACATTCTACTAGATTGCCAAAAAGCTTTTGATCAAGGTTCCTAATTGAGCGTCCTTGCTAATTGAAAGCATTGGAATAAGGGGATCCTTGAGTGGGATTCGTCAGTGCTTCTCATAGGGAAACGAGTTGTCATCAAGGGCGGTTCGACTCTTCGGCAAAAGTCACTAGTGGGTTCCCGCAAGGATCGGTTCTTGTGCCTTTACTCTTTTCTGAGGTAGATTGACAAATCTCGAAGATTCGGTGCATTCCAGAGTTAGACAGTTGCGGACGATACCAAGTTGTCTCGGGAGGTTGCTTCGAACGATGATTTTGCAATTGTCCCATGGGAGCTTGATATAATATCCAAATGGTCCTTTCTGATTGGCAAATGTTTTCCCATGCCGAAAGTTCAAAGGTCTGCATGTTGGTTTCCCCATCGCAACGCTTCTTTTCAATTAAATGGGCAAAATATTACATCGTGGTGAATCCAGAAAAGGATCTCATTTTGATTCTTCTTCGCAAACCTAAGCGTCGTGGGCTGAAAGCTGGATGGAAAGGTAACTGGATTTGTTGTGATTAGACGTCACTTCAGTTTCCTCCATGAAGATATTGTTGTCAGGCTGTTTAAGCAGCTTGTGAGACCCTCACCTGAGGATTCGGTTCCAAGTATGGAATTCCATATTCCTCGAAAGGCAAGAAGTTAATAAAACGTACTGAAAAAAAAGTTCTCTCACTAGATTATGCACTGTCTTAGAGATTTCACCATCGAGAAGATTAAGGCGTCTGGTCTAACTTCGATGGAGCTGCGACGAATTCAAGGTGATTTGATTCAGGTTTTCAAAATTGTCATGGACTCGAGGGCCTTTCCTTCCACTATTTCTTGATCACCACCAAAAGGGGGTAGCCTCAAGTTCGTGATAAACGCTGTATATTGGACATTCGGAAATCTTTCTCTCCAGAGATTATTAATGAATGGAATAGCCTTCCTGAAGAGTTGTTCGTCTGAGAGTGTGAATGCTTCAAGAACATCTTGATTTATGACGAAGTGTGGGCGAATTCTTTAGGCATCTGCGGTTGTCTTTCTTTGGGATGTTCGTTGCTTTCATGGCCTCTCATGAGGGTTTTGTCTTCGGACCCTTCACTAAAAAACTAAACTGTCCCTGGTTTCACACCATTGTTATATTTACAGTATTTAAGAGACAAAAATTGTCCCGCAACACCCGGCGAAAATGGACGGTCCGTTGCAAAAAAACAATCGTCCCGAGGTATATCTGAACGACTTTTGCATTGACAATATCGGAGCGCGGGGTTGGGATTACGGAACATTCGTGAATTATGTGTGAGACGAACCCCGCTTCAAGTACCTCTTGCTTGCGCTGTTGACACGCCATTTTGTAGGTCACATACGTGCGGCACTCACTACTATTTGATTCCTTTACGAAGCAAAAGAGTCGATGGCTGAGCGTGTTTGTGTGTATGTATGTGGACGTCTTGGTTAACACGAATATCAATCGAGTTCAAGTAGTCACGTGGATTGGGAATAGGAGTGGGAAAACCTGTGTTTGGTACTATTTGAAGGTCGTTTCAAGATAAGGAGTGGTCAAAAAGTTTGTGAGCACGATCTCGAGAGAAGGAAGCATCAACGAGGTGCAAACCGTACGTAAGCGGCAGATATAGACAAGGAAAAACCTTTTGTTTGCTGTCTAAGTAAAGATCAGGGAGAGGTCAAAACTCTACCGAAGCTTTGCAGTGAAATATATTGATTATGCAAGGGAGAAAGCATTCGAAATTGTCGGGTAGTGTAGTTATCGTGAGGAGACACCGCGGTCGCTTTGCTGCAGGTCAAGGTCATTCCAAGGTCGGAGATGAGTGAGAAATGATTAAGAAAAATGTTTACAAAAATAAAAAGTACTGAAAGTGTCAGTAAGGAGGCAACAAGGTGGAGAGGGTAATCTCCATTGTTTTCTATCGAAGGCCATGGCCAATTAAATGTCATCCTTTCCTGCAGTATATGCACCTCTTTCCTGTTAAAGTTCACGCAATGTCAGAATGTAGCTATTGTCTTCTACTTGTTAACAATTCAAATACAATACTGTTAAAAAAAAAAAAAAAAAACCTCATCACGAGACTGGCACTCGCGCTTCCCACGAAACAATGTGCGGAACATCCTAAAAACTCCATAAGACATACAACCTTATTCATTGCCCATGAAAATAGCGTAGGACAGTTTATACCACTCAAAACTACCGTCAAGGACTCAGATACATGTCACACAATTAATTCGCCTAACTATGACAGGGGTGGCCACGCTGTCCTACAACCTTGTTGTCCCGCAGATAATTTAGCAGCCCATACAATACCCATGGGCACAAACATCACTGCTATCAAACCTGTTATTAGAATGTTGTATACACATAGGCCTAACAAGACTTGGCCGAAATCAATGAAATCATCAAAAAACACCAAAGCACTTTCACTTGATAAATTCCATCTATCTATCTGTCTGTCGGTCCGTCCATCTGTCTGTCAGCCGACCGTACCTACGCTTATGACATGTTCGACTTTGTGACGGTCAAGGTCAAAGGTTATTAAAGGGACAATATAGGCCATTGGGTAAAATTTCAAATTGTATCTCCCACAAAGTACATTGGATTCCCTTGACACTGTGTCATGATGTTCCTTGGGTGGTGCTCCTTTCGGCTTGTTCACAGATTTCGGATGTAACGACATATAGTTAGAGTTGGTCAAACTTGCACCCAATGTTCATTGACGTTTGGGACATCTTTGACCCTGTGGAGGTCAAGGTCAAAGGTCTTTAAAGGGGCACTGTAGGTAACTGTGTGACATTGCCTTTTGGCCCCAAACAGTAATTCTTTGATGGATATTTGTAAAACTTGGACCAATGTTCATTGACCAATGACACATGTTTGACCTTGTGAAGGAGGTCAATGTCAAAGGTCTTGAAGGACACTATAAATGTTTGCTTTGAAGTGGCTCTTTTCACCGTTTTCCAGAATTGGATGCAACGCATAATAGTGACGTTAAACTTGACGTTTGGTGGATATCCTACTCTTCGTCCCGACAAATTTAAAGTGGACTCGGGTCCCGGAGCCCATCAGTGTAATATTATTGCATAATTTAGTAATAAATGTTTGTTCGATTTTGTATAAAGTTCGTGGATGTTATCTACCCCTGGTCTGAAGAAAGTTTAATATACAACCGTGGTACTAGGTTTATTTAATTTGTTTAATTTGCATAATTTATGCAAAGTTCAAACTTGGTCGTTCATTTGAAATACGGATTTTATTAGCTGACCACAATTCACCCTCTGATCAGGTGATCGAAATATGAGTGAACACTGCAGCAAATATAAAACCTCAGATCGCGAAATAGGCGAGACTAGCGGTTCGCGAACACACTTGTTTTATTCCCTGACGAAAGTCAGGAATCTATGTAGTCTTGCTAGTGTGTATGTGCGTGTAGGTGTGTGTGTGTGTGTGGACGCCTGCTTGTATCACAAAATGTCCAACCCCACCTGGATGGATGAAGCTTCAACTTGGTGTGTACGTGTGTGCGTGTGTGTGTGTGTGTGTGTGTGTGTGTGTGTGTGTGTGTGTGTGGTGTGTGCGCGCGTGTGTGTGTGTGTGTGGTGTGTGTGTGTGTGGTGTGTGTGTGTGTGGTGTGTGTGTGTGTGTGTGTGTGGTGTGTGTGTGTGTGATGAGTTCACGGATCCTATAGTCTCGGGGTCGGGTCAAAGGTCATGTACATAGTACATATCAGTATCATCATTGACCAATACTACACATGGGGTGTTCATGAATTTGAGGTCATCACGAGGTCAATTCCGGCCCTTTTGTTCGTATGACAGCTGTCAGTTATTTCCAGTATGGGGTGTTTGGGTGGTTGAGAAATTGAATGTCAATGGTCATCCATAGGTCGATTTCGGTAATCGGCAGTCCTTGACATACACTAATAAATTGCCGCATTTTGCAAAACTCATGCAGACTTGGAAAGTTGCTCAATTGATCAAGAAGCCTGATAGATATCATTTCAACAAAATTAGAGAAAGCTTCACATCACATGGCTACTAACAATTGTGTAGTTTCTCTACCCACTAGCACTAGTGCCCATGGCACCGTTTACTGTTCATTGGACTTTTGACAGGTGTTTTGCGCAGACATCACACCAGTCTGTAATTGCATGAGTTATTATATACTGCTTTCCTGGCAGTATGGTTAAGGCATGCGCATTAGTCATGCATGACTGGCTCACCTATGCATGGACAATGTTTTCAATGCTCGCGTTCTCATTGACCCTGAATGCCATGGAGGCGGTTGCGCCCCCTCTACTCTGGCCCCGGTACGAACTGTGGCGTGAGTCCCCTCCATCGATTGCCCCATACATGATAAGGTGAGATCATTTTCAGGACTCTCGTGGCCATGGCTCCGTGACAACTGCCCACCCTCCGTGAGTCGGCCGCCTTGACGAACCCACTACAAAACTATGACTATTATTATATATAGATGTGATATTAAAAGGCTATCGTGGATCAATATCTATATTGAGGCAAATACCGATAACTTGACTTTTGTTGTTCCCGTTAGCATTGGCGTAGCCAAAGGGGGGGGGGGGGCACGGGGGCCATGCCCCCCCCAATCGAATTCCCCAAAATTTATTTTTTTCTCATTTTTCACTTAATGACAACAACATTTGGCACTTATGTGGCTCGCCTCTCCTCATTTGCTATCAAGTTGCTCGAATTCTCCTCTGACAGCCCAATTTTTTGGTCAATAATCCAACACGTTGCAAAAATTTTGCGCGCTTCCGGCAGTAGTACCCCCCCCCCTTTTTCATATATACACGATTTGTTACCCCTTGGAGTCGGCAAGTTTCTTTAGCATCATAAAGACATTGGCATCCAGAGGGGGGTGCGTCAATACCCCTCCACAACTTTGTCCACTTATGTGTTTCCCGCTGTTCCTCAATCCCCCCAAATTGCTTGAATAGTTAGGGGTAATGGCACTAGCTATCCCCCCCCCCCCCACCAGTTTTGTGTTTCGGGGGGGGGCAAAAAATTATTGCCCCCCAAAATATTGACCCCACCGTACGCCTATAGGGGTATATCATAGGTAATTCCAAGCAAGCGCAAAAAATTGCGTGCTTCTTGCTCAGTTAGAGTAGCCGTGGGTTTTGTTGTCTGCTTTAAATACAAAGCGATAATAACTATTTGAGATTCGGGCAAATTAGGTTTTTTTTAATTATTGCAATTGTTGATCCTGTGGCTATTTAGAATCTTGGGTCATCCCTGGCCAGCTGAAGGCATGGCAATAAGAGGCGGGAGCGTTAGGACACCCACTCAAATTATACCAAGACAGTTGATTCATCGTCCAAAATGAGGGAGCCGAAAAGGATAAAAAATTGAGACCGAATATACAGGCCGAGAATGACCAAATCAGACAAAGGCGAAATTAAGCGAAATTCAGAAGGAATTTTAAATCAAAACAAGCAATTTTTTTCGCGCGTTTCGCGCGCCGTACAACTTTTCCATCATGCGGCTTCAAGATTTGGGGAAAAATTTTCTGCCCCCCCCCAAAAAAAAACGGAAGAGTCCTGTACGCCTATGATCTAAAGCCACGTGGAAATAGAAAATGTGACACTTCTCAAGAACAAGAGTTTTTGTATAGGAAAAAATGACTTCAAATGATGGCAAATGTTGAACCAGAATTCATCTGAGGGTTCCTAAAAAATGCAAAAATTTTTTCCCAAAGGGGAGGGGGACACCCCCTCCCCTTATCTTTAGACCCCTCCCCCATGGCCACCACCAATCAAAATCTTGGCTCGCCAGTGCCCTTTTAGGACTCTTCACTAGGAGATGGACACTAGCCACTAAACTAATATACTTTAATATACTTTATACCCGAAGGTTATAATTCTCTGTCAAATACGAACGTTGACGTTATACGTTGATTGCGCATTTAACCTGTTTTCTCAAAATTACGACAATGGCTCACGGCCTACCAGAAAATAATTTTACTATTAGGATTTGAACCTATCAGTGACCGGGTTGGCTCATTCTTTGAATTTCAATTTTCAATTTTAGTTCCGTGTTACTACTATCGAGCATTGCAGCGTACGCCAGGCACACTCACAGTAAACAAACCGCCTGTCTGCAATCATGAACCAACTCGGAGGAGGAGACCTGCCATCCTTGTCAATTGTCATCAAAATACTGAGTCATTGCAGACGGGTCAGTTCACAATCCATTATGGTTTTCATTCTGATGAATTTAGGTAATAACCGGAGAAAAGTCTATTAAATAAGAATACGGAAAGGTGATTTCAAATGGATTTGAAGGAAATATTGTGAAATGGCCCACCGCCATTTTGTAAAATGTAGATCGAATGTCATATAATTGTCATCTGTACAATACTGATGATTGAAGGGAAAAGTCAACAATTTCCGCTATGGACAAATCAAACGGAATGAGTTTCATACAGTTTTGATACCATCCTAACTACTACATCTGAGAAAAACACCGACGCAAGCCTATAGCTTTTCTAAAACTGGGTGTTCTCCATAATGCTGAGATAAACAAATAAACTGGTATGAATATATTAGGAAGGCCACTAAATCCATGCTGAATATCTTCAGACATGAAGGTGAAGGACCATAATTTTGCAAAACACATATGTGTAACATTGCAAAGATAGGCTTGTTTATGGTATAACTACCGAGCAGAGGATCGGAACCATTATTTTTCAAAGCCCAGGACAAGGGAAGAGACCTGGATACTGCACCTATTGTCACCATCAGGATGCACGCCATACGACATTGCCTCTTGACGGCTACCTTGATGTGGGGTGGTGGGGGTTATCACACGCAGACGGCAAGTTGCCCACCCCTCGTTTGTCACCTGCTCAATCCTTTTGGCTGGGCATCCGGCAAGAAGCGGCAGGTTCCAGTTCAGAGTCTTTGGTTAGACACGGGGACCGGGGATTCGCACACCGGTCACCCGGGTGAAGGCCGAAACGCTCTATCAACTGTGCTAACCATTTTTTTGTTTTTTGGTCAGTTCAATGCAAGTGTCACCAGACGAATCTTTCCAGGTCATACCAAGCTAATTAATAATGATGCCTTGATAGCCCTATGGTTATGTGGTCACGAATCTGCGTCCATTCCTGGAAAGCTCATATGATAAGTGAGATACCGATTGGTCACACCCAGAGGGCTCTTACCTAAGCGCATTAGGCACATTGCCACTATCATGAGATGCATGTTTAGGCAAGTCGCCAAACAGTGTATAAAATCATTAAACGAAATATCACGGGCACTTAATACGTTGCCAATAATCTGGGATTAGCCTCACCAAACACTCTGAGGAAATAGTTGGCATTATATGAGGGACATGAGCATCATAAAGGGGTGTGTGGAAGGACAAGTCGGTATTTTTCTTTTCAACTACGAGACCACTGCAAGCTGTCGAATGAGTGCAATGCACCATTTTCAAATATTCTCCCTCGTCATCTTAGCATTTCTGAAAACTTATCAATATAATGGTTATTAAAGTGCATCTAAAATATAACAGATCAATTCGAATAGGTACCGCGAATACGAAACCTTGCATGATTACATTCATGGGCTGTCCTGCTGAGCCAGCCATTCGTTGGCAGGAGTGAAGCCATCTCCATCTTCCAAGTTTCGAATTGAACCAGCCAATGAATGGCATGGTAGTGCTATCTGGACTTCTTCTGGGTATAAATGGTGGGAAAGGGGCGGCTGGTGACCATTTTGAATTTGACCTATTCTACCACTTCCCGATAGATCAGGTCAGAGTTTTTCAGACTTATTTCCTGTTATGGACGTACCGCAAGGAATTGGTACAAAAAGAAACTTTCTGTTGGAATTTGTCGGGGGTTCGGCTGTTCGGCCCTGACTGTCCTGGACCTAGTCCACACCAAAGCACGGAAAGGACAAAATAAGAACGTCCGTAATCAATGTTTAGACTGAATATTTGCCCATTCACCAGACGCAAAAGAAAGTTAAATATATACAATTTAGCTATTGAAAAAATGCACATTGACCACCTAGTGAAGTTGCTTGTAACAGATTCTAATTGAGATGTGTAACAGAATTAGCGCAAAAAATGCCAGGCTATTAGGGTTCGCAGTGAAGAAGAAAAGAAGAGAACAATACAAGGGTAACACAAGCGCGATCTCAAGAGTTTTTACCAAGTAACATGATACAAAGTATAACCATTTCTGTAGACGCTGGGTAGTGCGTCCAAACACTTCGCATCAGTATATACAACATAAGATAAGGGCCTAGAACAGCTAGAAAGTTTTCCCTCGTCTGAATCGTGGGTCGCCATCCGTGTCCAGTAAAATAGCATGGTTAACATTGGTTAACGCTGTATATACATCAGTTTACGGAACAGATAGACTAGAGTGGAAGCGGCGTGTTGTTGGAGTCCCCGTCTAAAACCCATGCCAGCATGAAACATTGACTTTAAACTGGTCTATGATGATGATTGATAATGATGTGATAATTTATTCGTTTCGAGATTTTTCATGCTGATATGTCATGGCCGGCCCAACTGTCCGTGAAGTTCTCGTCTGCCTGTCCTCCACATACTCTTCGTAAAAGGACGGTGCTACTTGCAGGAGCTCTGACAAAAACAGGGTGAAAATTATTAGGGAGAAAAAAGGAGATATTGAGATAAAACCGAGTGTATGACGACTCCACAACCACGAGTAGGCGATAACGCAGCACTCATAGTATAAACCAGCATGATATCTAGAGGTCAATTTCGGTTAGTCATGCCTTAGCGTGATGAGATGATGATGATGATGATTATTTTTTATTATTATTATTATTAGATATTTCAGAGAAAGATTATAAGTTGTATACTATCGCTCCATCGTACTATATCTACGATAGCTCCACCCGTTGAGCATCTGTGTAGTTTTTTGAAGCAATTTCAAATTTCAAAATTTATAATATTATTATTATTATGTAGTTTTTAGGAAGAAAGTTACCTCAACATGTGCTCATCGTACCGACGGACGGGAGTGCCCCCACCAGGGCCGAAATTTTGCCAGATATCGTGAATTCTCCAATACTAATAGTGACCTACAAAACGTGCTACTACACAGCTGACAAGTCCGCCCAGGACCTAGGAGTGCACAGAGAGCTAAGAAGTCCCTGCCTCCGAAGGGGTAGGAGCTAACCTGAGAGGTGAGTATGGTCGCTAGATAATACCAAAAACCGGTTTTGCGGGAATCACCGCGCTCCAAATTCACCTTCTCAAGCTCATTAAACTCCAGCAGTTGCCCTAGTAACTCTATTTGATCCTGATCAATAGTACTTCGTTGCTCATGAATTTGAGGCTGTTGACTGATGGTATATATCGGGTGTGTACGAATTTGAGGTAAAAGGGTCCGGTGGTAGGGTCCATTTAGCTATCTTGTTCAATTGAAGGGTCAAAGCAACATCTACTCAACAAAAATTGATCGGATTAATCATGAACGGCGGTCAGTATTATTGGGGGTCACAGCTAATTCATGGGTCAATCAATCAGGCCCAAAGCAGGTTTTGCAGTTTCCTAAATGTTCAAGATTACCTGATGAATATCATCAACACAAAATTGAAAGTATTCATTGCATCACAATGGCTATAGGAATTGAAAGGTGGCTCCGGTTACCAGTGGCACTTTGTCTGTGGGGACGAAAAAACAACACGTGAGGTTGTTCGTAGAAGTGGTTACTGCGGATTGCATGTACACTCAAAACCCCTCAACTACTAGCATTATAGACGAGGGCTCTTAGAGGAGTCACTGGGTAGAAACAATGTGACTCTATTGAAGAGAAAATATATTACAGTCTAAATGTGTGGATGTAGCACTGCGCAATCATGTACCTTACGGTACCTTATTAAACTCCTGTGTAACAAGGAGAGAAGGAAAGATCGCCGCACAGTGGCGGGTGTGTAAACCTGCATATTTACTGTAAACCATACATCGTATGGAATCCCCCACATAGCCTACTTGTAATAGTACGATGCTACAAGGAAAACGTGGGGGAACAGCAGAAACACAAGCTTGGTCCACCTTATCCAACTCTTCTATATACTAAGATAGGATAGGACATGATATTTGGGGGATCTTGCGGAAACCAATCGGGACTGAAACACTCATTAGGTAGGCAGGGAGGCAGAGGCGGGATTTGAGTGTAAATGGGGAGGGGGGGGGGGGGGGCAAAGATTGGTATTGATCCGCACCATCCTGGGAGAGGGTGGGGTAGCGGAGGGGGTTCCCCTCTACTTTGGAAACAAACTAGTCCGTGGGATAGGACAGGCAAAATGGTGCTATATGCAAGCAGAATTGTCCATCTAATATTCTCAATTTAAATTACGTTTTTAGGCGAGTGCGAAACAGTCGACACAACAAAGTTGGAGTCATGACTACAGTGCAAATGATAACACCGACAAGTTCTTCACCGTGGACCAACAATACGCATGATATCTCTTGGGATCAATGGTGAACATATACTACAAGACATCGAAGGACGAGTGACTGAGAAACTGACAAGAAGAAATCTGACAATAACAGCACGAAAACTGAAAAAAAAATTCATCACGTCACAAGAAGAAATGGCAAGTAGCTAATAGAAAGTAAATAGTAGGAGTTGTTGAGGAAGGAAGATATTAAACAGAAGAGTGAGTAGAACCAGCAGCGCTTTCAACACCGTCAACAATTTTCAAAAGCAAACGAGTAGGAACAAGCATCCAACTCCTGGATTTCGATTGCCCCGATAAAGCGTATTTTCATGTATAATTGCGGAACTGTTGGGGATAAAACGGAGAATCTTGATCACAAAATCTACACTTTCCAAAGAAGACTACTCCGCAATGTTCCCAACATTAGATGGACCAATAACAATTGGATACCAAACGAAGAACACTATGATGTGACCAACCAAATACTGTGGTCATCCGTAGCAGCACAAGACGATGGGGATTTTCGGCACGTCGGCGACGGACCGTTTCGAAAGAAGAAGCTTCCAGAAGATCGCCTAAGAGACGCAGAGACATACCTACTAAGCCAGTGGGGACCCGTGACTATTGCTAGGAGGAAATCGCAATTTCAGGGGGGACATCAACATGAACAGTTTGTGAGAAAGCATAAACCTTGCGCAAGATCGTGATACGTGCGGAGATTGATCAATGAAGGCCATTGTCGTATAGACGAGACTAAACTATATACTTTTTTATATATATCTATCAATATGTCTGTGGCATTATTCGTTAGCTTGTATGCCGCCACTCCGAACAGTACAACGTCAATGCGGGTTCCCCTGAGATTTCATATGTGTTGAATACTGTTATCCGACTACAACTTGAATATCCATGTTACTCTGCTCTAACAGATATTTATTTCTACTTTGATGCGGATAACCTAAATTATGGGTATTTCCATATAGCCTCCGAAGCTATTGTCATTTTGCGAAAATTATCAACGAGTATCATTTTGTAGCTCCATCTGCAGTCGACTCCCCACAATTCTGTCTGTACGAATGGCCAGGTCATTGAAGCTCCGGCGAAATTTTGAGAAAACAAGGAATCGGACAATGGAACTGATGCAAATATGCCGTAGGCGTAGGATTGGTGCTGATTGAGATATTGTGATGCCCAGTGCCATCTCTATCTAGCTATTTTTCTATCTCTCTATATCATGTCTGTAAAGTGTTGTTTTCTGGCAACCAAATGTTCATCTTGACGAAACATGGTCAGAATGTTTATTGACCGATGGGTCATCGCTGACCATCTAAAGGTTTTAAGGTTCACAATGGGCATTGGAGGGGCACAGTGGAATACGATGTGGAAGACTGCAAAACGCTATTTCACCTGCAGATTAGGTCGTATGTCAAATACATGACCCGTGTCCCATTTGATTAGTGGGGTACATAGGCGTCATGACAGGAATTGGCCGCGTGAATGAAAGGTCATTAAAGGCAATTATGCTACAAGTTCAGCTTCAATGGATCTTGACCCCAAAATGGTCACAATGCTTATTTGACCGATGGGTCATCATTGACCACCTGAGGGTAAAGGTCAAAGCATGGAAGGGACACGATCAAGAATTGGCCGTGATCGGGGAATACCGCAAAACAAAACGATAAGTCTGTAGATTCAGGTCGGATTGCCATGATATATGAACATATCATTCATTGACGGTGGTTACCTAGGGTCCTACTGGGAATTGAAGGCCGGGTCGGTACTAGGCAATTTGTTTAAATTGTAGGATAATATTGCAATTTGCATTTTTTGGCCCTTAATACTCATGCTTTGCGGGACATTGGTCAAGTTGGCTTCGAATATTCATGACTGCTGGGTTGACATTGACCACCAAACGCCAAGGTCTCAAAGGTCATTAAAGAGTCTAAATGGGCATTGTTGAAAATTGTAAGTATATCTCATTACAAATGAAGTTGATCTTCATGACGCTTACTCAGGTCAACGGACTGTCACAACTGTCAGTATAACGATACAAGCACAGCAGTCCAATAACCACATACAGTTCACTACATATTGAAAACTTGTCTGATTGAGGTAATGAACCATTGGTGTCGCAAGTTATGGAAATCCGACGATGACATGGAAAAAAACCAACTGGTAGACCAAAACCAAAAATGTGGAAAAACTTGAACATTAAATTTAGTGTGGAGGAATAGAACCACACATATAGACACACATTTCTAGCTTACCCAGTGGCAATGAAAACTGGGAGCAGCGAGATGTGTTGACAGCGAGTGCCCTGGGACACGTGGCGTCGTAGCTAAGGGGGGGGGGGCCCCTGGCGGGGCCAGGAGGCCCCCCCATGAAAATGCTCGCCCCCCCCCCCAGTTTGTTTGTTTTCCCACCCCCCTCTCCCACTGGCAATCAGGGAAAAAAATATCTGACGAGGAAAAAAAGGGAAGAAAGAGGGGAGAAAAACTTTTTCTCGTCTGGTCGGTTTTCTTTTCATTGTTCTATCGTGCCGACGGACCATCGATTGCCGATTTTATTCAAATAGGTTCCAGAACACTGAAAAATGTGCGCGCTCCGCGCGCCATACATTCGTCATACCAGGACCTAAGTAGGAAGGCATGTCATAGTCGGTCTTCAAACATGTTTAAGGTGGTAGGCCTTATGTTCTACTTTCTGTGTCACAGAATACAAATTTGCATGATTTCCATGAAACCAAGCTTCGAGAACCCAGAACAATTGCACAACATAAAAGCATGTGTGTCCATGTCTCTTGTGTTCATGACTACAAATTTTTGTAGCGTAAAAAATATGCAAACTATAGTTTCCGAGAACAATGAGTAAAAAATTGCGCGCTTTGCGCGTCATATGTATATGTTATGTAAGTATAGGCGGTGTAGGTATAGGCATGCGTAGATATGATACAGTAGATAATGTATAATTAACGCTAATTATGCAATTTCTGTTTTTCCGGATACAGTTTCCGTTATAGGGGGTGGGTACTGAGTGCATTCAGTTATCTATAGGGGTATCGAAATCGACATATTTTGTTCGGACGCTCAGGGCCCTTGCATAGTAGAGCTCCGTTTTTACGACAATCCGCACTCCCGGACGAGGGAAAACATTCGCGATACGCAACTGATCAAACACATTTCTGGACACTCACCATGACTCAGACCAGTCTAGTCCCACGTAATGGTTGACTCTTTACTTCGCGTGGTCGTAGTCATTTTAATGCCAATAAGTGCTATTTTCAGTGATCTGGGGAGGTAGCCAAATTCTCAAATTGTCTACGCTCGCGCCACCCATAGTGGCGCTCTGCGCAGATCGTCAGGAATCGCTGGACAAAATCCCTAGAGCATGCATGCAGTTCATTTTCCAAAATGTTGTCCCTACGACTAGACTAGGGACTTGCCTAGCCCCCTGTAATGGTAAGACACACTTTGTGATTCTTAGTCAGAGTGTGCTCGTTGGTCATTTTCATGCCCAGAAAGTGCATTTCAAAAGATCTGGGGGCCGACCGAAATCCACAAAATCTCTTGTTCCGCTCCGCGCCACCTATAGTGGCGCTCCGCTGGATATCTCATCCTGGTAACGAATTGAGTTCATATTGTCAATGTTGTTCCTAGACTACTACCGGGCCTAGCCCTAGCAATGCTACACAACTTTTTATCGTCGACCCGAGTGCCAGTTCATACGGTCATTTTTATTACCAGAAAGTACCATTTCCATGAAAATGGGAGCCTAAAACCAAACTGATTCTTAGACGCTCCGCTTAGATGGTCACGTTGCTGGATTACGTGTTAAATCCTGGCCGAACCCCGAAAACATTCCTGACGCACGCCGAAGTCAATGTGAAAAAATGTTGTCCCCGGGACGAAAACGCCAGCCTACTCCCCCCCCCCCATCTCCGTAATGGTAACCACTTCGGGGGATGAAACACTTCAAGTCTAAGAAAGTTACCATTTCAGTGTTTGGGGTACCGAAAAACCATAATTTTCAAGAAGCGCTCGCGCGCACACACGTTGTGGCGCTCGGCTTAGAAAGGCGCGCTGGCGAGTTACAAAACGCCTCAATACGCCGAGAACTTTGTTCTTCCACAGGCTGACAGGAACCTTCAAATTAACGATGCAGAGCTCTTGGGGAACCCAAGTATCGTATTGACTGGTGCGGTGGCACGGTTACTCAGTTGGGGAAAAATCCGCATACTTTTTCCTAGAATAGGTTTTCTCATAAATTGAACACATTTGAGGCAGGAAGTTCGTATTTGAGGGTTGTGTACATGCAGGTTAGACGCGAGGGAAGTGCCGTTCCGGCCATCTGGAGAAAAGACCAAAATTCTTGTTCACGGTCCGCGCCAGCCTATGGTGGCGCTCCGTCTAGATGGTACTCTGCACTTTCCAAACACACACTTCTGAAACGCTGCGCCCCCTAACACATTTTTGCCCAAATTTCCTATCCTAAAGTCCTCCCAATACAAGAGAGACAAAATACAATCGGACACATTTTCACCAAAATTGCACATCCAGATAGGTGGTTAGGCCTGGCAAGTGCTATTTCCTGGCGATCTTAGGTGTATTAAGATCTCAATTTTTTTGTACACTCCGCGCAAACCATGGTGGCGCTACGCTTAGATAGTCACCGGAACTCCCCAGAAAAATCGTCACCCCCCGAAAAAGAAAATCGTTGCCCCCCCCCACGGCCCCTACTGAGAAATTCCTAGCTACGCCACTGCCTCTGGAATGGTTAGAATGTGGTGGTACGTAAGAGCCTCCATGGAATTGATGTTTAGAAGACTGATGATAAATCGATGGGATTCGATCAACCTACTACTCTCATTGCGCCAACAAAAATGTAATTAAGCCTAGCCAGTGACATGCATCATCCACCCACCAAGTTTTAACCGGACCGCCATTTGTACGGTTTAGAAGTTGGAGTGAATGTGATGAACAGAATGGACGAACCAACGAACGACAGAGTGAATATGTGTTTTAATGCGCATCATACATTTATCGAACACCAACACATACAAATGATAATAACACGTTCCACTTAAAGAAGGTTCGTGGATTCCATGATGAATAGGCTACATCGGGGTGAGAAAACGGACAGTTTTAGTACAGAATGCGAATGTAGTATTGAACATGACAACCGTACCCAACCCCTTCACATACTTCTAACATCATTTTGGAAGCTGGTCTGGCAAGAAAACCTAAAATCCACAAATGGAGAGAGCGCTCATATACTGGTCGATGTAGATGAAATATTTTCAATCAAAATTATAATTTGGCAGATTCATTTGTATTACTCAATATTTATGTGCTTACCCATAATTTAAGACAACCCCCGATATATTAGCGGTAGTAAGAGAAAGACTTCCTGCCATTATGCAGATGCCGGCGTAGAGGTATCCCAACTCTGGAAGAATCATAATGGGGGCCCTGACCAGGTTAGAGGATGTCAAAGCGACAATGATTGGTAATGGCAGCGGCACCTACAGGGAGAGGAAAAAAGACAAGAAATATATGGGCGACAATCACAACACAGTCACGCTGCGATTGGAGAGTTTTCGGGGTAGGGGTTTCAGTTCGCCCACGTTATGGAAAAGCAACGGAGGACAGGAAACACATTCTGTTGGCATCGCGGCTCACCCTCAGTGTTGATAGTGCCCCTAAAATGAACCAACGGGTCGGGAATTGTGACGAAAATCCAATAATGAAATTCGCGTTAGCATTTTTGTCAATGTGCATCCATGCGGCAGCAAGCTCTCTCATGCTCAATATCAGGTAGAAATCTGTCTTTTAAGATCCCGCCTTACTTCGTTACAAAATGGCCGTTCCCATCTCCAAATGTAAGATATTCATTTGTAAAATCCTGAACCTTCCGCAAAAAGCATCGGAAACGTGACGTACATGCAAACACACACGTATGCACCAACGCACACGTACACGCTCACGCATTTACATACGCGCACGCACGCACACACCACATACAAACAACACACACACACACACACACACACACACACACACACACACACACACACACACACACACACACACACACACACACACACACACACACACACACACACACACACACACACACACACACACACACACACACACACACACACACACACACACACACACACACACACACACACACACACACACACACACACACACACACACACACACACACACACACACACACACACACACACACACACACACACACACACACACACACACACACACACACACACACACACACACACACACACACACACACACACACACACACACACACACACACACACACACACACACACACACACACACACACACACACACACACACACACACACACACACACACACACACACACACACACACACACACACACAAAACAACACACACACACGAACACCACAACACAAACACACAAGCACGCACGCTCCGCACTCGCAACACCAATGCAGACATCCTGAATTACCCATCGACGCCCACTGGTTTCGCATTTTCCGTTCTAGTGTTCTAGCTAGTTGCCATAGCACAGGTTGCTTTGGCGACCAGCAGAGTGAGTGGCCCTTTCTGAGCTAGGAATAGGCAAGCAAGGGTGGTTGCATGAGGCCTACCTTTACTGGTAGTTTCCATTTCGGGGAAAGTGTCACCACGCAAGGACCACCACGGCAGTTGTCGTTAGACGTAAAATATCCAGGATGAGAAACTGAACTAGTTGACATTGTGTGAAGTCATTGGGATATCAGCATCGCAATCGCGAGTGTACTCTGCACGAACAAGAAAACATCGCTGACCCCATAATGAATATAATTATTACAATGGTTTCAGATATGCATAGTAGATTTTGTAGTTAGAAAGATTATACTACGATATAGATGTTCGCGAATTGATACATTAGTCACACTGCCACGAATTGGGATGTCCCAAATAGTATTTCCAAAGAATGCAGTGATATAAGACTGCTTCCTTTGTTTATCAATTGTTTAACAATTCTGTGTTTAATTATTCAAGATATTTTTGTGTTAACTGTTATGAGAAAAAATAATAGATAAGGGAAATGCATAAAGACCTTGTAATATTGATTCGATTCAATCCAAAATAACTTTAGTTTATTGTCAGTAATAGGTTGAATATCTCATATAGACGACCGGTAACGGTTCAATAACCGTTTAATTCTATGATCATCCTTTTCAGTCTATGGAACATTTTGCGTTGTTCTACTTACTGAAAATGACGCCTACCTATATTCAAAAACCACTTTACGGGAACGCGGAGACGGCAACTTAAAAATGGTCCCAGGGGACTATAGTTGGATGAATGAAGGATAGAGAAATGCACATTTATATCTTAATTTCAGTATGTATCTCACTCACTGTGCAGATGCGAGCAAGGAACGGTGTGATCAGTGTTGGTTTGGACCATTGAGAGAATCGAGATATTGCCCTTCCTTCGACAAACTATGCCAGTCTTATGAATATAAACGGATGTGATACCATGCTGTATGAATGAAGACAGGAAGCCTCTGTCGACGTCTGTGCACCACTCACTGGATCCGGATTAATACTTTCATTAATCACTGCTACAAAAGGTGGAGAAAGGGCTTTTAGAAACGGGAAGGTAACATTGTGTCTAAAGTTAATGGCTCAAATCGTGATGGTAGTCGAGATATTGATTGAGAACATGTAGTTTTATCCATGTCTGGCTACAGCTACAGGAGATCACATGACAGGAGGCTATACCCCTCGCTTTCGTTGACCGTGAGAAAGGTTTTTTTTTTTTTTACCGTTAAAGGAGAGTACTCTGGTGGGCAATGAGGATGACCAGTCTAGAGGAGTGGATAGTCAGAATGGGCAAGGTTGCAAGGATTGGGGTTGCCTAATGGGCCTATAGTTACTCCTCCGACGTCAATGTTGGTGTCCATGGGGTTAGTGCAATTCGCTTGAGGCCGTAAAGGCAGAGTTCCGAACACGGCGAACAGGCTTGGGATCTGAGTTATGCGATGACTGTCATAATATCACAGAGCCAAGATGACCTGGTGGATAAAAACAAGCATCTGAAAGCAGTACTGGAAGGCGGAGGATTGAAGGATGAAAGGGGAGGAGACCACTGAAAAGTGATGATATCTGGGTCAAAATCTCAATTCCTAATTGACCCGGTCAATCCCCCCCCCCACCGGAGAGTTGGCTTGTCAAAATGTGAGGGCAGTATTCCATCAAACGTCCTGCTTGTTCTCGCGGGAACCACTAAATCTCCGGAATCTTTGTTTAGAATCCCGTCTCGAGACGAGACATCATCCGTTGAGATGCTAGGCTAATTGTGGGAGATCAATGGAGTATTGAGGTGGATGGTCACCAAAGTGGCGCGATGACACCGTTTACTATCTCGGCGACACAGTAGGTTTGATTTGATTGATATTGCTACTGGTTCAGGAAGCATTTGACCTCATCGTGGTCAACCCTAACCGAATTTTTGATCGTGATAGCACCGGCGACAACTCGCATTTCTCTTCTTCTCGACTAGTGCTCAGATGATATCGAGGCAGGGTGACACCAATGACCTGCTCCCGGGACCGCAATTTTTCGTCCCCATCCGACGGACGATCAGTGAACTCCAGGACCTGAACCACACTTTCTCAGAACTGGAGGATCGGAATATGTTCTACGCGACTGCTCAAGCCCTGACGAGCCTATTGCAAGTGCCCCCCGAACAACCCCCCCCGAAATTACCAGTCCACTGCTCAACAGCAGGACCAGGAACCTAAGACACGCCAGTCGAACTGCAAGTACAGCCACTTTCTGAAAACAACCGCCCCGTGCTGATCGGCTGGAATTCGAACCCGGGACCTTTTCATGCAAAGCGACACTGATACCGCTCTACTATTTTCTCCCCCTAAGGTGGAAGTAGCGGCTGCCGTCCTCACGTGCAAAGGCCTGTCTTAAAAAAAACTCGTAGTTCTTTATTCAACAACTTTAGTTTTGTTTGCAGTTCCATGCGCCTGTCAGTGAGTGTTGGGGCAATCTGATATTGAAGAATTTAGGAAGCATAATCGGTTTAATAATGTTCAATGCTGAATGGTTATGTTACCTGTAACCAGGCGACGAAAGAGGACCTGACAGTATTTCACGAAAGTTTGGATCTCCTCCAGCCTGTGAACCTGCCTAATGTGATTGCTGGAACGTGGTAGACCAAGAAAGACCTGGTCTAGTTTGCTTCGACAAGATCTCAAGGAATGGACTCTGAAGCTGATGCTACTATAGAGACCTTACCAAGTGGAAATTCTGTGAAAGCTGCCATGGACCGTAATCGCCGCCCTGATATGGATCATTTAAACTTTAAACCGGAATATATATACGATGATATGATGATGATGAAAGCGTGTTAACTCTGTGGACTCCATAGACTGTGTATTGGCTCAATGCATTCCAGGCAATGACGCAATAACACCCTTTCTGAGGAGGTGTTTCTGAGAAACCAGCTTCAGAAGCCACTGGGTATAGGTCATGGCCGCGTAATCTTAGTATCTCAATCAAACAGCCGTGCATGGTTGTAACATGTTATAACTTGTTGCTACCGTTCAGTAACGTCTCAGCCTCTCCGAACTACCCATTTTTCTTTTCCAAACCTTTGAAGAAGAAAAAAAAAAAGTGTGGCCTTGGAGGCAAAGGAAAAACCCAGGGTCACAATAGGGAATTTGAGGACTCTCTTTCGTCAAGTTATTGGCCGAGAACCATACAAAACAAAAGGATCTCACCCAGGGGCGGCGCCAGGGTTTTACGATAGGGGGCGGATTTGGCATGGCTGTCTGACATGGGGGAGGGTCACCCCTTATTAGATGCAAAATGGTGCCACATTTGATACACTTTGTGAGTGTATCTACGTCAACGAGTCTTGACAAAAATCCATAAATTTCTGGAGAAAATTAAATTCATGACATTTTTCCTGGCAGTCCTATTTCATTCGAATTTCAATCGATAACAACTGAAAAAATAACCCGATGAAACTGTACCTACGTTCTGTACAGTAGGCAGGCTTGCAAAAAATTGTTGTTACTATGCAAATTCGAAGATATCTAAGGCCGGAGGCGCTGCGAAGTTTGCAAGTTAACTTTGAGGTCCTTTCACCTAATAGTAACGAACGGGTTCGAATGGACCACAGTGTTCTTGAGACAGTAAACATCAGGGGCATAGCGAACGTAGGTTGGTTGGGGGGTGTAGAGATGATGTTTTGCCGACGGATCCGGCAATGGTGACTGATATGGGGGAGGGGCCCAAGGGAGTGGGACCCCCTCCGCGTTGGAAAATGTTGAATATTGAAACGTCCTCAGATGCAATCTGGTGCAATTCTTTCAATAAAATTGGGCGGTCAGTAATTACTTGACCCCGCTCACCATGTACGCGGGACCCTTTCAATTTGGAACGCCGGAAAAATTCTGCCCGAATCCTGAGCAATGCCCAATTTTTATGGCGCTCAGTGTGTAGTAGCAGACCACCAATATACACTGCGCGCGAAGCGCGCAAAAAATTTGACACTTCAATGGAGGCAATTGATTAAATTTCAGGCCATTTAGTACAAATTCAAGACAAATCTTTCCACTTTTGCACTTTTGCCACTTGATGATTTCCGCCTGAACCGATGTTTTATGTTAAGGTAGGGAATTCTTTCTAATTGTTTTCAGCAAAATGGCTCCAAAAAAATGTATCTCTGGAATATAGGACCAAATAGGAAACAAAACGTCGCAAAGAACTGACAAACTCATGAAAAATAGAATGTCAAACGCTAACGTAACGCCTTCATTCCCCCTTTTTTGCCGAAATGCCGACAGACTCGGTCACTCGTCCAATTACACCGACAGCGACGGGCCGTCACATTATCTAATTTTTGCTGACGTGCCATTCTCTCGCCGACGCTGAATGGGTCAATTAGATGGAGAGTCAAAGTCGAAATATCCGATAATGAAGTCTGGCTTCCGTTGTTTTTCTTTCTATTCCACTTTCCACTCCCTGCCCTCCCCTTCACTCTTCTTTACTTCCCATTCCCATTCCCTCCTTCCCCTCTTTCTTCTTTTCCTCCTCTCCTCTTTCCCTCTTCTTTTCCTCCTCTCCTCTTTCCCTCTTCTTTTCCTCCTCTCCTCTTTTCCTCTTCTTTTCCTTCCTCTTTCTCCTTTTTGCCGACAGACCAAAAATTTGCCGACGGCATGGAATTATTGGGAGGGGGTGACACCGCCACCCCTCCCCCCGCTCGCTACGGCCCTGGTAAACATACGCTACATTTGCGAACGCTATATTACAGCAACAGCTTGAGTCTCGATTTTGAGTCTCGATGAGAACGAATAGAAAAATAACCCAAGTTGGTTAACGTATTTTGAAACTTAACCCCACCCCGACGAAAACGTGTTGTGACAACATCATTCAGCCGCCCTCCCTGCCCCCCCCCCCTTGTGGCGCCGCCCACTGACTCCCCTGCCGTAGCGAATAGTGACCCGTTGGCTGCGCCAAACGTCGAGCAGCAAACGAAGAATGGGATAATCCACGCTGCAGATCCCCGTGTTGCGGTTGCGAAGGTCTGGACAAAAAAAAAAAAAAAAAAACATTGCAAAATTCGCAAAAATCCTATCGGCATGATTGAAAAGTAATGAGATTCAAACCTATATTAAACCCAGGTTTAACATCATGATCCAAGACGGACCGTTGTTTTGTTAGGCCTATGGTAAGTAGCCTTTATAGAGGATAGTAGTAATATCAACCGTTTTGGTAATTTGTTTTTGGAATGTTTGAAGAAAAGATGAAATACTAACATTTTTAATTTTATTGTAATAGTATAAAATTGTATTAGGCCTCACGCCTACTATAGATATGACTACTCACTATTAAACCCCCCCAAATTGAATATGACATACTTCAATTTCTTTTATCGTATTGCTGGAAGGAACTGCTTACGGATACGACCTATATCGGTATATCTTCATGGTATTTTATACCCTTCAATCGTCCTTTTAAATTGGTAGCCTACTCACTATAGCAACTGCTGAAGACGTGAGCATTTCATCGGTGACATCACTGCAAATAGGCAACGTGTAAGTAGATAAACAATGGTGACCAGTGGTATGCCAATAACGAATAGCCAGTGGGAGATTCCTATGAAAGGAAATTGTGACAATGAATAATACCTAGGTGTCTTATCCTTAGAGGAAGTTACATTGTACAATGATCTTCTGAATAGCAAGGTTTTTGGACTCTTGACCTCGGATGACCTTTGACTTGGACCCAAAGCAACAGGGATCATGAACTCATATGGGGGAACCCACATACCATTATGAGGCTTCAATCAATGCCCTCAATGTGGGGTCGAATGAATCTGGATCACAAAGAAGCCAAAATATAAATTTTCACTATTTTCCAATTTTCCACCTTAAAAATCTCGATCTATACCGAAACAAAAGAGTTTTTGTACTCCCTATCAGATAGCTGCACACAACATTTAAGCTTGATTAGGCCAAGCATTCTGGACTTATCGTGTTCACAAGATATGACTTCTGTTGACCCAAGATTACCTTCGATCTGTCCCCAAAACAATAGGGTTCGTGTGCTCATTATGGGGACCCCAAGACCAATTGAAGCTTGATGCCCCGGATGGAGTCTAATTATCGTGTTTGCAAGCCAAATTGGCCAAAATATCAATTTTTCACAAAAAATCACCCTCAATCTACGCCAAAAACAATGGGGTTTTGTATTCCCCATGAAAAACCTACACACTAAATTTCAGATTGATTGGGCCAAGCATTCTGGACTTATCGTGTTAACAAGATCTTCAGACTTTGACCTCTGTTGATCCCAGACGACCTTCGGCCTGACCCCAGAAAAACAGGTTTCATGTACTCATTATTAGGAACCAACATACCAAGTAAAGCTTGATCCATCCGGATGGGGTCTTCTAGCTGGATCCGTGTTTCACAAGCCAAAGACCTGCTTGTAAACACGATAACTCGTCCCTACCTGGATACTTGAAGCTTATACTTGGTATTCGTGTTTCCCATGATGAGTACATGAACCCTATTGTTTTGGGGTCAGGTCAGAGGTCATCTGAGATGACGAGAGGTCGAAGACTGAAACCCTCTTTGCAAAAACCACGATAAGTCCAGAATGGTTGGTTTGATCAGGTTGAAAGAATTGGGTGGTCGCTTTCTTATTGGGAGCACAGGAACCCCACTGTTTTGGGTATAGGGCGGGGGTGAATTTTTGGTCCAAAGTAGAAAATTTGTAAAAGTTGATATTTCGGCCAATTTGCTTGTAACATGATAACTCAAACTACTCGACCTCGCAGCCTGGATTGATGAAGTTCATACTTGGTATGTGTGTACTCCATGATGAGTACATAAATCCTGTTGTTTTTGGGGTTGGGTCAGCGGTCATCTGAGGTCACCAGAGGTCAAAGTATGAAAACCTAGCAAACACGATAAGTCCAGAATGGTTGGTTTGATCAGGTTGAAATTTGATGTGTAGCTTTATTATGGGGAGCACAGAAACCCCTATGTGTTGTGTGTATAGTTCCGGGGTGAATTTTGGTCAAAAAAATAAAAAAAAAATTGTGAAGCGATATTTGGACAATGTGACGTGTAAACCGATAACCCACCCCGCCTGGATGGATGAAGTTCATACTTGGTATGTGTGTACTCCATGATGAGTACATGAACCCTATTGTTTTGGGGTCAGGTCAGAGGTCATCTGAGGTCGCCATGGGTCAAAGTCTGAAAATCTCGAAATCATTGTGTAGCTTTCTTATCGAGAGTATAGGAACCCTATTGGTTGGTTGGGATAAACAGGAAATTTGTCAGTTGTTACGTTGCCCTAAATGAGCTGGTGCAATCTCCCATTTGTCTCGTGTCTAACTACAGGTTGTCAGGAAGAGTCAAGGAATCACTAAGCCTTTTGGCTTACTGGTTCATTTTTTACACCAATAAATTGCCTCCGATCACGCCCAAAACAATAGGGTTCTTGTATTCCCCATTAGAAAGATGCACACCCAATTTCAGTTTGATTGGGCCAAGCATTCACGACCTTTGATCTTACCCCCAGAATGATATGGTTCATGTACCTAATATGCGGAACCCACATACCAAGTATGAGCTGGATCCATCTCACGGTTATTACCTGTACGGATCTTTCAGTTCTTCTGTAATGAAGTTCAGCTGGTTCCTGATAAGGATAAATTTACGAGATCGAAATTTAATTGGTATTGTGATCAGAAACTGGGGTGCAAAGTTGCAAGCAACATGGCTGCCAACGAATCCTGTATCTGCAAATTAATTTGGTTGACGCAATGTCTTCGTTTTAGCTGTGTCATTCACTTATTACCTCCGATGAGATAATTCCAACCAAACCCTTCCCAACGAGGAAAAATTCCAATTTTCCTCTGGAAACCGAGAGGGTTCCCTCTTTTTTCTATTCACCCCTCTTGTTAATTAGCTGTTAAAAATTACGATTTTGGTTTTCGAGCATTTCGTTTAGCAAGAATAGCGAATATCACTGACCGCCGCTTCGCTCATTGGGGTTGTAAGTTATTACGATAATTTGGTAAATATTCTCTGTTTACATTTTCCTTTGGTTTACATTTGAGACAACTATGAGCGAACATACTTCACGAAGAACCAACGGAACGTTTACGTTGTTCCAATTTTACCTACCTTAAGTTGAGGATATTCATTCAAATTGAGTAATTTTCTATTGTTTCTATCGAAATGCGATCAGGAAATAATAATCCCCCACCCCCCCAGCAAACCAGTTAACGCTTACTCATGTGATTGTATGAAAGACCTCAGGCTCATATAGGCCTATATGTAAGATACGTCAGAGGTACCTAGTTTACAGTATATCACATATATAACATTATTTTATGAGGTCTTGTAGTACATGGAAGCGAGTTTCCATAGCATACTGGCATGAACTAACAAGATATTAGCCCTAAACTTGGAATTGGATGTAAAATTGACTGGAAAGTGCCAAGTGCAGTTTGGGTAATGCCATTATCCGCATATCAGCAATCGGGTTATTCATAATATCTTCATAACGTCTTTCTTGAAGTGTGTTGATAACTACGAACTGGCTCGAGAGTGCACAGTTCAGAATTGAACCATTTCTGATTAACCGGTCAACAAAAAGGTTGTTTTTTAACCGATTTCGGTCATTTTTTGTAATAGAGCCTGTGAACTATCGAAATTGATGTTTCCAAATATATTCCTTCCTAGTTTTTCGAGTGAGATATTCTAATTCTACCATAGAATGAGAGAAAAGGGTGATATTATTTCGATTCAATCACATTATCATTTCAGTTATCTCTGTTGAAATATTTGAAACACTTCGTGTTCCTCATTCTGAAGCTAGTAGTATATTTATTCATAGTTGGCATATAAATGACAACAATAATTGTCAACCATATTCATATTCCAGTTTGGCGTCAATACCTTTTGAGGGATATCCTATGAGGGTTATAGAGAATCAATAAAGTAAAGAAAGAACTAACAACAAACTAGAAAATTTACCATCCGTCATACGCCCAGAGTCCTTGGTAGAATGCTATGCCATAGGCAAAAATATAAGTCGTCGAGCCTTCAAACGAAACTTTTGGATCTAGGTACTCTGTGTTACCTGTAAAGCAAGCATCAAACGGATATCAAATGCCCTAAACCTAACCTAAGTTTAAGTAATCCACTGGATTTTATTATCTCCTAACTATACTGAGTAGGGAAATGTCTTCATCAGAATCATGTTGAAATGATTGCTATGTGTATTCTACATAGCTTGGTCACGTTTGCATCCGTAGCCTATATGTATGCAACTTCAAACTGCGGTAATTGGGAATTGAGAGTAATTGCGCAACAGCAGGACCTGATGCATGTCCAGAGGCATAACCCATGGTAATGAGACTTCAATGCGCCCCTGAGCCAATGGTTTACTATTCGAACGTACGTTCAAGCGTACTGTATCCTCTAAATTCCATAACAAGATTGGGGCAAGATGACCCCAGAGGCGGGAGTTGGGTTGGGGAATTACCACACCCGAGCTATAAGAGATTGTAACCTGTGCGATGTGATGTTTCCACTCCAAACTCCGCTAGTTTCGAGAACCTAGTGTATTAAGTCGTTACCACCACCCCTCTGAACCCCTGGGACATTGGAATTGTTCACTAACGTACAGTCACCTGTCACAGGGCACTATACCTCCCAGGTAGTCCTACGTTTATGAAAATTGTTGACGCTATACTAAGGAAATATGTTCTTTCGGTTCAGAGCTTTTTGAAACACTATGCATTCTACCAATAATAAGGATGTAGATTGCTTCTGGGGTTAGAACCCCATCTCCCGCCGGTTCCACGCTAGTAAGGCGGCGTGTGCGAGGAGCAGATGCTGAGGCAGTATACGGAGTGCTTCCATAAATTCCAGGGAATAATAATAATAAAAAAAAGTATTCCCCAGTCGGGTCAGTGCTGCCTAAAAGCCTGCCCCGGGCCATACCTGGTCTACTTCGCGGGTTCCTGCTGAATGGTATATACCGGTATACCTGGATAATGAGAAGTAATAGAAGGTATAGCACTATACTCAATAGTGCAAAGAAAGATCGTCTAGGTTTGTCGGGATTCGTACTCCCTCGCAATCCTTCGATTACCAGGACGGCATCCCATTGCGCTTATTCCGTTAATTCTGCACCTAATACTGCAGGATCCTGATGGTGCCACTGGCCAAAACTTGCAGAAAACAGCACATCTTCCTATAGCGTCATGGAGGAAGGAATTTCATCTGTGTGAATCAGTGCTACTAAATGTCCATTTATGACACTACTGGAGCCGGAAAAGGGTTCTTTGGACATGTCCTCCTGAAAGAAGTAGGGAACATTTTTTTCCGAGAGAATGTCCGTTGGAATGAAAATTTCAATAAATTGTGCTCGACACTACTGTTCACCAGTGCGCGCGAAGCGCGCAATTTTTTCTGGTTTTTCCCGACAACATCTTGAGTAACAGGATTTCACACAGATTCACACCAGAAAATTTGACACACATTTCCTCCTATCTTCAGCTCAACTGTCCCAACCATGATATGACGTCAGTAGCAGTTACTGAAGGCAACATGCGTTGACTATCGGCAGTCGAATGCCCTATGCTACTGCAGTTCAAATCGCGCTTAGTCCGAGGGAGGAGGAAACGGACCGGAGGCTAAATGGTTCAGTAATAAAAAGAGGTTGACTGTAGTTTTCAAGGGTAATGAGAATTTTGTTGTATAATTTAAGTTTTTACCTCACAATTTATGAGTTAGGATGCCCATTAGGTAAAATTTCCATAGAGTGTGCGGAGATGAAAGCCACGGGGCAGAATCCACAACTAGTACACACGCGAAGGGCGAAAAATTTTCACTTTCTATCGCATTCGGCGATTTGGCAAAAAAAAAAAAAAAAAAAACATTCTCCTGCCTTCTTGTGATATTTTTCCGTGTGTTTTGCAGATCTATTTCAAACTGGTAGTCGAATACTGACTACAGAAAAAAAATTCTCGAAAATCACAAATCGCATTAGGGGGGGGGAACGGGGGGGGGGTCACGTTCCCCCTGCCCCCCCCCCCTGAATGAGTCAGTGCCCACAATAAAACTGGTATTTGAATGAAATATTCATTAAGTTAACACAAATTGCAAAGTGAGTTTAAAACATAAAGAACTTGGATCCAGGTCTTGAAAAAACACATCTGAGCATTACCATCCGAGTTGGGCCTTCAGACACCGCAGCACCTACATTTTCATCACAAGAAAGCATTCCGCGTATTAATATTCCCAACTAAAATGACGAGTATATTGGGACTTCTTCCATCATAAGATAATCTGGCATGCGTATTCTAGCCATACCGACAGTTGCATCTGCCTATGGACGTGAGTTTATTCCTTGCACTTTCTGGTTTTGTAGACTGCATACTAGTTGCTTTCATTGTCCGTAAGCCTATCGTAAAAATTTTGTTTTAAGAGAGCCGTCTTTGTAAAATATAGCAGTTTCAAAAGAATGTTAAGAAATTTTTTCTTCCTCTTGCAATGGCCCACTAGAACAGCATTTGACATCTTGAAAATCATTCAAAATTCCAAATACTGGACAGATGTTTAGGAAAATTAGGTGTCCATAGGTTATGAATGGACATAGTGATTTTTTGTGGGGGCTTTATAATCAAGCGATTGTAGGTAATCACCACAACACCTACAGTATAGTGAGTCCCAGAGATTTTGTAGGTGGATGACGTGACAACGTCCATCATAGCACTATTTCAACATGGAACAACTGTTAAACAGCTTTAGCATATTAGCCAGAAGTTTCCATGTAGAACTAACATCAAGGCCCTTGGTTTTGTTCTCTCCACATTTTGGAAACAGAAAAAATGTGGATCACCAAATCGTAATCGTGAATTTTTTCCCCCCAAATGGAATGGGTCTATAAGCGTGCTATATTGCACCAATTGGCCTAGACCTATCTGAAAATGCAAAAAATTTCAAGGTTCCCCCTCCCCTTAGACCCCCCCCCCCCCCATTGTCCGTCCCTAAAAAAAAATCAGCCCACCCACTCAAACATTCGTTCCTACGCTACTGCATTCGCGTGCCAATGAATAACTATGAGAATCACAAACTGAGCCGGAAATATCGTGTGTCACCATTCGCACTATTGTAATATATTTTGAACAGCGAGACCCGTGCATTACTCTTTCCCAAACTAGCCACAAGATTAAACGTTGTGCTCCTTTGTGTGAGAACTGAAGCAGAAAAAATTAATTCGATATGAGTAATACTTCATTCTGAAAGATGAGTGTAGGGCCACTCCAAGAGAGTGGAACATTCACTCCGAAACAATGGAATCTCACCAGTTGATCAGTTCACTCGGTGCGGATTGCCTCCATGGATCAAACTTTGGGAAAGAGTGATCCATGGAGACAATACTCGCCTAAAGAAATTTCCCTTCTTGGGAGTGAATATACACTCCCTCGGAACGAATTTGATTCTTTTCGAGTGAATTTGTCTACTTCAGGATCTTCCAAAAGAGCTGGTGGAAAGTTCAGTCGTGCATTTTCAGAGAGTATAGGCATGGCATGACTCCCATCTTCGTATGGCTATATGTTTCCTCGTATCAGAAAGAATAGGCTATGGGAGATTATCAGACATACTTCGCTCAATCACTCCGATAAGTCAATATACGTTTAGTGTTTGATATTTATTGTTCCCTTTGGACATGAGTATGTAATAACACACCCCACAGTAAGCTGTCATTGTTTACTTACAACTTGATTGTGGGTGATATTAGCCTGTAATTACATTGCTGTGGGTAGCTATAAACACCGATTAAGGGTTTGAGGAATCATTCCATGCTTGCTTACAAGCAATTGTAAATACAATACCTATCTCAAGTATACGGCCCTTATCGTCTTTGGGGTATAATTAATTTAAAGACCCACTCACCTCTGCCACCCGGGGACGTTCAATTGGCGGGTACCGGATGGGAGTACTCGTTACCATCGGCCCGTTCCTCTCTTAGCGTTCGTTTCGATAAGCCGATGTGTGTTTAGGAGAGGTCCGCCCATCCATGATCACACGAGCATGCTACAGTTCGAGCTCGACGAGGCCTCCTTTCCTTGTAACCTGTACCATAGATAGCGAATCAATCAAATAAATCTTCACTACCTTGTCCGAGCTTGACGAACCCGTGAACAATAATGATGATAAGGCAGTAACTGGCTGCTGTAAAATAACTTGTACATTAGTCGCTGCCTTCACACTGATGCAGTTTCGAAGGTGATGAGAACTGGAAAGAAGGAAAATCGCACATCTCAGCTCGTTTTCCTCGTAGAAAAAAACCTTTCGTTAATACGCCCCATTCAATGTTGCCAAGAGTAATTTGTTCGTCCTTTCAAAAATTCCTGCCCGTGATGGATCATCTTTTTTCAATTCGGATTGAACATAACCGATGCAAAGAAGACGAGGTACCCATTTGGAAAAACCTGGTGTTAGTTTTTGTTTTCATGGTCACTTGTTTAGGTTGGAAATGCTGCCGTAATAGTCTTTGGACAATCAGCACTCTGAAAACATGGCCTATTTGATCCATGGTATGGGGATGGTCCATATTGACCGTCGTTGTTAAGATTGTAGGAAATGTAGGCAACTTTGCACACGCACAGGGAGTTCTACATCGAAATGTGTGAGCGTTACCCTGAGGAGTTGAGCTCGTCTTTGCTAAGGCAACGTATCACATGAACAGAAGTATGGTTCGGGATCAGAGTGATAGGGAGTGGAATTATAACCGGCATCAAAAACATTCGGTTAAACAAGTAAATTATTAACAACTCTTATTGGGACCCCATTCAAGGAGGCGGCGATCATGGGGGGGGGGGGGGTGAGGGGGGGGGGGGGGGACGGCCGTCCCCCCAATATTTTGGTTGAGGGGGACGCAATGAATTTTGTCCCCTCCCCCCAATATTTGAGCCCGACTACTATTCGCTGACATTGTGTATCCGACAATAATCACAGCAATGCATCAATGTCTGTTTCTTTTCCGAAATTTTTTTGCGCGCTACGTGCGGGAATTCTGTAGTGTTAATGACAATATGGTGTGCCTTTTCAGACATATGATGTTCCTTCACAAACAAAAATGTCCGAAATTTACTCCGGGTTGCTCCTATTTATCTGAAAGAAGGTTTTCCTTCAATTCATAATCGGTTTGCATAAGATTGTGGCCTCACCAGCTTGGTGTGTTGTTTCTCCAGTTGGACGTTGTCGATTTCCTCCTTCTAGGGAACGGTTAAGTTAAAATGAACCAACAAACCTACACATCGCTATTTTGAGTGAAGGGGGTTTAGGCGACGGGGGTAAGCCTACACCTGGCGGTGGATCCGTGATTTCTACATTTATTATATGGGTGCGACCACTTGTTGAAAGTTGGGTGCTCGGTCACGTACTATCACATGAGGCACTCGGTGGGGCATCGAAAATGCGGCTAGGGAACGCCTCAAAAAAAGTTGCGGTTTGTCAATTAGAAATTATTCAAAATTCACTCAAGTGGAGAAAAAGTCCAAACATTGCCTGAATGCTCAAAAGTGACAAAAAATTCAAAAAACAAATTCGCTTCGAATGCACTGAATAGTGAACAAAGTATGTGCTTCGCGCGTGATTCTGTCCCGTTGCTCTCCCCTCTCTCGACATCTAGGGGAAGTTCCGCCCTCATTTGCCCTATCGTCATATTTGTGAGGGAAATCATACACCATCTCTTTGGACCTTGAAATACAATCAACCTCCTTTTTATTACTAACATTGAAGCCTCCGGTGCGTTTCCTCCCGCCTCCTTGACCACGCACGATTTGGAACTACAGGTGCCTGGACTATCAGACTGCGTGGGTTTTCAAACGCATGTTTTTCTCCAGATAAATGCTAGTCGGCATTCCCTTCTGTCTCGGGCATGCAAGGGCGCAGCACTGTCTGAAAGTTGGGGGTCAAGAGCAATTTTGGGAGGGGGCGAAGCAGTGATGGAAACATTTTGTGTGTGGAAAAAAAATCATTATTATGGAGCCTATCCCAAAAGTTGGGGTCTTGACCCCCGACCCCCAGTGCTGCGCCCTTGCGGGGCCTGACGGTCATATAATTTCATTACGCCGAGCTAAAGCTAGCTAAAAGTCCCAAACTTTTGGGTGAGATCCTGCTTTCCCTGTGTGGAGCACGAATGGTTGAAAATGATTCTAGCTAAATAGTTAAAGTCGGGGCAAAGCGATAAGACCCCGAGGTTCTGACAATGTTCACATTTTCCACCGATTACAGAATTTGTGATCACTAAATGCAAGATTGGAACTGCGTCTGACGCCCGGGAGAAGTCAATTTGGCCATCTGGGGGGCATTGCGAAACCAAGAATTTTCTTGGTTGGGCGCTCTCGCCAACCCATGGGGCGTTTTCGCTCAATAGTATTCTATGCCCCTCGAAAAATGTTATGTGGCCCCCTTGTTGCCCCTCCTGTAATGAGAAGTTGACGCCACTACTTGCTTTTTGGCAAATTTGAAAAGAGTATTCAGCAATCACTTTATGGGTGCGACCCTTGTTTGAAAGTTCACCCAATCCAATAAAATAGCATCGAAAAGACTCGGCCAGGGAACGCCATAAAATTCTTGCAAAGACATGATTAACAATTCAGGTGAGGATGCTTGGAATGTCCAAAACTGAAATAAAATTTCCGCCGCTTCGCGCGCGTTGCGGTTTCTCTTCTGTGTTATGGCTAATCATTTTTCCCCCTTGTATGGCCCTGGTTGGAAGGGTCCCTCCCATGCCCTGTGGTCCGCAATAGATCAAATAAGGGGGGCCGTAATCATTCGTGAAAAACTAGACTTCTAGTGGTAGGTCAAGAGGGTTAAAATTGGTCCCTGCAAAGCGCGCGCTCCGCCAACATACGGTCCGTGCCCTTTCCATTGCCCATTCATGACTGTACCTCGCTTGCATGGTATGGTAGAATGTCACAAAGCACCCCAAGCGCCAACCTTGAAAATTGATCTCTGAGGCGCATAAGTTTTGAAAAACCTTCCATAAAATAACAATTTTGTTATCCATTTTTTTTTTTTAGTGCCGTTTCCTGCAATGTAGCCGGGTCCTGCCAACGAATGTTTTTCTTAGGCGCCGACGCGCCAACCAGGGTGGGAGTCCGCTTAGAATATATTAATCTTGTCCCCACCCCCCGCCCGAACCCAATCGCCAACACAAATCGGCCCCCTTGGGACCATTATTTTTTTGTCAGGTGTTTGGGTAAACGTTTCGAAAAACGTCAAACGGACTTCTTAATTAATCAAATCCGGAAAATGAGTTAGTTCGAACAAAAATGCATGTAATACTGAACTTTAATATTACAGGCAGAGATGGAGGAAGGGGGGAGGGGCGATGCAAACACCGCATCACTACAAATTTCTATACACCCAAGGTCAAGACATGTTGGTATAATTGTCTACGAACTATCCACGTTTAACATCCAAGAACATTGATACTTATTGCCAGAAAATCCAAGATTAACGGTAAAATAGTGAGCAATTGTAAACCAAATCCGTCAAACAGTCAATCGACCTCAGCTTGCAGATTGTTCATTGAATAATTGATAAGCTGAGATTTTTAATGAAACTTGTCCTAATCGTTATGATATCTAGGATTATCGATTGATCAACCTAGTTTATCAATATTACTAACGTACGATGTATGCCACTTTGACAATAATGTGTTTCCCACTCCATGATTTAAACGTTTACCCTTACGTCAGTTTCTTACCCATTCAGATAACAACTCATACTGGTACAGACTGGATAACGGGGCCTTTGTGAAACAAAATTGATAGCCTGCGGTCGGATTTATTATTCTGTCGTAAATTTATATAGAAGCTAATACGGTATTACATACCTATTGAGCTGTGTACATTTCTCATGGTCAGTATCTGCCGCTTTAGAACAATACTCACTGACGCAAACACAGGCCATCATCTTGAGTACCCGACAGGCGGTTCACAATCGTTCCAAAAGTAGAATGGGTTTGTACCTCGTACTCGGCGAAACGTTCGTGTTGAGCGCGATTAAGACACCGACGACGGCCTCGTGAGTTAGAGGGATACCCAGGAAAAGAGGAACGCAAATGGCGGACCATAGGTCTCGTAGAGGTAGGGGAATTCCCCGCCAGACTTCGGGATCATCGTCCCCAAATCCGCATAACTTAGCGCACCTGTTGTGTAATTTAGATAGGAATGGTACGTTACGATACCAGTTGATCCCAGATAACATCACATAGAGGAAAAGTGAGTTATCGTCCTCAAAATGAGCCAACTGATCGATGGAAATGACCACAGGTATTTGAAACTATCCTCGAAACAATTTATGTTCCCTGCTATGCTTTGGTAAAGGTAAAATACATTACTGAATTCGATATGATTTCCTGTTGTGTTTCTCTGTTTAGATGAAGTGAAGTGGGGTCTATATTTGGAAAATGCAACAAACTTCGCTCAGTTAGAATTGTCGTTGCGAAATACTTTTCGGTGATTGGCTATCCTTTGCCAATTTCCAGGGCAAGTGCGCCAAGACACTGGAGTGGAGAATTCACTGTACAAATATAAAGTACAGACCTTTTTAATGTTCACATAAAAGGAACCTTGCAGCTGCAGTGAAACAGCCCAGATCGGAGGAGTAGATTAATACTACTAATACTATTACTATACTACTAATTTACTACTAATACTACTATACTACTATATTCATAATAATAATAATAATATATAAATGAATGAATATAATAATAATAATAATAATACTAATACACATTATATAGCGCTTCCTAAAACCCAAATGTGCAAGTGGGCATGCCAAAGGAGGAAAACAAAACAAGAAGCACATGTCCTAGGCAGGTTGAAAGCATCACGAAAATAGGTTACATTAGTCTTGGAATCGCATTGAAGGTCTTCAGTGGAGCGTGCTTGCGCAGGCCGGGTATTTAGGTAGTGAAGGGGGATGCTAAGGCACAGGGTCACGGTAGACCGTTTGTTAGCATTCGTCACACTCCAGTGACGGTGCAGAGAAGTGAGGCGAGTTTGTCGATATCTAGAGATTGCTGAGTAACGAGGGGGCGATCTTATGAACGGCTTTGGTTGGGGGGGGGGGGGGTGAAGAGTACTCTGGTAGACAATACAGGGGGCTAATGCACATTTAGAGAAGGGGTATTGGCATAATTACCCGGTTAAATAACTTCTGAACCAGTTAACTTTGTCTTTAGAAGGCCTAATCCGATAGAATTAACAGGAACCAGTGCTCGCCGTAACAATGTCCCTTTCTATGAAAACTGAAATCCCCTCTGGACCCTTATGATCTGATTCTATTCAGCCTCATACACCTCCAACTGCTTGCCTAAGCTCCGCGTACCAGCAAAACCTCCTCAATTGAAACTCTTTAGCTGTAAACGTATGGGGCCGCGAATACCTGTAACATTCAATTCCACGATAGCTGAGCTGCTAGGAGATCATCCATCGCGAGCGTGATGAACTAGGCCATGTGTATATGGAAGTTCTCATTTGACCTCTCAGATGCCATTGTTCAGCTTTGTGGTATGCCATGAATCTGTTTCGGGTTGAAGTTTGGAAATTGTCATTGCGGAGCGTGCTCTCAGAAATGAGCTTTCTTTCCCGCTCTTGTAACTTTGAGTGATGAATTTGTTGTGATAGTCGCAGTCACCACTGCTGATAATGGAGTCCTGTAACCCAGCAATTCAGCAGCTATCTCGCCAACACTATGACTCTTTACTCATTATTCAGTTATTCGAAGCTATCACTGCACTAAGACTTCGGTTTCATTTTCCGGTTTGCTCGATTGAAATAACAATATCCTGTAGTGAAAATGCTAGTATTCAGCAAGCAGTCATGAAACGTTTCGAGCAACAGCATATTGTTTTTTGGAGTGTTGCACTCGGGGCAGAAGGTTCTTGACTTGCTTGTTGGACGGTATATGCGGGGGGGGGAAAAAACACAACTAGGGTATCACGCTAGGGCGGTAGCACACACAGGCACAAGCTTATGAGAGTCAGGGTAGAAGTGATGATAAAAAAGTCCAACCATCACGGAAAACCACCCCAGACCACTAAGTCCTGCATAGTGAGACTCTATGAAGTCATCTGGGATTGTTTGGGCCAAAAATGACCTGAAGAGTCGGTAATAATAATAAAAATGTCTATAGTTACGTCCATTCAATGAGGATGATGTGTCGGTAGTTAGTCTGTAATTCCACGAAATCAGGAACCGGTAAAGACAATATGTCGTTAAGTGAATAGAATTATGAAAACGCTTGAGTCGTGGCATGCGCCGTCTTTCCTCGCAAAGTAGACCAGGCGAGATGTTGGGAGCCTCGGACACTGTTGGTTGATTGAAGGTTTTGCTCGGTTTTCTAGACAGTTCATGGAATAGAAAGTGAGGCCAATTAACGCCGCAAAATTGATACACTCTTGAGGACATTTCGTGCAATATTAGGTCATAATACTGCATATCTTGTTCCCACAGATCAAGTGTATGAAAGAAGCAACAGTGAATATTCGATTTCCTAAGTCTCGAAACTCAATTCGGAGGAGGGGGGGGGGGACAGGGAGGGGTGGCGTTAGGATGGAGGGAGAAAGTTACCCCGTGTCGACGCTACTTGCAATTGAGGGGGAATATTCTTTCCCCATCTGACTCAGCAATGAAAAAAAAAAACCGGAAAAAAAAAGAGAGGCTCAACCCCCTCCACAAGGAACCGCTGGACGACCATAAATAGCATGCGATCGTATGGCTAATTCATCTTTGAGTAGGAGTTCTTCTTTTATACAACATTTGTAAGTAGTAATGTTCAGTTTCGTTTTAAGAAGTTTCACAAACCCATCGTACTTCCATTCGTCAAGAAGGTCAACTTTGAGCCGCACAATGCCTCTACTAAGGAGTCCAGCCCTAGCGTCCGATCGTTCCGCTTTAACAACCTCAGTAGTCTAGAATCACAATACAAATGATAGAAAGAGACCCAAATTATACCTGCATTACAGTTTATACCGGTATTTGTTCAATTTTAAAACTAATGGAATGAACGCCACATCCAACTAACAGAGAATACCGCCACCATTGACAACCATAAAAATCATTATGTAATATAAATAGTATGACCACTATTGGCACTGTGTACAAAATATAACATACAGCAGTGAAGATATGAAACTCGCTTGAAGCACCAAAGCGTGAAAGGGGCACTGAGCAAAGGGTCGCGACTATCCCGCAAACTAACAAATTATGAGGCTTCATCCCAACGCTCTCGGTTTGCGGAGAACTCCAAAGCGAGACACAAAAGCCCCGCACCAATCATTAGATATACGATGATGATATTATGCCCCTATCAGGGGTGATCTGTCTCTGTAGGCCCACTTTGTCCGCATTGTCTTCATCCCCATCTTTATTTTCAGAGCCCTCTCACCATCCCCTCCATTCGGTTGCACGATTTATTATGCCTGATGAATAATAATAATAATAATAATAATAATAATAAGAATAAATAATATAATAAAATAAGAATAATAATAATAATTAAAAATAATAATAAGATTATTATTATTATTATTAAGGCAGACGCTTACCGACGGCCAATCAATTTTTCAATTTATGTTTGAACATGATGAATGCGCCACACAAGGAAATACTTCAATGCCCTTTGCAGCTGGGGAAAGGCCTCTTCTGGTGATCTGAAAGGCTTTTTTGTACACTAACGCACTAACCGATGGCGGGCTCCTCTGCTCAGATAGTCACAAAGTGAGTAAATTGTTAATGACTTCGTCAAAAGTTCTTCCTGAATAATAATAATAATAATAATAATAATAATAATATATATAATAATAATAATATTAATAATAAGAATAAGAATTATTATTAGTATTATTATTATGTAGTATTATTATTAAGGCCGACGCTCTACGACGTGCGAAACAATTGGTTTCATGTATGTGTGAACAGATGAATGCGTCGAACAGGGAAATACTTCAATGCCCTTTGCAAAATGGGAAGGAAAGGCCTCTTCTGGTGATTTGAAGTCTTTTGTTACAATACGCACTAACGATGGCGGTGGGGTGCTCTGCTCAGATTAGTCACAAAGTGAGAAATGTTCAATGAATTCGTCAAGACGTTAATTCCTGAATAATAATAATAATAAATAAAATAAGAATAATATAATAATAATAATATAAAATAATAAAATAATACTAATTAATAATAATATAATAATAATTAATAAATAATAATAATAATAATAAAATAATAATAATAATAATAATAATCATTATTCATATTATTCAGAAATAACTCATTGACGAATTCATTAAAAAAGTTCATACAGGGTTTATACAATGGTTAAATGGAATGACACGATGTAGTGTTGGGGTATAGTGGTATATAAACTGTTTTGAATATAGGATACTTGTTTATACTTAGAATGAGGCTATTTGTTGACTCAAATGACGGTATTGTTACTGTATTGGTTGTTTTCATTTAACTACGGTGGTTGTGGTATGAGGAATACATATAATAAATCGGTTTTTTTTTCAGATGTGGAAGGATAGGTGTGACTCATGGTTGTTTATTTTTGTTAGGTTATACTTGCCGAGCAGAGGATCGATCCTATGCAAGGTCCACCAAGGTGCATACCTGGATACTGCAACCTATGGTCAGCTAAAGAATTCCCTTTTTTTTTTTTCACCAGGTACACGGAAAAGGTCAATGCCTCTTTGGCAGTGACAGTAATAAGGGGGAGGAGGGGGGGGGTGGTAATACGCCCAGACGCAAAGGCCTACCCCTATAATTTGTCCCTGCTCCAATCCCCCATGCTGAGCGTCCAGACAACAATTTTTAAAGTTTCTGGTAACCCGACCGGGAATCGAACTCCGTTCTACGGGTGGAAGGCCGACGACGCTCCACCAGCTGTGCCAACCAAATCGGTTTAATTTTTGATGTGTGAACATGATGAAGGCGCCAAACAGGACAATACTTTTAATCTTTCGCAAATGGGAAAGGGCCTCTCTGGTGATTCTGAAGAGCGTGCTTTTTTGTACGATACGCACCAAAAACGTGGCGGTGATCTGTTCAGATAGTCACAAAGTGAGTAACCCCCAAATATTGTCCCAAATCCGCGTCTGACGTGTCGGTACATTTAGTACTTTCATTCCTGCCCCCTTCAATTTCATCACCCCGGCTACCGCTACTGCTTAATAGACCAGTGCTACATGTATCATCACAGTATGTACTATGACCTACTAATAACAGTTGTAGCATGTCGTTCGTAATTTCTTCGGGGGGTATCCACAATTAAACTTCACTATAACATTCGGCATTCAAGAAAATGGATGATGCTTATCAGTGGGGTGCCTGATTTTTTTAAAATCAACATTTTTATTGCGACAATACAGCGACTGTCCCTGGAGGCAAATCAAACTGAGTCGGAATGGCGAATCATCTGCAACAACACTTCTCTAGGATAAGGGCTGCAGAGGGTCGTCGATTCTTTCCGAAGGACGAGGGTGGGGAGAAAGGAAGATAGCGGTAGCGCCCCCATAGCTACTTTTCATCTCCCGGATTGCCGGAAATGGCACATGCCGTGCCTAATTGCAACATCTAGATGTGACAGATAAATGTTGAAGTTTCACTACGCAGAGTAGAGTATACACAAAAAATAAATTTAAACGAAAAAAATATATAAAATTAAAAAAACCAAAATAAATTAAAGAAACACTGATAGTTTATAATTTACGTCAAACAAGTGGAGCAACCCAACCCACCTTAAACGTTAGGAAAATAATATCTGACCGACGTTGAGAAACAAAATCAAATTTCAAAAATAATTACACTTTTTGAAATTGTGGGGAATGGCTTTCGCTAGGAGTCTCAATAGAATGCCACCATTGGTTGGCACGTACGTTGAGAATTCCGACTAAGATGGGTCACTCAGTGCAGGGAAAACGGCCCCGTCGGTTCTTGGAAGGGATTCTGAGACAGCTATAATTGTCAGTTCTCATGCCGAGAACTTGCCACAAAACGTTTATAATAGTGAAATAAAAATGAAAGGAAAAAAAAACCCAATGCTATCAACACGGCCTACGATATAGCATCCTCTTCAAAAACGGCTGTCGGACTCACTGGACCTCTGAAATCTGAAAATTTGTTATTTATATGAATGAGGTTAGCGAGGCATAGAGAGTGGTACGAACCATGCATGGGCGATGGGAAGTATTGCCGTCATTCAATTTACATGCATTTCGCATTGCAATTTGTCGGGTACTGTGAGTAATAAGTAATGGACCAGAGAATATGCAAATCCATCCAATGTGTGCAAAAACGGTTACATATGCTATGGTCTATAACCCTGAGATGCCTTTTTTTGCTCGGCGGGCACATGCCAAGTAGGTTTCTGCCAGTTTCACCCGATCACCCGGAATATTCTGATATTTTATCTCACTCAGTTGCAGCATAAGTTGTATTAATAAAGCGCTGGTTTGTGGTGATGTAGCTACAGCCACGGGCTACCAGACTAACATCAATACTAGGTTGCTGAGCGCAACAGCTTTGCGTATGGTATCTCTATTCTTCCTTTTTCTTTGGAGAGGGCAATCCAACCTTTTTGCTCGAGTTTGATGTGTTTCGTGTATGTCGATAAGCTGAAATTCCACTAGCTGTCTTGGTTCACCTTTTTTCTAAGTTCGAAAAAAAAAGTCGGGCACTCCGTAAAAAAATCGACATTTTTCCTTTGAACCTTCTTTTATTTTTTTAAATTTTTATCTTAGTTCCACTGATTCTATGCCCTGGTGTCCAAATTGCTACTCCTTCCCACCGTACACGCCTGGCCTACGCTGCGGGAACCATCCCTGTCACGGTAATCTCCGTCTCACACAGTCTCACCCCACCTCCCAATTCCCGGCACACCCACCACCCATCCCCGCCGACTTTTGATTGATAGCACCTCCACACTGATAACTAATAAGAAGGAAGGTAATGTGGCAGTATCGTATGATTGCAGAAAAAACAGAAGGAATTTGTTGTGTGAAAGAGAAAAGAGAATCCCAACTAGAACGGGAGATAGGCATGCTCCAAACTATAGCCAATGAATCAAACCTACAACGCAGTTTTTGGTTAGCTTCTGAGTAGGGAAATTTTCACGTTCCAGCCAATGCAATATTTTTGATACCAGTGTACAGTCTGCCACTTTGCGGCTAATCCGTTTAGTTCAGTTTAGTTTAGTCTAGTTTAGTTTAGTTCAGTTCAAAAGTGTCAGGAAGACCTCCTCATGAGAGCCCCTGAGCCATAGCATACCGAAAGAGAAGAATAACCTCAGACCCCTAAGGATTCAGTCACATTCTGAAACATAAATCGTCCAATCCACAGCGTTGTCACGAAGCCTGAGGCAATTGCCCCTATTGGTGGTAACACTGAAAGGGAAGGCCTCTAGCAATGGAAATTTTTCAAAAAAATGAAACAATCACCTCGAATTCGCCACTCCACGAAGTTAGACGCCCTAATCTCGCCCGTAAGGTAAATCTTAGGACCTGATTAACCTAGTAGCACGCGTGACGTTCTCAGTTACCTGCTTATCTTTCGAGAAGTAGGGCTCCATAACATGGACTGAAGAATACTCCTGTGGGTCCACCAAGTTGCCTAACCAGTCTGACAATAATATATTTATCAGGAAACTGAAGTGACGTCTAATCAAGCCACGAATTGATTACCTTATCTAACAGCTCCAGCACACTGCTTAGGGGTTTCAAGGAGAGCAATGAATTCTGAGATCCTTTCCTGATTCAACTGATGGATAACTTGGTTTTTATCTTGAAGGCAGCGTTGCGAATTCACCGGATTTACAGTCAGTGAACTTGAATGGCCGTATTGGAGGCCCACTGGTCATTGCGTTTCGGATCAGTGTTCTTGTACTTTTGATCGCCTTCGTTGCTGTAGCTGTTTTGTGACCGATCGTGAGATGCAGGTTTTCACTTTTCAACACGTGATCGTTGACCGCTGTGTCTCGGTGATCGTTAATCGAGGTTGATGATCGAAAATTCATCATAGTAGCATATAGGCCTTGTTTGTGTATTAAAAAAAACTACGTGGGCACAACGAACCTAGATGCCCATATAGACCATTTCACAGACCCGAGCATGGCGACTCATGTCCCTATACTCAAATAGGTGTGGGTGGCATTCGCTATTATTTCCAACTTTGAAAGTGGGGACCCCATGCGTGACCCGGCCCGTTTGTGTCTACTTACATTTTTGGACTTTCCAGCCGTAATGCTGCTTTTCTATTGGGCACAACTAGAGGGTTATTTTTACTCGAGAGACTAAAAAATATTGGGTAGATGAATTCCTAGATTGTATTAGGAAGTAGGCTGCTTGCAGTCGATTTTTTGGCCATGTCTTTCAGCCTAGTTTCATAACTTGTTAGCTAGCTTGTGCTCAAGGTCGCGCTTGGCACATAACAGCCCCGAGTTGAAGAACACTAATTTGGTGGTGTATTTAGTGGAGACGCCTGCGTACTCGAGAGCCGTCGGGATATCTGTGTTGCTTGCGATGGCGTTCAGTTCCAATGCAGATTACATGGCTCATGCCAAAGGTGCAAAATCTATTTGATGGGACTGTCGGAATGATCTTCTATTCACTTTAATATAGCTATAGATTTCTGGTAGAATGCTGATAAAGTGACGAAATATTCTCGCGTGCATCAGTTTGTTTGGTGTCTAAAGATCGTGCATACTGACCTTCATCAAGATTATTCAAAGGTTCTGAGATCCCGGGTAATTTGGTTTCTCTTCTGCCTCTCCCTGTAATACATATATACTGGCCATCAATAGCTCAGCTGCGTTTAGAGTGCATTCTGGTTTTTAATTTCATGGCTCACTGCTCCAAACTTTCAGTCTAACAAGACAATTTGAATGTCCGCATTTTGTTAGGTGAGAAAACTAATGTGCTTTGCGAGCAGCATATTTTCCTGCTACGTCATTTAACGCAGGAAATCAGGCGGATAGAAATATCTATGTCGCCGGCCTCTCTCCAATTCAGTGCCTACATTACACCAGTCATTCTTTGTAAATCTATATTTTTTACTTTTCAAACCGGTGAAATTATGTTCGACGGACCCCTTTAAGGGCTCTGACAAAGTTCAGGGAGAGGGGGGGGAAACAGTTCCCCCCCACATTCATCACTATCTATGTGGGGCGCCATCAGGGTAGCGAGGATCGCACGAGAACATTCGGCAGGAATGCTCACAAGACCGCCGCAAATAACACTCCCTGGTCGGAAGAAATAATCTAATCTTTCTAGTTAGGGGGATCAGTTTTGGAGAATGATTGTTGTCATATAGACAAAACATCAGGACTATTTTCATATGTATTCAGCTCGGTAATTCATAAGATGCACTTCTTGCTACCATGAACTTCCGAACTGACATCCCGGGTAAACAGTTAGACGAGAAACAACAAAAAAAACAAGAGAACCAATGGTGCGGTAGCTCAAACCGCACAATGTACCAAGACGAATGTACAATTATGTGTTAAATGTTCAAGATTATATGAGGCCAAGGAGGCGTTTCAAGCAAGGCCGTGGTGCCCATGTAACAACATTTGGCCAAAAATGTCTTAGCAGTCAATGAACATTGTTACTCACTTTAGTCAACATCCAGCGAAGAATGCTCAATGAGAAAGAGGCAATTTAACAACATGGCCCTATTGACCCGACCTGGACCTTTGCAAGGCATCCATCCCATGATGATTTGCTTCTTTTCATCAGATGTTATGTTTCAATTCTAACGATTGAATACAATCGTAAACACCCCGAATGGACCATAACGGAAGGCATGGAATGTAAATGTGAAGGAAAACAATTGGTACTTGTGGAAGGAGATGTCATTTCAAGACCATCGTGGGTTAAATTTCATAGAATGGGCCCCGGGCCCAATTGGGAACTTGGATCGGGAAAGTCCTGAATACCCCAAAAGTACGACTGGTAGACCTCATTATGGACACCGACTGACAGTACTGTGCACCAAAACTTGTTAAGAGAGAAGCAGTTTGAATACTTCCCCATGGGGCCAGCGGGCACACCCTAGGCCTTGGGTCCAAATCCTTGGGCACCCTGAAGGTACAGGCTATTTGTCCACTATATGACCGACACATCAGACATGGTGCATCTAGATTTGAAGCAGATTACAAGATTATTATGCAGTATTTTATAATGGTCTAGGGGACCAAACGGGGCTTGGCCCAAAAAGATGAACAACATCATGGCCAATCTACCAAAGACCATTAAATGTAACTTCACCGAAGAAAAATCGCGTGAAGCCTAGTGGGGAGGAGATGCATTCGAAGCATCATTGTGGAAATATAAAAAAAAGGACCTCGGGCCCAGTCGGATCTTGGAACAAAAAATCAGAACACCCCAAAGGTACCTCTATTAGACCATCATTATGACGGAACATCAGCACTGTGCGACCTCTTCTAAATTGTAGGAGATACAAGTTTATGCGGTTATTTCAAATAATGGCCCTTTGGCCCCAACTGGGCCCTTGACCAAAATTCACTGAACACCCCCAAGGCCTTACCCAAGGAACATTACATGTAACTTCCGAAGGAGAAAACTAATTGAAGCTCATGGGAGGAGATGCATCTCAAGTACCATTGTGTGAAAATCAATAAATGGGACCTTGGATGAAAAAAAAAATCCTGAACACCCCGAAGGTGGCTCATAGACCTCATTATGACCCCGAAAAATCAGCATCTGCACTAAAATTGTAGGAGAATGTAGCGTTTTGCAGTTTTCCATCATGGCCCATGGCACTTTTAGATGCCATTTGACTTGACCTTCAGGTGGTCAACGATGACCATTCAGTCAAAACATTGAGACCAAGTCTGGTCCAGATTCATCCCAAAAGCACAAACATTTTGGGCAAAAAGTAAAAGTTGACAGATGGATAGATAGATAGATAGATAGATAGATAGATAGATAGATAGATAGATAGATGCTAGATAGATAGAGTGACCTGGGCATCGCAATGGCTCAACCAGCATAGCTGGTTTTGAGCTGTAAAAAATAAAATAAAATAAAAAACTAAAAAGCTTCTGTATGTAATGAACTCAAACATACCTCGTATAGATTCGACATCTGGTATTATTAAACAACAACAACAACAAACAAACAAACACAAAACACACAACACCATCCCTTATGTAAATATATGTATGAGGAGGGTAAATCAAAGGTTACGGAGAGACTTTAAGCCGCTCACTATTGAGGATAATGCGTGGGTGTTTGTTATAGGTTTCTAGTAGACTATAGCTTAGATGCATGCTGTGCAACAACACTGACCCCAGTATCTAGACCACCACCCCCACTCCTGACCAGGCATAGGGAGTGTAGTTGACACCAATTATGTTTTTTTTTTTTTTTTTTTTTACTCAGCACTTGCCGGACAAAGGACCCTACCTAACCGAGGCCCGGCAAGGGTGCGGACCTGGTATCCGCACGAATTGTCAGCGGCGAAACCTCACAGTACACCCTGAACCGGCGATGCCCTTTTGGCGGTACTTATGTGAGAGGGGGTACGTTAACACGCCACGCAGCAATTCACAGATTTGCCTACACCCCCATTTTTTGCCCTGCTTGCCTATCCCTCATGCTGAGCGCCAAGCGAGAAGGCAAGAGGTCCCATTTTTTAAAGTCTTTGGTAGAACCCGCCGGGTTCGAATCCCGGCCTACCGGGTGGAAGCGGACGCTCTACCAAATGTGGCTAACCCTCGCGTTTTGATGTGTAACAGTATTACACATCAGTGGGTCAATGGACTGAAACCGATCCCTCCGCCATTTCGTTTTGTTTTCGTGAGTTGCACATTTTTCACAGTACTTTTCGCGTATCAGTGCGGTTCCTTCTGCTGGTGTTTCGGGCAAAAAAAAACAAAAAAAAGAAGAAGAAAGAAACACGACTTGGGAAATATAATTAATGGCACAAATGGGTATAATTAGGTTTTTTCGTCTGGCCACATCGCCATCGAAGGAGTGAACATCAGTTCCGCTGTTGTTCCTCTTCCCCTGTGTGTTCCATCAACGTCCCTGCCATGTATGGTTTCTACTCCTAGCAACAGGATCGTAAAATAACTGAAGGTAGGTTCGGAGGTTCAAGTTATTTATGGTGTACTCCGTTGTATGGTTATTAGGGTATCAATGGTTCATTCAAGTTCAATATAATTTGATTGCTACGGACTCTTTTTTCGGTGAGGCAAATCTTCGTTTGTGCCGCTGATCAACGTTGTTGATATTTTATTCAACGTTTGAGTGGCTGCCAGTTCTTTCAAGGAATATAACTAAGTAATATCTGGTAATATCTGGTACAACATGTTTACTTGAGCAATATATCATATAAGCCTGTAATATATTTTGACTGCCAGCTGCTATTACAACACCGATTTATATAATGCTGTAAAGGGGGTTCGTCGTTCACGAAGGATAGGCTGACGGCTGTGGGGTAATTTTTCACTTTTTCAGCTGTTGCAGTTGATTTGTTCTTTTTTATTCTTTGACGAAGTAAGAGGAATCTATGCAGTCATGACAGATGTGTGTGTTTGTATGTTGCGTGTGTGTGCGTGTGTGTGCGTGTGTGTGTGACACTGGCGTGTAACACAATAACTCGATCCCACCTGGTAGTGAGACATGAACCATGAGTACATGAACCATATAGGTTTTTTGGGATCAGTCATCAGGAGGTATCGAGATCACCATAGTCAATTATTAAAATCTTGTGAATATAAATGAGCGCAGAAAGGTTGGTCCGATCAAATTGAAATTTGGAGTGTAGCTTTCCACTGGGGCTTCAAGAACCCTATTGTTGTTGATGTAGAACAGGGTAATTTTCTCGAAAATAGAGATCTGTGAAAAATCAATATTTTGAATATTCAGGTGTGCCACATTGCGCCAGTTTGCATCTAATGCCATCGGGGATTACAAAAGTTTCGCAAATGGGAGGGGGAACTTTCTCCCCTCAGGCTCCTCCCCATATCAGTAACCAGCAGTGGCGTAGCTACGGGGGCGTGGGGCGCACGCTCTCCATGAAAGTGGCCCCACTGCGAATTTGAGGGGTTTTTTTTCATGTGTGGAAAAAATCGGGCCAGTCAGCGGAAGATTAGAAGACTCGTCCATTTTTGTTTTACTTGTGCCTTTTCGCTGCCCAAAATTTTCACGATTTTTCGACATTATCCCCCCGAATTTCTCATTTCAATTTTTGTTTGTTTTGCTTTTTCCAATGTCCTTAAATGCGACTTGCTGCTCTTGATTTTGTGATGTTTTTCTGCCCAAAGTGTGCTGAACAAAAGGGCAGTAAGTGCCCTTTATTGGAAACTGGTCGGAATCTACGTCTCGAGGGTGACCGTCAAGATCTACAGTTAGTCCATTCTAGATGGACCAATGCCTTATTAGATTTCCCTTCCGACGTAAAGCTGAGTAAAATTCGCCCAGATGAAGATAACGTAAAAACACGTAAAAAAATAATGATATTGTATTTGTACATTTTAATCCAATGCAGAATTACAAAATTGCACTAGCCTAATGTGGAAAAAATGTTTGGAGAGTCAATTCGAGCTTTACAAGCAATTCCGTATTGTTGCACGTGAAATTCTTATCCCACCTATTCCTAATCTTAACATAGACACAAGTGATTGCCTATACATACCGATAACTGCTCACGTGCGGTCGTGTAAATATGCGTGTTAATGGACCGAAAAAAAAGTATCGCTATTGCGCGAATATCTGTGCATATTATCTGAAGATTGATATAAAAATCGATATTACAAAAGTAATCTGACTGAAACTGAGGAAAGTGGGAAGAGCATAAATGAAGTATGCTAATCAAACTAGACACAAAACTGTGTCGCGATTCCTTGCCATAGGACAGGCTAGTGGATTTTAAGGCAAACCAGAAGAAATCCCCTATTGGATATGTTGGTTTTAATACTTCAAAATTCCTTTCTCTGAAGTTGCCCACTCGGAATCTCAATATTACCATTCCCTTCATTCTCTGCTCCTTTTGTGGTATCACAATACCCCTGCCTGAGGGTATATCGGGGGCACTGGGCCAAAATTATGTCGAATATTTTTATCCTGCATAAGATCTCAAATGTCGCTGAGGGCAGGTGGGCCACCCCAAAAATTATTATACGTACGTTCAAACGTTCATATAGGCTCCCATGGATAACAAAACTACATGAGGTCGCCTCGACGAAAAAGAAAACTTTCCAGTGCAACATCACTCTCAAATATTTTGTGGCCAAGATGTCAATGTCAAACGCAAGTTTAACACATTCCAGTGTTTGGGGCTGTCTGACTTTTACCACATGTGAATTTTTGGTTTTGCTTGATAGCTCGTGATAGGGAAGTGTTGTATTACATTAGTCTAAGTCACATTATGGTTTGTCGCCACAAGACGAATCTGGTCATTACAAAATATTAGCACTCAATGTCACAAGGTTAAAGGTCAAACGAGGTCAAAAGGTCAAATGCGGTCAAAGAAGGGCACCCGAGTAGTTAACCCAGACGAACAAAACTTTTCAATACGGCCATCCCTCTAAAATGTTTCGGTGCCAAATATATAAGGATTGTCAGGGTGACCGTAAATGACCTTGACCAACACAAAAAATAATAGGGTTCATCCTCACCATACGTGCAACCCACATACAGAATTGAACTTGGAACATGCTTGCGTTCGTAAGATATCGTGCTGACAAGCTTTTTTCTAACTGGCCCTTCGTGACCTTGAATGACCTGAACTGGCACAAAAACAATAGGGGCATCCTCTCTATATGTCCAATCGAACCATACTCAATTTGAAATTCATACATGCTTGCGTCTTTAGATATCGTGCGGACCAGGGGTGTCACACACACACCCACACACACAGACGCAACACACACACACAACACCACAAACATACACACACTGACGTGACTTCATAGATTCTTTTGCCTTCGGAAGGAATCAAAAAGGGTTTTAAAACTCGAGGAGTGTGGAGGGGGGCCGAACGGTTACTTTCCGCCCCACCATATTTTCACTTCCCCTCCACCTCCCCCCGGGCACCGACGCCCTTGCATTTCACTTAAATAATGTACTCATGATCAGTCAAATTTGATCATGATCGGTTAGATATTTTGATTCTTGCCGAAGCAACAGGGACATTCTATGCAGTCATGCCCGTCGTTAGTGTGTGTGTGTGTGGTGTGTGTGTGGACACCCCTGTCGAGATATCTAACTTACGCAAACTGGTATCAAGCTCACCAATCAGGTATGTGGGTGCACATATGGGGGGATGACCCCATGGTTTGGGTGCCTGTTCAAGTTATTCAAGGTCATGAGAGGGCAAAGTTCAAAAAGCTTGTCAGAACGATTATATAACGAATCAAGTATCTACAATTTCAAATTGGGTATGGGGGGTAGCGTATGGTGAGGATGAACCCTATTGTTTTTGGTGTTGTCAGTCAAGGTCAATCGAGGTCACCATAGGGAAGCGTCATATATCTCGGCAACGAAACATTTTGGAGGACTGTTGTAAGGAAAGTTGGTAGTTCTGGGGGGAATACATCTGGTGACCGACTTTGACCTCATTTTGACTTTTTGACCTAATTTGACTTTTTGACCTGGTGATTTTGCCTGCCTTTTTGTGTTGGCGGGAAGCGTCTGGTTAAGACAAACAAAAAAGTCAAAGACAATACAATGCTTACGATAATCTTATCCAGTTATTCTCAAGGAATGTGGAAGTTCAAGACAGCTAAAATCGTCATATATCTCGGCAACGAAAAATTTTGGAGGACTGTCTGTAATGGCAAGGTCGTTCGTCGGGTGAAAATTACATCTGTGGTGACCGACTTTAACCTCAATTGACCTAGTGACCTTTGACCCATCTGACCTTGGAGCTGGGATTTGATGCTTTTTGTGTTAGCCGGAAGCGTCTTTTTAGGACAAACAAAAAAGTTCAATGACACTACCATATACGATAATTTTAATCAAAGGTATCCAATGAAATGTGGAAGTCAAGGAAGCTTAAAACACGAAATGTGGATAAATTTGGCACATTTGACATCTGCTCGTCCAGCATGATAACTAATGAATGCAACTATCTATTAAGTTCAAATTAAGTGTGTGGATGTTTGTACACATGATGATAGATTACGCTATTGTTGTATGGTATAAGGGCAAGGTCATTCAAGGTCACAATAGGAATCATTATATCGTGCAACGATTCATTGTACAGAGGGAGAAAGCATTAGCAAGCCGAACAACATATTTCCCAGGAAGACAGACACAAATCTTGAATTGGCATTTATTGTTATTCTGATAGTTTGAGTTTGGACTAGCCAATTATTTTCCCCAGATGAAGACAGTACAAATACTTGAATTGTCTTTTTATCATATTCTGCTATGTTCAAGTATTGGACTAGCACCAGAGGACCGCCTATACGTACCCCTGATCAGTAGTGGTGTTGCTCCGGGTGGGTGGCAATTTTGGTCTTGCACGCCACCCCCCTCCCCTCTCCCACCCCCAGGTTCATTAGGGCAGATTACGAAAATTGAAAAATGTAGCCCCTATTTGAAGCCTGCATCACTGCATTCATGTACAAATGCCAAATGGCAAGGCAGAAAAAGCGAAGAACGCCTCTTCTTGGTATACATCCTCTCATTTATGGTGATATTTTCGACACCAAGTGTTGGTTGCCCTCTTCATAAAATTGGGTTGCTTCCCATCCCTCTCCTCTTCCCCAATACAAGTATTCCCCAGTGAAGCACAGTACAAATTCGAAATGTCATTTTTGTTGATCCTGATATGTCGAATATGGACTAGCACTTGACAGCCTATTTGTACTCCTTGATCAGTAGGGGTGTTGCTACGGGTGGGGTGGGATTTTGGTCTTTACACCCGCACACACTCACACACCACCCCCGGTTTAATAAGCAGCTTATGAAAATTGAAGCTGAATCACTGCATTTATTGACAAATCCTAATTGCAAGGCAGAACGCCTCTTATTTCGAGTCTCTACCAGTTCTACTCCAAGTTCTATGTTACCTATATTTTACCATTTAATACCCAGTGGCATTTCTTAGGGAAGGTACACTAAAATTGGGATTAGAACCATGGATATCGCTGGGAGGGTGGAGGGGGGGGGGTGGTAGACGAACCCGGCAATTTTTCCCATAGGCGTATATTATATTTACCTCGCAGGGGGGGAGTGCTTCGAGTCGTGCTGTAACTCTGCCAATTGAAAACAGTCGTGCACTCATCGATCTTCAAATTTCCATTTAACTAGTTCCATTACTCAGCAGAACCATGCACACTCCCCAGGAAAGGTCAGCTGAATTAAATTAGAACAACTATGTGCGTAACAGACCACCCGTTATTCTTTCTTCACAAACTATACTGCCCGATTTGTGTGCTTCGATACTATAATAAGCTCCAGTTTGGCGGGTCAACATTCACAATCCAAAAAGGATAATCTCTCAATGGTGTGTGAGACTCAAGCAAACAAAACACATAATAAAACTTTCACGGCCTGTCAGACATCAGTGTGCAAATGTACCTGGCACTGGCAATGCTCAGAGGATTGGAAGTGGGTTAAGCCAATTATTCTCTGTGTGCGATCGTCTACGTTATCGATTGTTTACACTTCACTATTGGGAATGCAAAAAAAAAAGCACCTTCCAGGAGTGAATCACGTGACAGGCAGGAATGACCATTAGGTATTATTACCTTGTTCATGGACAAGCCCTAATGAGGGAATTAACTGGTGGTGTGTGTAGAAGCAGTGATAGGTAGTGAGTTGGGAGGAAGAAAGAAAGCAAGGGGTCAAGGAAGCTTCGGAAAAATGGGGAAGGGCACAAACATTTGTGGCATTTTTTGGTATTGAGCAAAAAAGTGGGGAATCACCTGTACCCCAGGCGAAATGGGCAGGGGTTTGATTCTATAAAGTATCTCTCTTATTCCCAGTGCCTCTCTATCTGGTGTGTGACTATCACATGAGTGATATTGGGAAAAGTGATTTGCCGGGATAATAAAATTTTAAAAACAAGGGACCCCTAACCAAGTCATACTGGATCAAAATTAAGAGCCCACATAATCAGAAATGTCTCAAAATGGGCTATATATATATATAGATATATATTATATATATTATATCTAATATATAAGATATATATCATATTAATATATATATATATATATATATATATATATTATACTATATGTAGATATACATCACTTCTGTGGTCATGCATGGACGAAGGACCTAGTATCGTCCGAAAGCTCTGAGCCAAAAACAGATCGGTGTTTTATCACATTTTTCCTAGCTCAACGCTATTTCGCATCTCATTCGCGATCCAGCCTATCATTTACGAGCATTGTTGTTTAAGTTTGCCTCTTGTCTATAGATATATATACTATAATTATATAATTATATATATATAATATAATATATATATAATATATATCTATATATTATATATTTAATATATAAATATATATATTAAAAGATATATATATATATATTATATATAGATCATATACGAAAATTGCGAAAGATTTGTTGTTTCTATTATTATTTGATTATTATCATGCGCCCATATATATTGTATGGGAGGTGCTGCATGGGCGGGGGCAATATAGAGAGACCAATTCCCCAACCCCAAACCAATGTAGAGGGATATGTGATTGAAAAGCCTTGTGAGAAGTTTGTCCCTAAAAATGGCAATAAGACATTTGATGGACTGGTAAAATGGCTTTGAACAATTATTTTGAACAGTTATGCACTTGTCAATTGCAGGAACACACCCCTTGTCTACCCCGACAAGGTGAGTCATTGCACTTAGGTGGGTCAACAAATGATTGCACCCCCAGTCACTTTTGTGCCTGAAAAATGATGAAAAATTGTGAAAAATACCGTGCACCCACAGTCACTTTAAAGGACCACATACTACTCTGCATTACAAATTGGAACTATTGACTGGCAATTTCATTAGTGATTAACGACATATGACCAACATGTGAGACACAACCATCTATTGGACACTGAATGTACCTCCCACTGAATCACCTTAAGTGGGTATGGGTAGTGACGGATGCAGATTTACAATTATAGGCCTGAATGCACACATCTTGCAGTGTTTTGATATAGCTGAACATCATCATGGTGATCCCACAACCTTGTAAGGGGAAATGTCGGGGAAAAAACAGTAATCATACGCTAGTTGGCGTTTTTGTTATTCCTCTGCCGAAGGTAACAGGAAAATCTTGCAAGTCATGCACCGTGTGTATGTGTGTGTTTGTGTGGCGTTGTGTGTGTGTGTGTGGTTTGTGTGTGGTGTGTGTGTTTGACAACCCCTTGTCAGCACGATATCCTACGTAGCAACTGTTATCAAGTCCAAATTAGGTATGTTTTGGGGACATTTACTGAGGCATCCAGGGTGAGTATTCTTCTTACATATGCTTCTCTCATTTAGTGTAACATTTTACATCTAAATATTTTGTGGTGCCCCCCCCAAAGGTCAAGAAAGAAAAAAAACTTTTTGCTCCCCCCCCCCAATTCATAGGACATTGTACTGAGGCATCTAGGGGGGCATGTTCCTGCCTCTTTACTGCATGCCCCCTGACCCTCGATTTCCTCCAAGCTATTATCATATATACAACTAGCAGGAGTGGCTGTTTGTAACAGTGGAGCCCAAACGCTACTCGTCATTTGATGTGGTCATCATATCTAAGTAAAAGCTAACCCAATTTTTGGTAAACAAACCCTGGCAAGGTCGTGAGGTGATCACCCTTTGTATGTGTGGGCCCATGGGGTAAAAAGGGACTAGTTGTGCCTACCACAAGTCTACACAGGGCATATATTAAAAGCCATGTAACACTGCAGTTGTTTGTAGAGATACACTGTCATACAGGCAGAACATTAACCTTCAATTTAACTTAACCATTTCGTCCAAATAAGAAGGCATGAATTGCCTGGGAGATTATCTTGTGTCCATTGGTAGTGTATGGGTTCTCATTTGTCCTTCCACAATCAAGGAATAGTAAAGCGCTTTACAATTTTTGGAGACATTAAATTTTCAATGTGTGTAACAACACACATCATTAACATCATTGATTTCAAGCTTTCAAGTGGGGATTGTAGATCACGTAAGCCAGGGGAATCATGTTGCGATGTTTGTGTGCTGAATTTGCTTGAAAATATATTGAAACTGCTGTTCAGAATGTTCAAGTCACAGGTTTCATCTAATGTTTGTTCATGGTTGCAAGTAAGCAAGATTCACAGCTTAGCAGTAGGGGGTATAGACGCGATTCATGCGGGCTCATTTTAAACGGTAGCTACTCTTCATAAATGGAACCAATCATCCCTAGTTCTTGTTGATGAGTATGTTAGTTCAATTAGAGTAGTGTGTCAAGAGATTTCCTCATAGCTGTTGTTTGTTTGGTGTGTGATGGGACGTCAGACCCCCGGTAATACAGTTTGACCTTTTTCCCAGATCATTATTATATCACATACTGCATCCCTGGAATGGCTTTTGTAACATATACTTACCAATGCTATTTTGGGGATGTATAAATATTTGGCTTGTTGGTTCATAAAAACAATTGATACTAGTTGGGTCCAATTGCGACGACTTGTGATGGTACAATTATACATAGATTTCATCAGAGTAGTTTGAGGATTGCCTTTTACTGTTGGTTTGCTGTGTGTGACGGGCGTCAGGACCCCTAGTACTATATGGGTTGAACCTTGTCCCATATCTTTATCGTATCATTATATTGCATCCTTGAAATGGGCTTATTGTAACCCTGTATTTACCAATGCTATTTGTAAATATTCAGACATGTGGGTACAATAAAACAATAGATACTAGTTTAGTGATATTACCTAGTTCAGAGGACACCCATAATAAAATTTATGCTTTGGTTGGAATCATAATCATCCAAACTTTGAAACAGAATACATTTCTTATTGCCAGGAAGCTTAAGAGTATGTATAGAGAATATGATCTAATTATTCATGCCTTACACCCTATAATATTGTGTCTCCTTACATTTTACTATGCAGAATATTGCAAGTGTCTGTATCATGGAATATGGTCTTCAGATCACTTACCTATATGTAATTCTAGTTCACCCTTAATCATGTTGCTCTATAAACATGCCTTTCCTGTAAATTAGCCCGTTCAATTTTCTTTTATTATTTGATTCATTTTTTCCAACTGAGAGAAAAAAAATCACGGGTACCATCATTTGGCGCCCGTGGAACGTCTTCCTGACCCCCTTTGTGATGCCACGTTGACATACAATAACATCATTTTTCAAAAATTTATAAATCAATACAAAAAGTGTTGCAGAGTCAATACGCTGGAAAAAAATCATGCGTACCATCATTGGTGCCAGGAACGTCTCTTGACCCCCTTTGTGACGCCAATGTTGTTTGACATCAATGCAGGGGTGATTCACTAGCGAATGTATATATATGCTGAACTAGCACATCTACAAAACAATAATATTTGCGGTTCGTTTCATTGCATACGCAAGCCAAGCTGCCAATTCCTAAATTTCGTCTACTCAAAACCATGTCATGAGAGTAATACATAAAAGCCTTGTTTTAGGTGGAAATGTAGACTGGCTTCCCGGGTTATATTTTGTTTCAACATGTATGTGTGGCGGGAAAATAGAAGCAAATTTATGAAATACAATAATTTAAGCGTAATCCCGATTTGGCGACCGACACAGCAGTGCGTTACTAATTTCCATCGACCCGAGAGAATTCAAGGTTAGGCAATTCTTGTGGTTGACTTTTTTCAACATGTACAGATTTTTTAAAGCCTCAGGGGTGACATATTTTCAGCAAAAATGTGGTCAGATCTGGGATTTTGTTTGCATTATTAAAATGTAATTGCTGGTAGATGGAGAACAGGGTTAATCAACAATTGATGGTGCTTTATCAACATGACAACGCACTCCTCATACACTCGAACTGCACCATCGTGCCATCGCTGCAATTGACCCCCAGTAGTGCATTATCCTGTGGATAAAACCACGCGCGACCGTTGATTAACCCCTAATTAATGTTCATTTAACTTCAACCATCTTAAAAAAATCATTCAACATACTGTACATATCAGGAACTGTAAATACGTTTAGAAAAAAAATGTAAATACATCAGCAAGTATCAAACGAAAACGGTTAAATGGCTACGCCTTTCTTATCACGTACACTTTGTTACTAACCATACATAATAACATGACAACTGTAGTAACAGAAGTAAATCTCTGTGACACGTAATGTATACTTATAATTTCCATTATGAACAACCATATTAATAAGGATTGGAGATAGGATGGAGCCAGTCGGGAGAGCTTCGGCCTACAGATCGAAAGGTTATGAGTTCGAATCCCATAGACCGATCAGCTTTTTTTCCGGCGTGCCTTGGGCAAGGCACTTGTCTCCATTGCTCCACGCACCCCGGGTATGGGGACCTGTGAGGGAATGTGAGTACAACCTGCGCCTATAATGGCAGCAACTTACTCTCGGGATTGTCGGAGGGTCGGACCGGTTCCTATGATCAGGGTAATATCCGGAAAGCGCTTTGGTACTGCAGCCGCGGTGAATAGCGCTATATAATAATAGATATATTATAAGAATATTATATAAAACAAAACCTCTCAGTCGTCTCTTTCATTTTGTCAGTCACAAACAAATATTGCTTTCAAAAAGGCAACAGCGCTTGGGATCTATATACTATATCTAATACTCCCTAAACAACTACTGCAAACAGATGTCACCAGAAACAGATATATAACACCTGGTGGTAAACTTAGCAAGCCCTGGGATAGATTCCTGTCTGGAAAAAGTGGTGCACAAGAATGCAATAACTGTAGGGGAATTGAACTTCTGTCAGTTATCGGCAACGTTTTTTTGGAGGATCACTTAAACAAAATTCACCATCAGCTCCTTGAGAATAAGCTTTCCTACAGTCTGGTTTCACACCAAAGTGTCCTGTCTGAGCAATTGCGGTTTTGTTTGTCAGGACTTTGAACCTATGCGACTTCCCAGGGCTTCGGACTTGTGTAAGGGAGACCCTCTGGAGACTCCTCGAACAGCACAATGTGATTGGGGATGCGCGACACGGGCCGGGTAGGGAGGAGAAGGAGGAAATGGGGACAACAAAGAAAGAAAAAGGGGGGAGGGAAAAGAGAGAGAGAAAAAAAGGAAGAGGAATTGACTGGAGTAGCAAAAAAAAAAAAAGGGGAAGAGGAAGATGAGAAAGGGGAATAGTGGGGAAAATAAGAGAGAAGGGTGAGAAGAGACGTAGGCTATGGTGAATCGTATACGCAACTAAAACAGTCGAAAAATTTTCCCACGGTTTTAGCACTAGCCCGACACCTCCACTCCGCCCAGCTATCAATGATAGATCAACCCCTATATGTAAGCCTAGCCTAAAATGTCTGCTCTAAAATGTTCTCGCCATCACTACTCTTCAATACAAAGCCCCCCCCCCCAACTTGCTGGGCCGGTCAGCGTCGTTACATCATCAACTTCCGACATCTCGGATGATAAAATTTTGGATCGAGGTCGGGAGCAGCCCCCACTACAGGCATATCTATTGGGGATCATGATGATTCTGGTGGATCCGCCACATACTCGCTATGAGACTGAGTGAATTCATTTCGACGAAAATAATGTTGACATCTTTGCGCGAAAGATGGACATATTCTGCTTCCATCAAAGCAGCCGAGCCTGCAGAATCCACTTCCTACTAATCAAGTTGCTAACAATTTTACATAAAATAAGGCAAGAATCACTACGCAGAGTTGCATTCTTGTTTATACTATTATCGGTTGTTGATTCATTATCGATCAAATGTTAGATCCTTATCAGTTAATATTCTTAATATCGGTTTATTTATATCATTATAAACCGAGAGTACCGAGAGGACTCGAAGCCTGTGCGGCTGGCAGGGCATGGGAAAAATGTTCATTCTTCAGATTGAATTGAATAATGTAATATACTATGAACTGTAACTCGCATGGCGTTTCCGGACTAACAGGAAATCAATCACGACATGTGTTTTCGTTTTCCCTCAACCCTAAAGCATATTCTCCGCAAATATAAAGTACATGCAGGATGCGCTGGGAATGCTGCGACCATTCTCTATTGGTCCAGAATTTATTTCTATATGTAATGTAGGCCATTCATCGTTCCCAATTTATATTATATAGATATTATATATTAGATATTCCAATATTATATCGATAACAATTGAGTGAGTCGGCCTCCAGGAAGTAGATGTTCTGTTATAATGAATGCTATTGTAGTGAGTGAGTCAACAGTAAGAGAGTAAAATCAGAGCCTAAAAAAGGGGGTAAAATCGTTCGTTGTTCCTTGTTCCTGTGTAGGCCTATGGTATCCATGACCCATAGCAGGATAGAGATATATGCCCACAGAATTATCTTTGCTGTATGGAAACATGTGGTAATTCCCAGAACTAAGAAAGGAGGATGATGCAAACATAATACTAGGATAAAGGTTGCCATTGATCATTATCTACAAAGTTAAAAGAATATGATAACCTTATATTACCAAATTTACACCTACACTAATAGGCCACCACTCGTAGTTACGATGTTCATTTGTTACCACGAAGGTTATTAATTTTCTGTCAAATACGAAATGACTGTTACCGGGCGGTCAACCGTATCTCTTTCCCTAATCACGGCCAATAAAACTATTTCACGCCTATCGAACAGTATTTTTCACAAAATTTTTATAGTGATGTGTTTTATATCTTGAAAGCTCAAATATTATCCTACTTGACATATATATATATTTTTTACTTCCGCATTCCGAGACATCATTTTTCCGAACGGAAAAGGCGTTACTAGACTCGTTGAAGTCGCTTCGCCGAAATATAAATACATACTTATATCGCACAGATGAGACAACCGCCGTCCGCAATGGGGTATTTACTCTAACATGAACCAACGTGAAAAACCTGGTTACAAGACGACGCTCCGATATCCATATGCGTATATCGCGGGGGGCACGGGGAATTTGGGTTTGGGACACAAGTCAATGCTCCCCCCCCCCCCCCACCAATGCTGGAATGCAACTAGCATTTTCCTAACATTGCACATAACCAGTGGCGAGAGTCAGTCTACTTCTTAATCGACGTGCTGCTCGTAATTGATGGAAAGCATGCAATATGCAACGAAAAACAACTGGGAAGGAGATTGTGAACATCAGTATGAAGGTCTACGTGATTGACGTTTGGCACTATAATATAGGCGCGGCGGCGGGGCCGGCGGGGGGGCAAAACAATTATGAGGACATGTAAAATTTTAACGAATTTGTTTAATCAAAGCCCGAAAACCGAATGGCTTCAGTCTGAGTTGCGCTTGATGATTTATGGAGGAAGCAATATGCAGACGAAAACTCGATCTTTTCAATCAAAGTCCCGAAAAACGAAAAACGCACACATTCTGCACAGCGATGATGTTCAAGCAAATTTCCAAGATGCGGGCAACCTCTAACCCAATTGGAAGGGAAATTTATTGTAAATTTCACTGATGTTGCTCACTGCCATAAGGCCCAGGAAGAGCCGTTTCCTGCAATCTGGGGGGCTTAAAAAACGATCTTTGTTCTTTAATGCTACGCGCAAACCGATTTAACACAAATCGCCGCCACTGATATTGAAGACAATATCTCAGTTTTAACAAATCAGTGCGGTGTACTATGATTTCAAATTACGGACAAGTTCGGCCTATGGAGGTAGTATGGATGGGCGGATGGACAAATGTAACTTGCGATATGAAGGGCTAGTAATTACTTGGTCCACAACATTGAATAAGAAATGAAAATTGAATAATTGAAAACACGAAGAGGTTGCATGTAAGATATGATTCCTTGTAAACATCTCGACTCCTCTGATTGTTATTACCATTTCTATGGAATTGATCATTTTGTCATTGAACCAGAAATGGCAGACATGAGATACATATTTCAGACCGGTTGAATGCATTTCAAAACACCCGGTAAGTGCTGTTCCCGGCCATCTGAAGGATCTTGAAATTCAAAAAATTCAAAACCCCCGCGCCAACCAATGGTGGCGCTCCGCTTAGATAGTGTTCGTACCAGTCACCCCCCCCCCCCCCAAGCCTGAAACAAATTACGCCAATGCTCTCAAAACAACCGTCCACTAATGAACAGGGGTACATATTAAACAAAGTATTGCATAGGGAGGGGGTAACTATTCCACATCAAAGGTCTATGTTGACTATTTGGAGCAGCTCACCACCCTCCTCCCAATTTACGTCTCCGAAAATACTACAACTAATAAAAATCATTTTAGGGTTCCAATAGTTCTACCTAACAATGATTAGCCTTATTCGTATTCAACAGTTTGTCACAGAGTTTGAACTGACTCCTCTAATTCGATCTCTCAATATCTAGAGAATTGGGAATATTTCAGACGTTATCCTATACTTACTCAGAGAGATTGTTGTTTCCCTTAAGAAAAAAAAAAATATTCAGTTGAATAGTTGATGTGTAATTTCAAACATTATTATTTTTGATACATGTGGGTGTTTTTTGTTCCCCGCCTAAAGATTCAGTGTCGTCGGTTGCTATTGAAAAAAGGGCGATGGCGTCGTTTGCATTACGTCACGTAAAAAAAAAACCTCTTCACTTGGCCTACAATTCTATATAGATCACCATACCCGTCACATGTAATGGTCATGCAATATATTTCAATTCGATATACGTGAGACCAAATTGAACAGCACCACCCATTTTTCGCTAGGTATTGCGAGGCTCTTCAATGCATGGTTTTTCATCATTTGCTCGGACCACAGATGAGAATTGCACACAGTGATTTAATTGCAGAGCAGGTGGGCTGCAACTGGAAAATGCGAGGAAATTAATATAAAAAAGACAAAAAACCCGAAAGAACCGAACGGAGTAGTTTTCAACATTACCTGTACATTCAAACAGTGGATAATAGTTGGAGTCTATGAGAATATTATTCATGATAAGACATGAAGAATGGGGCAAAACAACAAAAAGCTAACTCGGTGAATGTTATCAGTATCCATGCCATTCTTGCAGGTATTGTGCATTCGCTGTAATATTTTAAATATCTTCTTAACTCTGCCAAAATTCTCCCTCCCTCTATAACATAAAAATCGTTAGTTAATAAGAATAATATTCGTGATGGGGAGCTGATTAAACATCTTCCTTATTGCCTTTTTTTCAATTGATTCTAAATTATATGCGTGATGTTTACTTTTTACTGCATGGTTTTACTTCTATTGTTTCCCATTAATAATTGAATATTTACTACTTGTGAAAAAGACGCAGAGACTGATAGAAGGTAGTTTTTGAATTTTGAAACGTTTAAAATGACATGAAAGTTCACTTGACGATAACTGATCATTTGCTCGGGCAAAAACTACCACAACAAGCTGAGGCGCTGCGGATTCCAGAGCAGGAGGCTGCAACTTCATGAAATATAAGGAGTAAAATGGCAACGGGGATTGAATTTTTATATCAACTGGATAAATAACGAGTATTCACAAATAGTTGACAGGATTATCACCTATATATGAAATAATATAAAAACGAAGAAAAGGACAAGATAGTTTATACTGAATGAATGCAGTTATTTTGCTTGATATTAATTTCCATCTATGGGTGTATGTGATTTTGATAATTTAGTGAAAGAACAAAATAAGAATTCAAAGTGTAAAGTAATACTCACGTATCCATGGCATGTATGTCCCATTCCAGATTATTGACTATTAGTAGTGTGTTATAGGATGATGATCCTACGCGGTTTATTGCATCATTTACTTTAATTGAGTTTCTGAGTGGCGTGACTTTCTCATGCTCAATATTACACCGCAGTGAGAGAGGACAAAGGTCCACCCTTAAGTCAATATTCGTATTTGCAGGAGGTATATTGTGACAACCAACATGGAGGGTCGAGCAAGCTGATTGATCCAATTGCACTTGGTTTATCAACTACCTGAGTCACTATTCAATATTTTATTTGCCTGGTACCCAATTAAACCAAGAAGCTGTGAAGAGAATCTGCTAATTGTTTCTAATAAACCGATGTTATTAAAAAATTACTCGTGTCAATTAGGCATATGTTAACGTTTGCAAATTGATTGCTGATAAGAAAAAGTTGCAATATCAGCGTGTACACGTGCGTCCGAGAGGAGGTCGAGGCAGGCCTCTCACGTACGCGCTAAGGAGTCGTCGTGCGTACAGGCACTCCCAAAGCAGCCAGCTTACACAGAGTCAGTACATACATACATACATACATAACATACATACATACATAAATACATACATACATACATACATACATACATACATACATACATAACATACATACATAACATACATACATACATACATACATACATACAGGCATACTCACCAACGATGCGTTAAGGGGTACCAGCAGGTACTCGTTAGCGCTGAGGAGGAATGGCAGCCCCGGGCGCGCCTGTAGCGCGCCCCTAGCGCGTGCGCCCCAAGCAGGGGCGTCGTGCAAAAAAAAATCGGGGGGGGGGGCATCAGCAGGTAATGACCATCTAAGCCGAGCGTCACCACGGGTTGGCGCCAACGTACATACACATATTCGTCAGAAAGCAGTGAAAGACACTTTCCGTGCCTTATGGAAGGGAAACAACACCCCTAAAATTTACGAAAACTCCCAACTTTTCTATTCCGGGAAATATTCTCGAAAATATTCAGTTGATAGGCTTCCGGCTACAATTCACTCCTTTACACCTATTTAGATTATGCATCACAGAGGATTTACCAAGGGGTTCCCAAACTGATGGGTTTCAGATGGGCCAGAAAAATATGTGAGATGAAAGTGTGCCACTGACTTTATGTCGTGATCTACCTAAGCTGTGCGATACTATCGGTTGTCGCGCTCGAATTTTAAAGGTGACGTGTTCTCCCCGTTGCCAAATGGGGAGCTCCATGCCGAAGTTGAAAAAAAAGAATTCCACTTAATTGCCATTATTCATGTAGTAAATTGAAAATAAACATCATTAACCTAATAAACAAATTGAAATGAATTTCATCTTAGCCACCGTATATTCAAGCGGTTTTATACTATCAAATCTAAGTGCACCTTTAGCGCACCATTAGTCACAGTGTAGCAAAATTTTCAAAATGAGGGTCTTCTCAAATGCCAAATAGTGATCTCCAGATGGCTATTTCTATTTGATAATTCGTAAATGCACTTGAAGCATTAGCATGAATTACACTTTAGCCACTCTGTGTTCTCGTGGATTCAAGGCTATCCAAGCGAAGCGGCACCATTGGTTGCCGCGCAGCGTCACACTCATTTGTTAAATTGATCATTATTAAATACAAATGGTGATTTCCAGGCGGCCATGTCAATAAATAAATCAAAAGTTAACTCTAAAAATAAGAATGAATTTCACCTCAACCTCTCTATGTCTAGCGAATTTTGGCCTATAATTGCGAAGCGGCATATTGGTTTCCGTGCAGCGTTGCAAATCTTTAAGTAAGTCCTTTACAGATGCCAAATGGTGAGTGCCAGATGGCCCTTTTTAATTCATAAATTAAAATAAACTTCAAACATTACAAAGATATCACTTTAGCAGGTCATGCGATTTTAGATTAAGTGAAGTGGGCATGTGGCACCATGATCTGTCACGCAGCGTATCACAACATGTCAAAGAAGGGATGTTTGTGGGTCGCAAAAGTAAGTTTATAGGTGAGCATTAATATCAACAACAAAAATTATAGCCCGGAAAATATATAGTGGTCACAATATTCATTGACTGAAAGTGATTTTGATATTTATTGATTGTGACATTTTAATACATGCATCCAACGTTTATGAACGTTCAATAATAATTCCTGCCGTTTTCTTGTCTGAAAACCATATTCTTCCTAACTTGGTATTCATGGTTTGTCGGATTGCATCATCTGGCGATTATGGCCCACGGACCGCCATTTGGAACCCAGAGAGGCTGTTTGTGTATGTTTGAACATATTTCCATGAATAGAGCAAAAAAAATAACTTACATGTCAAGGGGGTCCAGCGCGTAATTTACGCAAATGTTGCAGCATTAGCTCGCATTTTCTCTGTCTTGAGCTGTAATGACCTCAGGTTGGTGAGTAGCGCTATGTATATTTGATATAAAATATCAAGCGCGAGCTTATATTAGGACAAACATATTCGAAGGCAATGGCAATACTAATCCCGATTTATGTTAAGTTGAAGTGTGCAAAGATTTTCAAAGAACAATTTACTATATAGTTCACTTTTAGATTTCGAGAATACTTTTCAATTGAACTATGACAAAATTCTATGATACCCCGCAGATATTCATCCAACACATAACACATTCAATAAATAATGCCTATAGGATACCAATTGAAAGTAGGATATCATATGTTCAATGAACGGAAATACAATACAATACAATACTATGAGAAGCAGCTTACGATAAACAGCAAAAATACTGGGAAAAAATATGGATAAGAATAGAAATCTAACATTTGAAAAGGCACCTAATTGCGTACGACAAGCTTACTCCATAGATACATCTTCAACTTCACATAAAACAGAAGTGAGAGAATGAGAATTACATGAGTTGATATGAGCTGAAGAGCGTTCCAATGGATGACAGTAGTGTCAGAGAAAACTGTACTTTTATTCTTTTTAAAAATTCCTAAAACGTTGAACCATGGAATTACTACTCTGACATAGTAGTAATTCCATGTTTGAACTTTCCTTGCAGAAAATCCACTAAGTCAGAGTCAGGTGAATTCAGAGTACCATAGGAGGCAGATATTTCAGCTAAAATACGATGTGTGTCATATTCCTAGCTCCTCTTTTGTCACGGCTCAGCGGTGCCTAGAAAGAGGTTAATTTAGCGTGTACGTCCATAAGGCGGTTTAATGTGATATGCCTCTATGTAGAGAAATCAATATAATTACGGGCGTAGAGCATTGCGACTCATGGATGAGAGTAACACCAGGGAATCGGACTCTGAACTCAGCGACAGTAGTCATTGTGGGGAGGGGGTTACATTTCTGGACTCTAACATGCCTTATTATATAGGTCCATTTAGTTTAGTTTTAGTTTACTGAAAAAGGGTCAGGAAGGACAAAATCCTCACGAGAGACCCCGAAGCCACAACATCCCAAAAGAGAACAACCCAGATGCTCAAAGAATTCGTCCACAATTCTTGAAAAATAAATCAAGACTTTTTGGGGAAGTTAATGACAGTTCATGCATTTTCTGCCCCGTCATAGACAGGGGCCAGGAGCACAATTTGCAACTTTCCCGCATCCCCCAAGTGCGCAGGGTCACCTGTGTAACGCAACTTTCAAAGAGCGTCGCGCCTCTAAAAATCCAACAGATCCTTGACCAACAACACAGTTTTGGTGGATTATTGCTACAATTAGTACGTCCTGTCAAGATTCCGTAGTGCAGGTGGTCAAGTACTGCTCAGCAAGATGATGGCCTAAGAATTGAAGCAGCTTTTGTCCTAATGTTATGAACTGCTAATATGTAGGCCTAACGTGTAAACTAGTGGGAAGTTTTTGTGCCATCTATGTCAAGGAGTATAGCTTCGCGCGACTTTAAATAATATTGTGTGCCATCCAAAGACAATGAAGGTTATATAGGTACATGATTTCGTACACTTTTGCTGAAATATCATTACGAATTCTAATCTGAAACGAAGTATTGAACTTTTAACGAATGCTTTCATGCGGTGAAATATGCAGAGAGAATTACACAAAATAGGGGATTTATTATTTCTATTCAGCGTCGTTCTTCCGTAGGATACGCCTCGGAAATAACGAGCTAAATTGACGGACAAATATACCTCGTTCTTCACAATATTCAACGGTATTTAACCAAGTCCACTACGTTTGATAAAGGTTTCGTTCAGCATTCACATACATGGAAATGTTCTGCACCGTGACCACCAGCAAGCAGAGGCCCTCCGAGGCCCTACGTGAAGAATTCGGAGTACACATAGTAGGCAGATATGTCAGCTATACGATGTGTGTCATATTCCTAGCTCAACTTTTTGTCAGCCTCAGCGGTGCCTAGAAAGAGGTTAATTTAGCGTGTACGTCCATAAGGCGGTTGAATGTGATATGCCCTCTATGTAGAGAAATCAATATAATTACGGGCGTAGAGCATTTCGACGCATGAAGAGAGTAACACCAGGGAATCGGACTCAGCAGCAGTAGCTATGTGAGTGGGGGTTGCACCTCTAGATTCTAACATGCCCTATTTCGAAGGTTATTTTTGGAAAGTTCTCGCTCAGACTCGAGGTCAATATTCCTTAGATCCCAAAACAGAAGAGGAGTATTCAAGCAATTGTCGGACAAGGGAGCGATATGCCTCAAGCTTTGGTGACTCGCCTACAAGAAGACAAGTTCCTCCCGATGAACCCTAAAGCACGATTTGCTTACCACAGCTTGTTAGGATGTGGGCATTCCAATTCAAGTTATTAGAAATAGTAACCCCAAGATTAGGATGATGGTCAACAACAGGAAGGGCCTCCCCGCCCAGAGAGTTATTGGAAATTTTCAGAGTTTTAGCACGGGGAGCCGCATTATTGAACACTTCCAGCATTGAACTTCATCTGCCAGCGATCAGCCCAGTCGTTAGTGCATCCAGATCTCTCTGGAGGGCGACGTGATCATGTGGGTTTTGGACTTTCGTCGACAAAAAGGCGGACGGATGAAGTAACACTACATTAGGTCATTAATATACAGAAGAAAAACAAGGGACCCAAAACTGTACCCTGGGGACACCAGACATGACCTTAGACCAATTTAGACTTCTCTCCACGGATCACAACTCTCCAGCCACGTTACACTCAGAAACCCGTGCGCGGGGTTACCCTCCCAAGGGGCCCTTCCGCTGAAATCCTTAGCTGTTTTTACTGAACCTCGCGCGAGGTTTTACAGACAGGAAGTGACCTGACCTCTGTTACATTTGGCAAAACGCGCGAACTCTACAGGAGGCAGCGCAAGCGACTGTAAATTGCAGTGAAGGTTATCTGCACTGTGGGATCTGGGAGGGTAGCACAGGTTGTACGTTAGACCCGGTGTACTTGTAGGCTACAACAGTGACACATTCATCATAGACGAAAGGGGAGATGTTTTTCGGATGGTGTATGATGGTAATACAGATCATCACCATAGGCGAATAATAACTGGGCGTGTGATCGAGTTCTTGGAGAAGGAATCGGTTTTTGTACCAATGGGGGGTTAGACTTCGCCGTCAGCGTTTTCAACGTTGCATGGCCCAGCTGTTCATAACATTGCCTGTTGTGGCAACAATTAGTCAACACTACCGTGCTGTGCGACAGTATGGGTTAGGCCGCGGACCAGTGCACTTTGGGATTACGTACAGAGACTCGCAAAGTTCAGGCGAAATTCATTTATTACGAATACTTCACAGCAAAATCAACGCGGTAAATAATTAACTGAGAGTAAATGTGAACTTCCACTAAGAAAATTCACTAGACATATGAATAAACTTACAATTAACATATCGACAACTTTCAATGTACAGACGTATAATACTATATAGCGAAATACGCACACAGTATTATAGTCTGGTCCATCTGCACACAAAAAAATTGGTATGTTTCGCGGGAGTTGCGCGGAGCACGTTCAGACCTCCAACCCTATTCTGATCGCGCGTTGTCCCTGGTTGACAGGTGTTTGACACTGGGTGACCCGGGGTCAAACCGGGTTGAAGGAGCGTTTACACTACGATTTTACCCGAGTGAACGCCGAGCGAGGGGGGGTTAAACCCCGAGCGCGGGGTGAGTGTAACGCACCTTCTGTGACGGTTTTGCAAAAAATTGCTAATCCAATGAGGGTAGTATTTTGGATACCATACATATGGGCTTGGATATGGAGCAGGTTTTGAGGAACCACGTCAAACGCTTTGAAGAAATCCATAATGGCCAAATCAACCTGGGATTTCTTGTCAAGGGCACTAGCTAGATCTTGTATTGCAAGGATTATTGGTGCTTCACATGAATGAATAAATGATAGGCTCTAAATCTTGCTGTGCATATACGGTGAGCGAGACAGGCGATAGCTGACTGGCAAAGTTCTATCCCTTTTTTTAATATGGGAGTATTATTGGCCTGTAGCCAGATGCGGAATTTCACCGTATCCAGCGATTTTTGGAAATCATGGTAAGAACGGTGCAAGTTCATCGGCTGCAGGTCTGAGGGCCCCTTGCCCCGACCGGCATCAGGGCGGGCATTGTGAGGGGCCAATTCACGCAGTAGCTTCAAGACCCCTTCCACACCGACCCGTATGTCACTCATTGTAGGGGAGCGATCCTCCTGCATGGCTGGGACCTCAGGGGTTCCTAGAGTAATACGAGCAAAATGGCTTTTTGAGGATTTCAGCCTTGATCTTATTACCTGAAACTAGGACGCCATTATCGGATAAAGCAGGGACTCCAGCGTTATCAACTCTAATGCTCTTGACAGCCATATGCGTCCAGAGACTTCAAGGCAGAGTTCTTAATATGGATCTAAACACCTTCCTTGTAGACCTTTGAGTTTCCTTTCTCAAGTTCTTACAATTCTCGTAGCTTTCCGGTGTGTTTAATCTAGGATAAGTACTTTAAGCGCGATGTTTCCGACCTTCTCAAGTAATCGCTTAATCTGTCTATTAATCCAGGGAGAGCTATTACGTTTCCTGATGAATTAAGAAGGGATGAAAAGATCCATTGCTTTCTCAAAAGCCACACAGATTTCGTCGTACAGAAATGTTGGAATGGGTATTGCTTCAACAAAAGAACGGGACCATTTGTGCAAATGACCCCGCTTGAACCCCTCTACAAGTACAAGTAGACATTACGTTGGTTCTGCCTAATATGACGTGGGCGGGTGCCTACAATAAACAATAGGGATACCATCATGGTCGCTAACTCCAGGGACAATCCAGGATCTCTCCATAAGGTAGGGTTAGATGTGAAAAGCAGGTCAAGAATATACTGCCTCTGGTAGGGGACGGAACAACCTGTTCCAAACCATGGTCACTGGCTATGTCCAACATTTGACAAGTTTGCATGAACAGCCCCGGCCAGCGGGGCAGGTAGGGGTCCCCCAATCAATAGCAGGGAGATTAATTTTAATTAAAGTCACCCCATAGAAGACTTCTCCTTCTTCTTCTTCGGCAACATCGAGGTCCGCTGATGGGAAGTTATGCGAGGAAGTTAGTTGAAGCAAGCCGCATGAGGGCTGCAAGGCTGGCGCGAGAACGGCAGATTCGCCCAAGCAGTGCATGCGTGTACAGTTAATAAAACATGAGTGTGTCTCCTTCGTGTTTCCGTTGATAGTCTTTCAGTCGTTCTCCTCAATACTGTGGACTGACTTTTTCACTGACATTTCCTCGCGCAACTGTCCATGGCAACTTGCTCCACGTAGCATGGTTGATGCCAGCGTTCTTCATGTGTCTTTCAGCACATCTTTGAAGCGAAGCCGCTTTTGGCCTCTGTGCTTCCTCTTCCCTTCGGTGAGCTCTCCATAGAAGACTGGCTTGGGGAGACGAGTATCAGGCATACGACTCACATGTCCAGCCCAGCATAGCTGTGATGCTGTTAGAAGTGCTTCAACGCTGGGTTTCTCGGCTCTACTTAGTACTTCAACATCAGGAACTCTATCTTTGCCAGTGGATTCCAAGAATTTGTCGCAAATGTCGTCGTTGTGTTCTAGTGAGCCCCTAATATGCCCTTCTTTAGAGAGTCATGACTCCGTCGATAGAGAATGCTGGCAATACGGGGCCTGTCATTGTAGACCTTCTGTTTGTTGACCTCTGATTTCTGCCCTTGACCAAAAACGTCTGTGAGGGACGCCGAAGGGTTTACTTGAAGTTTTAATCCGGCTCCAACTTCTAGATCAGATGAGCTAGTGCTGATGGATGGCACCGTTTACTATAACATCAGGACAGGGGTACGGATCGTCTGGTGGAGGCTGTATAGGGTTCAGTTCTGGAGACATTTATTTTGAGGCCAAAGCGAGCAGACGTGGTAGCAAAGCAGTCTACGATTTCTTGTATATCTTCTGCACAATTTAACACAAGAGCAGAGTCACCTGCCCTTTAAATGACCTTTGAATGTATTTGAGGACTTGGCCAGCGTATGGTCAGGGGAATCCCCAAACAATTGGGTCCTATAAAAGACGCAATGATCATATCCTTGCACCTTGGATCACATTTAGAATCAAGATCCACACGGTGGGTAGCTACTAAATCGTTTCTGACCGCAATGAGCACGGCACCCCTGGAATGACCTGTATCTCTATCCTTACTGAGACGTCTAATTCTGTGGAAATCCTCTTGACTATGTCCCTATCATCTCGTGCCGATATACACCACATCCTGGGTTATACATGTCTCAGGAACGGCAGATCAGCCACCTTACTGCAAACTCCGATACCGCAAAAATTTACCACCATCAGTTTGAGGGCGTTCCTACGAATATTTGTATTGAAGATACAGATTTCAGAGGGTTAGTGATCCCCAAACTGAAAGTTGGTCCCAAACGATCCACAATTCTGTGAACAACTTGATTAAATAGCCACCGGGGAAGTCCTATGGAAGGGAACGCCAGATCTGGGCTAAACCTTTCCTAGGACCATTTATTAATTCAGAGTGGTGTGGCGACGACCAATTTCCATCCCTTTGAAAATGTCTATCGCACTACATTCGTTAAAAATTCAAATCAGTCTGACAAGACGTGGAGCAGTTATTGCGCTCACCCAAGACGAACACAAAACCAAAGCATCTCCATGATAGGATATACAATAGTTATCAGCACTGGTTGCAAGAACTCGCATGGATAGTGTCTGATGTTGAACCTACATTTTCCAGTGTTGGCAATGCCCTTGCGTTTTATTTTATATACAGATGCACGTCTCTCGTCGACAAATGAAGCAGGATTACTCAAAATATAAAAAATATCAGAAATTTCTGTATCAGGTATATATATTCTGATCTTTCTATACTACTGAAGAGGGATTGTTGTTCGGTAGCAACTGGCGAGAAAAAAACGGCGACGTTCGCATGGCATCACGGCGGAGACCCTCAAACGAAATACCTTAATAGATTTAGATATCTGGTAACAGTGAAACAGTTCGACATATCTGGAAACGGTGTTCCGTAGGACGTCATACAAACGGCACGATCCATGTATTGTCCAGATGTTTGCGAGCCAAGGTGTTGCTGCAGAGCGATATGGCCTCTTGAAGGATGCAAATTCGATCCGACCAATATACGGCAACAGGTATATATTGAGAAAATGTGTTCAGTAAGTCTACCCGTTCGTGTAAGTACTACGGTGACGGACACCACTTATGTCAATGGGGGCGGAGAATATAGCACTAAGCTAAGAAAAGAAAAGTGTATCCCGAAGTGGGAAATTGTGCTCTCTTCGTTTAAAATAATTAAATACAGAGGTATGTTGAAACTATCTCTTCTGACTCCGAGTCCACGAAGTGATTTTACTCTAGGTTCACCTATTTACAAATTGCCCATATACAATCCATGATACCGTAGATGTAGACGCAATCATGAGAACGAGTCTCGAGGTATTCCTTATTGATCGTCGAAATAAGAGTAAAGGAATATAGCAGTCATGACAGTGAGTGTGTGTGTGTGTGTGTGTGTGTGTGTGTGTGTGTGTGTGTGCGTGTGTGTGTGTGTGCGTGTGTGTGTGTGTGTGTGTGTGTGTGCGTGTGTGTGTGTGTGCGTGTGTGTGTGTGTGTGCGTGTGTGTGTGTGTGTGTGTGTGCGTGTGTGTGTGTGTGCGTGTGTGTGTGTGTGTGTGTGTGTGTGTGTGTGTGCGTGTGTGTGTGTGTGTGTGTGTGTGCGTGTGTGTGTGTGTGCGTGTGTGTGTGTGTGTGTGTGTGCGTGTGTGTGTGTGTGTGTGTGTGTGTGTGTGTGTGTGTGTGTGTGCGTGTGTGTGTGTGTGTGTGTGTGCGTGTGTGTGTGTGTGCGTGTGTGTGTGTGTGTGCGTGTGTGTGTGTGTGCGTGTGTGTGTGTGTGCGTGTGTGTGTGTGTGCGTGTGTGTGTGTGTGTGCGTGTGTGTGTGTGTGTGTGTGTGTGTGTGTGCGTGTGTGTGTGTGTGTGCGTGTGTGTGTGTGTGCGTGTGTGTGTGTGTGCGTGTGTGTGTGTGTGTGTGCGTGTGTGTGTGTGTGCGTGTGTGTGTGTGTGCGTGTGTGTGTGTGTGTGTGTGTGTGCGTGTGTGTGTGTGTGTGCGTGTGTGTGTGTGTGTGTGCGTGTGTGTGTGTGTGTGCGTGTGTGTGTGTGTGCGTGTGTGTGTGTGTGTGTGCGTGTGTGTGTGTGTGCGTGTGTGTGTGTGTGTGTGCGTGTGTGTGTGTGTGTGCGTGTGTGTGTGTGTGTGTGTGTGTGTGTGTGTGTGTGTGCGTGTGTGTGTGTGTGTGTGTGTGTGTGTGCGTGTGTGTGTGTGTGCGTGTGTGTGTGTGTGTGTGTGTGTGCGTGTGTGTGTGTGTGTGTGTGTGTGTGTGCGTGTGTGTGTGTGTGCGTGTGTGTGTGTGTGCGTGTGTGTGTGTGTGCGTGTGTGTGTGTGTGTGTGTGTGTGCGTGTGTGTGTGTGTGTGTGTGCGTGTGTGTGTGTGTGTGTGTGCGTGTGTGTGTGTGTGCAGAGGCCAGAGGCTGAACATTACAGAAACTAGCCCTTGAACCGGTGCCATAGCTAATGACCCTCCTTCATGATCGGTGCCACATTCTTGTAGACGACGGACTGAGAAGGATTTTATCAAAGGGAATGATTGGACTTATTCATTCTCGGACTGCTGGCAATTCGTAGACTGAAATAGACGTTTCAATAAGAAAAATCAGTCCAATTTCGCCGGAAAAACGTGACGAGCTCAAAGTTTATATGAAATCCGTTGGAAGTTTGAAAAGTGGGAGTGAATACGATCGTTGGAATATTCGTTTTCGGCCGATGCTCCGTATTTACGTTTCCTGGGGAATTCTTCGGAGAAAAATATATGTATCCCAAACTATTTCCTCCAGACATTACATTTTTGTCAGTTATTGGCCACTTCACCGTCGCTGTTTCAAGACTCCGTTTCCAGTACAATTGAAACCCCTTCAAGGTCAAATACCAGCTTGTCCAAGGAGATATCAACTTAGGGAAAATATCCAGACTTTTATGTCAACGAATCGACCGATCGGCCAGTTCACTTGTCCACAGTTCAAGGGGCTGAATATTCTAATGAAATCTTGTGAACACGGCGAGTCCAGAATGTTTTGCCCAATCAAGCTGAAATTGCTGGGCAGCTCTTCCTGGGAACTGCAAAAACCCTATTGGTTTTGGTTTTGTAGAATGGGGTTTTTCCGGTCAAAATTTGGAAAATTGTGAAAATGGATATTTTGGCCAATCCGGGATTGATGAACCGAAATCAATCCCACCGTCGATCAAGTTCATATTGGTATGTGGGTTCCCCATAATGTGTGCATGAACCTATTGTTTTTGGGTCAGGTCAAAGGTCATCTGGGTTCAACAGAGTTCAAAGTTGAAAAATATTTTGAACACGATAAGTTCAAAACTCTTGGTCCCATCGAGCTGGGGTTTATCATCCATTATCACATCTGTTCGTATATCTGGTCATAGCTAGGTCATTAGAATGAGCCAAGGAATCACTAAGCCTTTTGGCTTCTGGTTGGTTTGGATTTGCAGGAACGTCAGTGAGATATCGGCTTTCATTTGATGGGTAAATAGATATACTTGATAGGCATGTTTGCAGTGGTAAAATACGACATGGCACAGTGCAAGTTAACAAATAAATCACAATGAACACTTGATTGAACACGTGATTTTTTTATCATCAATCTCATGGGTTAGATCTCTACTGACATACCTCGTATGTCCCCATACCACTAACTATTGATTGATTGAAGGTTTGCTTATTCATTGCCCAATCTTTCTCTATTTGCCCAACTCCTATCAGTGTACCGTCACTCAGTTCGATATGAGGTTGTATAGGATCGACCTGAGAGCATCGATGTGGATTGACACTATTGCTTCGACGGCCTCTAGATCGTTACTCTTCGTAGTTGTATGGGAGGAGGCTGAGGTGCCCCATGCAAATAGAATCTGTCTGGACAATCGACAGCAATAAGCGTCTTTTGTTGTGTTTTTTTTTTTTCTCGTAGGGATATTTATATGCATTTTCTTTGTTTCCGTTTTTCTGAGTTACGGCGTTATTTTGCAACGGGATTGTGTACAGTTGATTGGTTGCAAATGGTTAAGGCCTGGTTCAGCTGTAATAGTGGCAGCGCCTTACCAATCCACGCAGAGAGCTCTTGAAGGCATAGTAAAACAGGACATGAAACACCTTTGCCGAACCATAGCCGTTTCCCGCATTTCTCAGTGTTTGATAGAGACAATTTCAGACAACTGTGTGAGACCCGGGTACTCGGTGAACCCACATGCATGGCAAATTCGAGCGTAGAGTGACTAATATTCGTAGGATTAGGCGGAATATGGGACTCGAGACCGAGTTTGTCTGATTCAGCCCGGTTCGAACGGGTTCGAGTTCATTGCTGTTACCGTTTGCACACAACCCCTGCACTGTTAGGAAAGTTGGGCAAATATTGGAAGGTTGGCAAATGTATTTACCAACCTCAAAAGTGGGTAAAACCAAATGATCATGCAATAGGCAAATTCAGTCATGTTCGGCCTATGGCTTATCATTTGAATGGATTGATAATAATGGATCAATTTCTGCCTTTGGGGTTGCTGAATACTTGCCCAACGTTTCAACAGTGTGCAGTTAAATCACATAACAATGCGTTATAGTCGAACGACTTTAGCCTAGTAGACATTTATGTCAAGTAAGCATAATTCAGTTTTCACAATTATAATAGCCAGTGTCTAAGGCAAATGTCGCCGTAACGTGTTTGAAGGTGAATTATCGTCAAATACTCATCGTTCAGTGCTGTCGTTTGCATGGCATCACGTAGTCACATTGGGTGTAGTTCATTGTGAATACTATTATGCAACCCCAGTAGGGAAGAAATACATATACAGGAACAGGGAATCAAAGTAATATCTCACAATTCGCTAGGAATGCAAACAATCCACCATAAACGCTAAAGAAAAATATTTAATGTACAACATTTAACATGTACTACAATTACAGTGTCAATTGCTATACACATGTGTAGAGTTCAGGCATTTTTTTTTTTTTTTTTTTACAAAGTGATGCCGAAATAGTGTTTAGAATAGTATTTACCTCATGCACGATAATTTTGCAGTGTAAGATGTCTTGTGAGAATGATTTCACATATTATTCCCACCATAGATACTGTTAAAGGGGAATAAACATGTTTATCCCATTCCATCTGAGGCGATTTGGATGTCCCCAAAAGGCAGGGGACCTCATTCTCTTCAGACCACGTATACTGAGACCAGTTGAAAATGCAAGATTTTCTCCGAAACTGCATCTAGGGCCACCCGTAATTACCCAGCCACCTCTACCCCGCCTTGCGGCTCAATCTTCGTTTTTCCATTGTTGTATTTAAGCAATATACGATAATTTTGTCCATGTTAGGATGCAACACTCTTTCGCTCAACCAGTTCCATTCCGTCGTCCTTGCCGAAACTGTTATTGCTTTTGTTCCTCACTCCCGTCACCAGCTGGGTATCGTAATGAAGTATGTGGGGCTACTTGAAAGAGCTGCTGAAAAGCTGCTGAAAGGAAACACCGTGATGTGATCTGTGATTTGAAAGAAATAGATAGATTCGATTCATTTATTTCATTCAGTAAATAGCGCTATATATCACCGAATGATATTAGTATCAAAGTACTTCCATAGATATTACCACATGCACTCTCGACAAGTTGCTGCCATTGTAGGGGCAGGTTGTACTCAAATTCCTCATCGGTCCCCAACTATCGCCGGGTGGGGTGGGACTGAGTCAATTTCTATCATATAGATTTTAGAGCTGGGGGAATAGCGGCGCACGTACATGACATTTTGGGCTGGGGCGTTCAAAAGTTATCCGTGTTGGTGGTTCGAGCCAGATATGAGTTTTTCCGCCATAGAGGGAATCTATTATCATTATTTCCAGACAGTTGCGACGCTCGCGGTACTGGAGGTCATTAATAATTGTTCAGTCATATAATGTCCAACATTATGGTGCGTTTGTTCAGTCGTGTTAACTGGATTGTCGTCGCTGATTCATTATGGGAGCACTGCACCCCAAACTACGCCGGTAAATTACAACAAGGGCGCAACCACTTGGGGGGGGGGGTACAGCTTCTAGTGCTCTTCTCGCTCTCTCTCTCTATATATATATATATACTCTACTTCTGGCAAACATGACATAAAACGTGTGCCTTGTCATGCTTGGACTTAAAATTCTAAGGCTTGGTATGAGGGGCACCCAATTGACCTTCATAAGTTCCCATTGAAGGACAACTGCAGACTGGGATACAATAGAGGGTCTATCGTGGAAAACTGTATCTATAGCGTCCAAACCCATTTCAATACGATGTCCTATGTGGAGATTAGCCTTCGAAGGCTTGTTTCATTATGCAGAGGAATTGGGGAGAATTGCCATAGACGCAAACAACGCATGACGCAGAGGCTTACCCACGGGGGGGGGGGGGGGGGGTCAGGACCTATCAGGGACACAGGTGATAAATCAATTTTTAACACAACACGGATTGCCTGCAGAGGATTTGCACCTGTTATTTAGCTGATAGTGCAGTCCGCTTGATGTCTGCCTAGGGGCCATAAATGTACATTTTGCCAAAAGGGAGGGGTGATGCCCATTTATGAGGCGCACTTCCCTTTGGGCTCAGACCCCACCCCCCCCCCCCCCACACCAGACAAATCACTCGGTACGCGCCCGGCATCACGTCATAGTTGCGTCAGCCAGAGAAGTTATTTATGTATTCATTGCTTCATTTTGTTGAAGTTCAGTTGTCTTTCTCTCCCAAAGTAACCATCAACACCTTACCAACCCAACTACAGCCAATCTCTCCCCATAGACTTAAATGCTTTTCAAGTGAAAAAGGAATATGTGAATTTCAATATAAACCGAAGACTGTTTGCAGGGTTGTGCAAGTAGACATCATTTAGAGTGATGATAGCATAAACTTCAAAAGATGTAACTCCGTAGTGGAAAGTAGCATGAACTTCGGGTTTGGACGGACGGCATCAGTTTCTCTCCAGCTAAGCTTTATAATTCATCCTGCAGTTGGCCTTTACGCCGGCAGCCCACTTATATTTCTGTCGCCATATTAATGATAAGCAAATCAGAATATGAAGAGAGGATAATATATCCAAGAGAATAAATAACTCCTCACTTGACTTCCATACTATTCGTTCATTCAGGAAGGCCTCAACCATTTTGAATTTATTTGTAATCCCCAAGATGTAGACGTTTGAACCCCGTCTGATACATGAAGCCCAGCACATGGTTTCAAACGTCTTCGTGTTTACTATATCAATTTCATTCGGGAAAATTAGTTTGTGAGAGGAGAGGTTTGGGCAGAATAAAGAGATGATAATATTCTGTAGGAGCATTATACATTAAAGTTTCTGCATAACTGCGTTTTTAGACAGCCACTCCAGGCGATTCATGCATTATAATTTTCTGAGGTCCAAAGGTTCAACAATAACAGTGTAAGACAGAGAAATAGTATAATGCATTAAAAAAAGTTTACAGTGATATCCTAGAGTAAGTCCACAGTGGTCCACATAATTTCGCAGGGGAACACCCCATACAAGGTGCAAGGACTCATTTGATTTCATCTTACTTCTCCAAGTCTCTATTACACAATCACCTCTGTTGTCCCTGCTCTAGTTGAACCTAGCTGGAAGAACATTCTTCAACTGGCGCCTATCAATGCCAATCGCATCGTTCACATTTTCAATAAAGTCAACATGGCATGTAAGGGGAAGTTTCCCAGCCATGGGTATGACAGAAGCTTAAGAATTACCCATGAATCTCGGAGAATACCCTCGGTAGACCATGGGTAGTAGGAAAGGAAAAGGACCAGCGAGGATGAATATACCGGCGTAGAGGTAGCCCAATTCCGGAACGTCAATGATGGGGGCGATGACGAGTATACTGACATCACCGCAACGATGATGGGTAGTATCAGTGGTACCTATGAGGAGGTGAAATATTGAGAAGATTCCAATATTAAATTAGGTTTTACAAAGACTGAGTCCATTTAGTATGCCAATGAACCACAAAACCAACATTGACCTTTGTATTGAGATGAAGTAGAATGATCGTGAAGTATAATTTAGGCGGCGGATTTGCTCAGTCGTAGAGCTCAGAATGTAAAACCATTGATAGAGAGTTCGGAGCCCATTGGAAGCCCGAGGGCTTTTCCGCAGTGCGCCACTAAAAGAACATCGGCTATCACAAAATTACCCTAAGCTTGTAAGGTACACGGGAGGAGGGCGGGGAGAGGGGAGACCGCGAAAGCCCTTGTGAGTCAATGTAAATCATGCACTCTTGAAAGCTCTGTAACAAACTAACTTCAGAAGGGATCTGAATAAAAACTTGCAATTTTTCATAAATATCAAAGAATAATCCCATTCATTATACAACTTTTCGTTCTCCTATCATCAAGGCGCAAACTTGCAGCATTTATCATGTACTGCCTATCTGCGTAGCCTTCCCGACCTCCCCGTGACGTCATAGATCCCACAAAATTTCAAAAGTATATTGAAATAACTCAATTAAGGCAACATGCTGGAATCATCAAATTCGAGACATGAGGTTTATTATGTCATATTTTCCTCTGTGATACTTAAGAGAAAATACGTTGCATGTCCATGACCATTGACCTTCAATTCGCTACACTATTTTTACAGATTGACATGCAGGACGATGTGGGGAACTTCGTGTCGTTACTCTTCCGTTTCAGGACAACATTTTTCTTAGCTTATCAGAGATATATTCGCCGCCTTGCTCTTTTACGCGATTTGAAGAACGTGATATTCAAAGCCCAAATAAAACTAGAAAATGTGGTTACGAAGAATTCGTAACCAAGCTCTCATGTGTTCTTAGTCAGGACGGTACCAGGGCGTGCGCTTATTATTATTATTATTATTATTATTATTATTATTCTCCTCACAACTCTCTTGGTTGGTGTATCTATTCTTCTCCTTGACCTCGGAATCCTACCCGGATTCTGGGAGGTCTAGGGTTCGTCGGAGTATGTGAGCGTTGCCCAGGAGTGCGGCTTTTAGAAGGTTTCGTACTTCGTGATTACCACGTATGCTCAGTATGTGTTGATCAATTCTGGGTGTGGTAGCTCCTAGTGCGCCGATCACTACAGGTACCACTCTGGCATTCACGTTCATCCTCTGTATTTCGAATTTTAGATTCTGGTACTTGTCGATCTTTTCTCGTTCCTTCCGTACTATGTAGGTATCGTACGGGACGGCTACATCTACTATTGTCGCATATTCAGTCTCTTTGTCGACGATTATCAGGTCAGGTCTTCTGGCTGTTATGACCCTCCGGTCTGTCTGATTTCGAAATCCAGAGGATTTGACACTCTCGCTTCTCTTCCAATGGCTTTGGTTCGTGAAGCCACGGTACTTGTTGTATGGGTATGTCGTAGTGCTGGCAGATTTTCTGGTTGCAGCAGCTGCTACGTTCATTATGCCTTTTCAGGTACATGATCCGCGCCAGTTTCGGACAGCCGTTGTTAGGTGGCTGACAGTCTCATTGCCTCAGTGCACATTCATGCACTTTGAATCATTGGAGGTACGGAGTAATCTGGCTCGATGGTGGGTGTTGTGAGGGCTTGGTCCTGCGCAAGCTGTTATAGTGCTTTCGGTCTAACTCTTCAGCCTGTGCATGTGGCATCTGTAAGCGAATCCTGATAGGCACGTCTTCACCTCTCTCGGGGTATTGGCCAGCATTTGTTTTATGCAGCCATTCACCCCGGGTCTCTTTGCAACCAGTTAAGTTGTAGTTTTCATGGTAGTTGGTGGTTATTGTCCTGTCCTCCATCTGAGTTGCCAACACACGGCTGCAGGGGGTCACTATCCCTCTTCGTGTAAACGTACTATTGAGTGCTACACACTCAATGTCCACAGATGCTAGGACCTTCTCTTAGACCCCTTCTCCGCAGTTCCTGGGGTTTTTTTTTTTTTTTTTTTTTCCCCCTTTTTCTTTTTTTTTTTTTAGGGAGATAGAGTCTGTGTACATCTGATCGGGATGCGAGACTCCGTAATGGTGAAGCAAGTTCTCTGTTTTTCCTGACCATTTCTGTCAGTTCGTTTCGTGTCCAAGTGATGACCCCAGCCGTGTATGTTATGACTGGTAGGCGTCGTAGGTGTTGATGGCTTGTATCTTGTCGGGCCTTCAGTTGAGATGTCAGCACTTGCCGTACTCGTTTTCTGTATGTGTTCGTCGCCCCAGCCTTCACTTCATCTTGCATATTCTGCCCATGTTCTGGAGAACTCGAGGTCTTGCCCTTCGTTCACTTGGACGTCTCGACCTTGCCGACATTAGTTGGAGACCGTCGGTTATATTAGTAAATTATTATTTAGTATTATTATTATTATGATTTATTATTAAAAGTATCTCCCAGGAGGCTTAACATCTGAGTTACCGCTGCTTATTGCTATTGATTTCAGTGTGTATTCCGTTTCGTGATGTAGTATGCCTTTTTGTTGCATTTGTGGTGTTGATTAGGCGCTTGTTAACTGCTGTGATAAGAGTGCGCTATATAGAAATGGGACTATTATTAATAGTATATCAATACGTACGTGTTATAGACCGGAGGATATTCCAAGCGGGATCAAAGGGAGGGACAGTTATACAAATAAAGGTGATGTGGCAAATTTTCCATTTGAGCTATGTAATCAGGTCGGACGAAGCAGTTAGTAGTATGATTGGAACACGGGCTACTTATGTAACTTTCGTTGATACAGTATTTGAAAAATAGGATTTGTATGATGGTTACTTACTGGTCTAGCCCATCGGGTGTCGTAACGGAGAACTACTACAGCGGCAGTCGTGAGACCGTAGAACACCAAGTAGCAAAACGAAGTAGTTGGACCAAGGTTATCAAAAGTCATTAGGAATCAACATTCGCAATAGCTAACAAACTCTGCCAATACAACGAATGAAACACGAACTTAAAGAATAACTGAGATTGAATTTTTTTTTTTTCGACCCGCTGAATAAGATCATCGTAATACCAAATGCTCATCGGACCAAATAGATTGAATGTTCACTAAGGTTATCATAGATCAGGAGCTGCCTGATAATTGTACTACCTCAGCGGACTTGTGGGGTATCCTAAGCAATGATTGCATGTGAAATCATATAATTTTCATCCCATTTTGGACAAACATGATTGTTCTTTACAATAGTCGGAGTGGAGTGAGGCAATAGAGAGAAGGTGCTGCAAAGGACACAGAGTGCTGGAATCGGGCCCGGTTGATGGGGATTACACGAATCAGAGGCTTACGCTATGCTACAGAATCAGAATACGAGCCAAAGATCCGCCTTCGATGAATAATGACATCCCAAACCCACCATAGTTATCGGGTCTGTTATCTACCGTGAACACTATTGCTGGTATCGGTGTGAATTAGCACTGGATTAACCATCGATAATATCTGTAGCGTGTGGCCCTCTCTACCTGCCACATACCCTAGCCTGGTGAACAAAAATTAAAGCAAAGGAGAGTAAATGATGGAGGTGTCATGGAGGAAAAAAAACCCTTATACTTGAATAATTATTTCAATGAGGTTGTCGTGACGAGATTGGAGCGAGAAAAAATATGGTATCTGCCATCCATGCTCACACCGGCCAATGTATCGTTCAGACTGACGGTACGCACTCTGATAATAACAGGGACGTGGGAGTACATGGGATTCACTCTCCTTCATATAAAAATATTTGGTGTTCTGGAGAAAAAACTCCTGTCGCTGCCGTCAGAGAAGGTATATATTAATACGAACACTGACACGAGTCATACACAACCGCCGGGGTAGCGATCGAGTCGCTGATCGGCTCGCACCAGGAGACGCACTTGCTACGCGTGTTGCTATAGCCCCACTTCAGGGATATTTTGGTGTTGTCTTCGCTGTTTACGCCTCGTTGCGTCGAGTACGGCGCGTCCCGCCACGCTGCGGCCGAGTACGCCCCTGGAAGATTTTCGTGATTCGCCGCAATAAGGTTTAACGCCTCATCCGACGAGCTGTATCTTGGCAAACAGGTCTGCCCTAGGGAAGCTCGGATGAGTTCGAAAGTGGCTTTGCTGTTCCATGACTGTGCCTCATTTTGCAGGTTTTTACGCGAAAAATGAAGTTGCCCCGATTTACACGAAACTTGGTGGGTGTGGATTCAGATACTATCAAGGTCACTAGAGGTCAAGTTTGCGAAATTATGCGATTTTTTGAACTTTGCTCTATTCCAACAAAACTTGTGAATGTAGACTACAGTTGGTTCCAAAATACATGAAGGTCAATTCTGTGAATAATTGGCTGTAGAATTAATATCGGAAGGTTATTCTGCCCACCCTCCGTGCACGGTCGCGCGTTCAGTTCATTCCCCCTTGACTTTTGACACAATAACAATATCATCTCATCAACTGTAACCGTGTAAAGGTTTTTTACGACACTTATATCATTTTAAAGTTATCCGAGAAAAACAAAAAACAATGATAGATTGAATTTTAAAAGAAAGTAGTGAAATTCAAGTAGCACCAACGGTTAATTCAATGCCTCTCTGAAACTTTTCAGAGAGGCATGAATTAGATTACAAGTTATATGCTGGTCATGTCCATTCTTCCCCGAGCCTAAAAAAAAACAGAGTCCTTTTTTAATGATATTCTATGACTAATTCAAATCCAACTTTCAATCACGACATGAGCTTCACCAGGGTCTCGGCGTTTATCATTAGAATGAAGACCCTATATCTCAGCCAAAATTGTGCTATAGAAATCGAGATACTCGTGACGAAAGTTCAGGTCACGTGACAGCGCGGGAAACCAATAGGTACTTCCCCTGGTCACGTACAACGGACAGTAATGACACCAGGCAGAGGGCAGGATTGAACATGGATGCTTGTACATGCTTTACTTCGACCCTTACACCACACAACTACCTTATGATTTATTCCCCGGATTGTCGGTCAGTCAATACAGGAGAGTGAATGAACACACCAATGCATTGCAAAGTTCTTTATTTATTATTTGTGCACATAGGTCTGTCTTACCGTCCTGTACAGAAGAGCGTCCCGTTAGCGGCACCGAATGTTGAGCAGCAGACGAAGACTGGTATTATCCAAGCAGCCGGGCCTAGGGTGCGGTTTGCGAACGTCTGAGGAAAATCAATAAGCAGGATAGCGTCCAATATTCAATCGTCAGGTGTGTATTCTCCAGAAAAAGAAGATTCACCGGCAAATTGCTTTCACTGTTATTAGTGGTTTCATTTGCTGTCTCAAGTATACTGCGTTACACCTCTGCGAGATCGCATCAAGTAAAGTATGATCTTTTGGTTACAACATTTTCTACGCGTCATCGCATCAGCATATATGTAGAGGGGTCGGGGGGAGACTGCTCTTCTGACAGGGACCACCGGGAAAAAACACATGTGATATCGCCGTCTTTCCCCCCATTCCCCCCCCCCCCCCTTCCACCACGAAAGGCACAACCAGTTGTACGAAATCAAGTGTTCCGTCGGTAAGGGACAAGATGCGTCGGGCTGGCGTTTCCCCGGTTAATAATCTCCTTTAACAAGGAGCTTTATGGTTGGCTACTGGCATTATACATATGCATTGATTTTGTGTGCTTTCGGTGGATGTAGTTGAGGAATATAATTTGCAGGAGCATTATCTAATGAGAGGAATTCTAGTTCAGGCCAGAGCACATTGACCTGTCAGGGCCGGCCAGATCGACAGGGACGGCCTGGAAGATTCCGATAACCCTGGAAAATATGCAAAAATCCCGCGAAAATTTGTAGCAATGACACATTCTGTATGCTAATGCATGTAGAAGAATAATGAACTTACCACACCAATGTCATGTGTTAATGTCATTGACCCAAGATGTTAGAAAAAAATATCATTTTTGTTGTAATTGCTAGTCATTATCATTACTGGTTTCAATAGCATCAGCCAGAGATTACTTCTGCAGAACACCAAACCTGCGGAGGACAATAAGTGAGGAAATCGATAACAGTATAAAAGGTGCTGATCTAATCTTGCATAATGTTGGCACATTTTGAAACCGGCAGAAAACAATTTAGCAATGCATGATAGACCACACACTAACAGGGGGCACCAGGATTCGCCTGAGGTGGGAGAGAGTGAGCAAGGTGCCCGACATGCAAACCCCCCCCCCCTTCATTCATGTGAGAAGTGGGAAATAGGCTTCATTGATGATTCCCCCTCCGTCTAGGTTCATGCCACCCTCTCACGTACAAAACAGAAAGTGTACAAGACGTTAGCTGGGTGAAAATTGAACAGTTTTGTTGACATGTCTACATAGAGGAGTGAGTGTGGCTATTCCACAGAGAGCTGAACGAATCAATAAATTTAGAAGCGACTTAAAGTGAGCATTCAAGAATATGTGTGTATTCTTGACTGGACATGTGATAACAGAATAACCAAAGAAGCCGGGCTACTGGGACATCGACAGGGAACACCCAGTGAAGTATTTAGGTGAACGGATTTAGACATTACAGGGACTCAGTGATTGTCCCTTTTCTGTTGTACATGGAAAGTTGTTTCTAGTGGTAGCCACACCAGACGACAAGAAATTCATGCCAATCCTCCAAAATGTTTCAGTGCCGAGAGCAATGTCGAACATGAAATTCCTCAGCCTTTTGGAAGGGGCGTATCACTACTTTCACCGAGGACATAACTGGAGATAACGTGTGATATAAGTGTTTTAGTATGTCAGTGTAATTGACTAATTGGTTTGTTACAACAGAGTCTGGTCGTGACGAACACATGACACAGGGGGTCACAAAGTCATTAGGAGTCATTCAGAGAGGTCATTAGGTCAAAGGAAAGTCAAAGTAGGTCCCCAAGAAGTAATTTAATTTGGAATAGGCACAACCAAAATCTCCATTACGCCAATCCCCTGAAAAAACAAAATTACCCCCCGAGGTCACAAGGTAGGTCAAATGAGGCCAAAGGGTCAAATGAGGTCAAAAGAGGTCACCAGATGTAGTTCAGCTAGACAAACAAAACTTTCCATTACAACATTGCTCTGAAATGTTTCTTGCCAATATATAGAAGGATTACCCAATGGTGACCTTCATTGACCTTGACCCATACACCAAAAACAATGAGGTTCAACCTCACCGTATGTGCAACCCACATACCTAATATGAATTTATTAGATACTTGCCATCATTAGACATCGTGCTGACAAGGTTTTTGGACTTTGCCCGGTCGTGACCTTGGATGACCTTGAATTTACACTAACAACTATGGGATTCATCCTCACCACATGAACAACCCACGTGCCTAATTGGAACTGATACCTGTTTGAGTTCGTTAGATATTGTGCGACACGGAGTGTCACACACACACACACACACAGACACACACACATCACTAACGGACATGACTGCAGAGATTCATTTTCTCTTCGGCAAGGAATAAGAAAATGGGCCATGAAATATTTTAAGGTAATTAGATTAACTCAACTGACATCAGTTCTCCATCTACGTACATGTGTCCAGTGAGTTAACCAAGTTATGGTGGATTATGTTTTTATTTTTACAACATGAGTCTCCGTTGGTTTATTTGTTCATCCAATTTGCCGTTCGTGTGCAAACAGCGTCACTGATACGTCACACGAACCTGTGAAACTGACCACCTCAAATAATTCAGTAGTTTGACCAATTGAAAACAACTAGCATTCTTACAATTGCAACTGCTGTTGACGTCAACATCTCTTCTGGTGACATCACAGCGAAGTAAGCGATGTTGGTAAGAAGATAAACGATGGTGACCAATGGTATGCCGATCACGATGGCTAGCGGGATATCCTGCAAATAGACGTAAACTTGAATGGAATGTGAATTTTGCCAATTGAGACACCGAAGTGAAAGCATATAAGCACGAGCCATTGGCTACGTGATTTTTTGCTTTGCTAAATAGGAGAATCTAAAATGCGCCAATTCGTAGTTCTCGAGATAATGGTATTTCAAGATTTTGCCTCCAAGCCCCGTAATCTTGGCAAGTAGAAAGTAATCGAAACTTTTCCCTCATCATGGACAATCATTCACCCAAATCTGAGAACAATTTACCTTGGGATCTTATTCTTACGTGGCAGCACAACAACATGATAACCTTGCCATTCTTCACTATTATTGAATAGAATCGAGGATTACTGTGTTCAAACACTATTGCAATTAAATGGTTAAAACAAGAGATCATCAATTTCGAAGCAGTCACCGCGTCACTTATGACCCAGTTCTATTTGAAGTGAGTTGGAGTTTCTCGAGAGAGTGCCATATATTTGGCAGCAGTGCTCAGTATATGCGTTTGTTACGGATTGTTCTGGAATGAAGAGGACGTAAAAGGTGTTTGGATTTGGGGATCAATACGAGAGTGCCAAGGTCTTCTGTTGCATCTGAGACTGATGATGATGTCATCGCAGAGGCGAGCGGTTTTAATATTCATAAATACTTTATATGGTTTTCTGCAATCTGATTAGCCGAAGAATGAATCAATTCAAATCGCATATTTTTAAATGCAGAAATCTCTATATCATGGGGAGAGATTACATTCTGTTGACGGGCTGTGTCGGTGTAGTATATATCATTACGAAACCGTTGAAACATTCAAACTCACCTCTCAGGATTGATCAGTCTTCCGTAACAAAATTAAGTTGATTCCTAAGAAGGAGAAAGAAAGAGACATAATTCAGGGACGTGTGAGAAGTAGGCCTACACGTTACCATGTATCAGTGAGTGGAAAAATACCGCAACACGAACGCGCCCAATATCATGCGGACGTGTACAGTTACTAACCTTGTTCGTTCCACTTATATGAAATACCCGAACGTAACACTTACAGATGCTTAGCAACACATGTTTACCACTATACGTCGAATAATTCAACACATCGCATGCGCGGTTATCCTAACACGTTGGTAGTGTATGTCACTAGTCCTGATATAAATCGTATTCTAGTTGGCAGTATATGTTCAGGTCACTGAGTGGCAAAAAACACAAACTGAGCCTGAGTGGGCGAGACCCCAACACAAATATCCAAAAGCGCCTGCGAGTAGCACCTTGAGTTTATCCCCCTGTAATGTACAATGCCTCTATACTTACCATCCGTCGTATGCCCAGAGTCCCTGGTAGAGGCTATACCGTAGGCGAAGATGTTGCTCGATGAACCTTGAAATGACACTTTCGGATCGAGGTACTCTGTATTCCTGTATGTACAAAACTTGGAAGTTTTTGTCTTCGTCCTCGATTCTGTGAATGTAACCTGATTCCCTGACCCACCCTTTAAACACATAGGCCTAAATTGTCTTCTAGGAAGAAAATAGACAGAGTGGGGAGGGGGAACCGCCCGCCCCCCCCCCCCCCCATCGGGAGCTCTTCCCCCACCGTAAATATGAAAATTGGCTTAGTTGTGGGTTTCGTACATTTGCAGGGATTATACGACGTCAGGAAGTAAGCTCCTTGTGTCTTAGTGGAGACGTTGATACTGCCCTTGGGGGGGGGGGGGGCAAATCTTGTCACCGTGGTAGGTTGAGGTTCTATATCGGGGCAATAGATGCTTCCCTCTTCCCGTAGTACCGATGCCCATTGTTTGCATATGCCTTGCCTCCTAACAGATCAAAGGGAAGACAGACATTCCCTCCAACCAGAAACGTGGTCAATACAGTCAACACAGGGCGGCTCCACCAGCAGGTGTGTGTGTGGGGGGGGGGGGGGGGTTACCACCTCCAGTCGGGAAAGCCACCTATCCCCCCCCACCCTCCCTCTGTCATCTCGATGCCAGGTGGGGACCTCGGCTCATGCTGTCCCCCGTCCCTGTCCCGAACCTCGGCTCCCAGCGGGTCGGGCGACTCCTGGCGCCACCACTGTCAAGGGCCACGAGAAGAAGGTTCCGCTTTCTGAATCTACAATATGTGGTGTATACAGAAACGTTGCGAAATAGCCTGTCTATTGTATTACCATTTTGTAGCGTGGTAAATACGGAGGGTTCTTACCATCAAGGGGAAAACTATTTTTGTTTCATAATATTTCGTCATATTCATTTAGATTCTAGTCTCAGTTCGTTTGTTGCAAGGTATATGCTTTGTATTGCACGTTGTTCCCGTGTGTATTATTTTCACACTTGTGTCAGCTGAGGTTTACCTTCCTGACAATGTACAGAATAGAAGGTACCCAGCGAAAATAGCAGAAGTCATGTTTGAATTAACAATTTTGCATCTCTAATGATGACCCATTTCAATGGAAAGAAATAGGCCAACATTTCATCTTACCTTGGCCGAGCTTGACGAAGCCTGTGATAATGATAATGACCAGGGCTAGCAACTTAGCAGCAGTGAAGACGACCTGGATGTTCGTTGCAGCCTTGACGCTGATACAGTTGATGATCGAAAGTAGAACTGCGAGGAAGAAGGCATCAAATGAACAGTAGATTGAATAGTAAACAGAATATGCATTGGCTTGACGATTGCTACTGATGGGAAAAGTAAACGATTCGGGACATATAAAACCAAACTCGCCAAAATATTGCCAAATAAAATACCACAATACCAAACGTCACGTACAAAACGGCATCTGTGTTGATTAATGTCTCGCAGCCGCCATGACTTCCATTTCTAAATTTCATAATTTCTTAAGTGCATATCATACGTGCAGAGCAACATTTGAATTATTGTATGTACCAGATTAGGAATATCGCGTTCTTGTAATAAGGGGTTAGATAGCAGAACAGACTCCTCGCTGGCCATGCTTATCTACTAAGTCCTGGGCTTTCCGGCCTGTTAGTAATGTCCAGGCAGGGGACCGCGAGTATCTTCGTGTCCAGAATTCGAAGACGCAAACGTGCATGATACTGCTACTAAGACAGCCACTTTACGTCCGCATCCGCACCAATCTTTTTGCACGTGGTAGGAGTAAACCCCTAAAACAAACTGAGAGTGGGTTTACGGATTTTCGAAACTATATTACTAGCAACTAGCACAACAACAAACAACAGCAACTAGCAACGAGCGAAGCGGACCCTCACCCCTACAATATATTTCCACTTACTCTTTGAACTAACTCTCGAAGAATCTGAATAAAAAGTGGCAGGATTCTTTTGTAAGTTACAAAACGGAAGTTTTTCCGGTGACAGGTAGCTGTGAACATCCGGAACAGATTTAATACAAAATGCAGGGCCGGATCCACGGGGGTGGGGGGGGGGGTGCCGTTGATTATACGGGCCCTTTTTCAAAATGACGATCTGAGGGTACTCAGTTGTTCACGAAAGGGCCATTTTCCTCTTGGACCACTCCATCATGACTGCGATCCATGGACGACACCCACTACCTATCTTCCAGAATACTACATCCAGCCTTGAAATTGAAAGATTTCATTACTCACTAACGCATACGCAGGCCATCATCTTGAGTACATACACAGGAGGGTCGCATTCTCCTTCAGCATAGAATGGCTGCACGGCGTACTCGGCGAATGTCAGGGCTATTATGGACAGTGAGGAAGGCCTCGTGAGTAGAATAGACACCCACGCGAAAACGAACGCAATCGGCGGCCCATAGGTATCGTACAGGTACGGGAACTCTGCGCCGGACTTGGGTATCATTGTACCTAATTCCGCGTAGCTCAATGCCCCTGGAAGAAAGAATGCAAAAATGCGTAGTGATTCCTTAGCATATTGTTGGACATTATCACCATTTTTATACAATGGTGAAGTCACTTTCGTTTAATCACACACAACATGTTTGATTGGCCGCTCGATGCCTATTCCGGGATCCTCACTTCATTGATTGAGTACAGTGTTTGTAATACATGCGGAGGTCCCCCGGGTTATTTTGTGAACTGAGCAAGAGGATTATTAACCAATCTGGAGTTTCACTGGTTGAGTCAGCTATTGTGAGTGATAAGAGGTCTAAGTAAATTGATTGCATTGACTGTAAATGTATCCTCGAACAACTTCCAAAAGAATATGGATGACTTCACATGCATCAGTTGGTGTAATTGGACAGTTACAGACAATATATTTTGCGATTAACCTATAAGTGAAAACAAAAATGAGAGGAAATAGGCCAGTCAGAAGAGGGTTAGAAAAAAAGAGTTAAATAGTTAAATAGGGTATGAATAGCATGGGGTTGCAAGGAGCGGTGCTTTCTGAAAACGAAAGAACGAATTTCCCTACATTGGAGTGTCACTCCATACTCTCCGAATTTAGAGTGGAATTTCACTTTAGCTATCTGATTCTCTCCTATGGAGTGAAATATTAACAGAAATGGAGTGATGATCACTCGACAGTAAAATGCATGAGCACACTCCATGTCGTTTTTTTGGAATGTAGGGGAAACGTGGACCCTATGGATGGGGTATGATGTGTTAATTAATATATATCCTTAATAGTATGATGAGTAATATTGTTGCGATATGTCAGGAATGTAAAATCTTCACTGCCTCTGTGGATGTAAACTAGTCAGCCTCTCATATTGGAGCACATTGCCTAGATCTGGGGGGAAAACAGTAACACCTGACCACGGGGGTGGGGGGGGGGGGGGGGGGGGGTAAGGCCACTCAGTTCAGGGTATATCAGTACTAAGTACACATTTTGGACAGTGTCCAGTGTGTTTCAGTACATGGATCAGGGAGTCGCCATAATTAATTTGTATTTATTAATGGTTCAAATTTTCGAACACTTCATCAATGAAAACATACAAAAAATCAGAATATGAAATACCGTAATGAATAAAAAACGTGTCCTGAGAATGTTTCCGCTTGCTGATTCTTCGACGGAGTCATTGCAGTCATGACAATGCGCTCACGTGTGTGTGTGTGGACGAGCATGTGTGGGAATGTGATCTTGTTTACAACAGTGAATCTAACAATGGAACCAATATTAATCGTTCGTCACTCCAACTGACTCATGGGGAGCACATGCAGGAGGCAATACCCGATCCACCCACTGGCTTTCAAATAACCAGGCTGGGCCGGACCCATTCTCCAACTGGCTCACCCCGTGGGACCCGTGAGGCTGCGCTAATATGCAATACGTTGTAAGGGGAGCTCCCACCGAGTCCGTACCGACAGATCCAGTGACCATGATTGTCTGCAAAAAAGCGCGCCATAGCGCCCACTAAGCCTCCAAAAACACATTGAAGGTCACGAATTCAGCCAAGAACCTTAGGTCTTAGGTGACAACAATAGGCCAACGTCATCGGCTGTCGGAAAACCATCCGTTGTATAACGTAGGAGGCCAATTGTAGCTATTTTGTATTCCTGCGGGGGACTTGTGAATACATGATTGACGCAATAAAAAAAACATACGTGCTTCTTTGTTAACAGCAACTACAGATTCAGAGTCGAAGTCGGTTTAGAGTTGAGAGTCTCCAGAAATTACAACAATGGCTCCCATAGGCTGAATGATATCTTGTATGGGACTGAACATCTCAAAGCAATAGGCCCAATAACAGATCATGAGAGGACACCGTAGTTAAAGGGGCCCATGCCCTAGTATTGTCCATGATAACACAGCGTTTTTCGACTGTAACGGTGGGGGCATGCGTGTCCGTCGGGGACACCCCCCCCCCCCCCCGTCGGGGAATTTTAACCATCTCATCGGGAAGCGTGAGTGGTACGCTTACATGTACACAACACCGGACGAGGGCCCATTGCCCCGACCAGTATAAATTATCTTCTACTCTTTACAGGTGAAAAATTCCTATATTAGAAGTTGAAAATTTTAGCGCGGTTCGCGCGCCTCATTGTTTCTATAATATTGCCAGGGGTTCCTCGTTCGAGTTGGATCAAGCGTGATCCATCCTCTATGTCTAATCTATACACTGTGCCATTTATAGATAGGATAGGTACACATGCCTTATGATATATTTCGAAATGTCCGATTGTTTTGCTTTTTGTTAAATGGTGTGCTCTCACGACGCAAATACAGTGGGCACGCTGATGTGGCATACATGTCAGTGTGCCAGGTGCGAACAGCAAGGGTTTGTGCATATATACCGCGCAACGCTATGTAAGTTCCCTCACATGAATTTACACTTGGGTGGAGTGAGCAAGCGAGAATAAAGCACCTGCTGAGGGTACAAAGTGGACTCGGAACCCACAACCACGGGTTACGAGCTCGACGCCTTTTTAACCAATGGGCATCCACGCCCTGGTAAGTCTGCAAAGGTGACGTGGAAATCTGCAAAAGGGAGACAAGAAGATGGTCTGTGTCTAAAAATGAGGGAGACAAAACTCACCAAGGTAGGGAAGAGAAACGAGTCACAGAGGAGCCAGATGAATGAGACTCATACCAACCTCTCGGTTTGCGAAGAACCCCGACCGGAGAGTGCGAATGATTCCCGAACCGAATCATCGTGCCAACGATGAGGGATTTATCCCGGCCAATAGAGTGAACATGCCAGCGTCATTGTTACCTTTCCCCTGTGCTTCATCATTTTTGTTTTCTCCCTCGTGGGGATGGCCTCAATTGCCTCCCGGCTCTGCCTGATCGTCATTTAGTTGACTGAGAGAGAAAAAATGCAAAGTTCGTACAATCGGTCTAGTTTTTGGCGTGGTTTATCCTGAAACTTTCATTTGTGAGAAAGGACATTGTTTTTTTCTAGTTTCAAGTCATCTGGGTTCAAATAGCTGGGTCAATCATCTGGGTCAGAAACAGCTGTTCAGTTCAGTTCATGTAGTTTCAGTGGGACGGAAAGGAGGAAACTGAGGCCTCTCAGAACGGCCCTGAACCCACACAACCCAAGAAAAGAAAAAACAGACTTCCAAGTCTCTCACAAGTACAATAGGTAGCCTGTCAAAAATTGTTTCGTGAAGGGTATCCAATCATTCTTTGAGGAGGCTATTACACTCAATCATTCCAGCTGAAATATTTTGAGTTGAATTTGAACCAGGGCCAAAGTATTGAGCCAACATTTGGTTTGGTTCACCGAAGAACTACGTAGATATCGACAAGAAGAACGACACCAGGCATGCGTCGCTCAGACGGTGCTAGGTTGTATTTAACCAACAGTTCGGTTAAACGACGTGGATGCGAGGACAATGCTATATATCGTTCAAACAGTGGTGTAAACTTCGTGATAAAATTTTATAACTGAAATATGTATCGCAAAATGCCAGAGCGAGGAATTCCAACAGGCTACAAAATGTGCGATTGTTAGGGAGCGCATCGATTATTAATCATGGATGTCACCGTTCAGGATGAACCTGCAGTTTTTTTATATTCAGTACAATACAGCCCTTTCGAACAATTTCCGGGGAAACGACAATAGGGGGCCGATGAGAATAAAAAAAGGGATACATCAAACTACAACAGTGAATAACAAACGGGTTGTCATTAAGGAATCTTGGTGAAGTTGAAAAAAACCCGTTAAAACCGCAGTGTCGTTTTTTGTGTCCGGAGCAAAATTTTACACTACTCTCCAGCAAAAAACTGTCCGCTAGTGTGTCTTGATATCCGAAGAGATTTGATTCAGGTTTCACATAGTGGGATTGAATAATAAGAAAGCCATTACATACCACGTTACCAGTAGATGGTGAGTTGTGTGACAGTTCTTCAGTCTCTCCGGCTGGTTTGAAAACAATTACAAACGCTACTTTGTACCGGCTACGTTAGATTTAATATCTCGAAATATACTATGAATGTTCGAATACAGAGTAACGGGCAGAGGTTGACAAAGGGCCATAAAATCATAAGGAGTAAATTACCAACATTCAGAGGCTCGTGAAGCTTCCATTGTCGACCTTTGGCTGGTTCTCTACTCATTGATCAGCTATGGTTTGATTCATGAGTTAATCATTAGCTGATTACATTGTACCTGTCCTATTTATGTAACCATGCGTGCCATGCGTGCCAGCCTGCATTATGAGAACAGTCCAAGGGCGAGACAGTTGTTGTTTGAACAGCTCAATTTTGATTCCTTGCCACGGCAGAAGAAAATCTATGCGGTCACGCATGATGCTATGGTGTGTCCGTTGGTGTATGTGTGCGTGTATGTGACACCTTTTGTCCGGACGACTATCGAAGAAGCAAGCATTATCAAAGGCCTGTAGGTTCTCAAGTGGTTTGTGTAAAGATCCTATTTTTCTGTCATGGTCACAACGGTCAATAAGAGGTCTCAAAATATGAAATAGCTCCTATTAGCAAGAGCCTCACCGGGACTAGTTGCGATCTTTTGATGTAAGGGAACATATTCAAACATAACGGTCCACTTCATCCAAGCATTATTACAAGGTCAATAGAGGTAAAAAACTAGTTTTATTGGGCAGTTCATGGAAACAGATGTCTTGCCAATGTAGGTGAAGCCATTGTGAGTCCACTCGTTGACCCCACGTCTGTGGACCTTGACCTCAATGTGCCCTGTACCATGGGTGGGGCGAATGAATTTTTGTGCCATTTTCGGATTCTAAGGTACCTTCCGATCAAATGGTCCATAAATTGACCCATGTGGCCTCGTGTGCGCAGATATCAGAGGTCATTTTTTTTCATTTGAAATTTATGCGGTTAGGATGTTCTTAGTGATTTTTCATGGTGGGTTTTTTTAGGAATTCAATGGGGAACTACATCTGATGATGACCACCAACTACCAGAAATGTGCGATTGTCCATTTGTGGCTGGAGGGGGAGTGGCAGAGGAGTCAAAACTTTTGAACCTCATACAAGAATGGTAAGAACAGGTCATCTCCCTCACATTGGGCCCCACCAAAATGTTGACCGCAGGCCCCCAGAAAGAAACGCCTGGCGACACACTTTGTCACAATTTTTAACAATGCTAGGCACTGTCACTGTGCGTGGTTATAAAATGTCAGAAATGATTTGTTCTTTCCATTTAGGATCAAAAATTGTGATCCCTCTCGTCTACACACCCAACACCACTTTCTATTGAGAGTGTGGTGCTAGCTTATCAAAGTAATAACGTGTTCCAAATTTTACGTCAGTGATTCCGTAGTTTCCTCTATATTTGTACAATCCCGCGCAAGTTCGTGGGTCCATCTTTCGCCGACATTCAGTCGACTACCTGCGCGAGTCAAATAAAGTACAGTGCAGTATGGCTGTCACAGAATGTGAGACACACTAATCAATAGGAATCAAATTTTACATTAATATACAATTTATTACTTCTAAAATATCAACCTCTCGCAAAATTAAGATTTCACATTCATACGGCATACGACATCCGCAACTATGGAACCTTAAACCGAATGGCTTTGTGATCACGTTCGGATACGTTTGATTTCATTTGTGGGGTGGTCGGACATCCAGGTGGAGACAGAAGTATGTGAGAGCGACAGTGATATGAGATGAAGAGTAACTGATAGCGTGAAGTCAGTTTTTATCCCTCATCGGTCCTGAAGGGCCGGAAGATGGGATATTGTAGTCACACGTTTGCCATTTCACCTACTATACTTTGATGGTTGCATAGCAACGGTTGCTATAGTTATAATATAGTGGGGGTTAAGAATATCCACTTGAGGGTACCATGATGGTGGGGTTTGCCCATGGGTGTTGGTGGGTGGTCAAGCAATGGAGGTGCACTCGCAAAGGTGTCAGTTTGTTGTTGGTTTGGTGTGTGCCATGTGTGCAGTGTGTTGTTTGCGTTGTCCGTCAGATCAGATTTTGATGTTATTCGCAAAAATACCTCCACTTTGAGGTGGCAGAACATGGTAATTTTGCATACTCCTAAACAGTCACAAAAAACCCCCGATGATCTCCAAATTAGACACATATTTACCCAGAAACCATGAATTTAGGGGAGTTAAAAGTTAAACATGGAATTTGGGGGTTATATAGGTAAAAAAGTATTGTTGCCATTCTAATGTTGTTAAGAGGTTCGAGTGATTTTACAAAATGATAACCGATTAATTTGAGACTTCCTAACAGGCAAAGAAGAAGAAACACAAATTGACTGTTTCCTTCCATGTAAGCAAAAATTGCAAAATAAATTCGAATTTAGAGAGAAACACACTCATTTTTCGCCAACTTGTTAGTTTTTTCTTCGAGAATCTGGCACTGGAAATGAACTAGAGGATGGTTCATAACAGTGAATTGTGAACACTTAAGAACATAAAGTCCCAAAATACAGATTTCACTTCTATTCTAGTGAATTTTATTGTAATATTGGGAACTTGAGAGAGGAAAAACTTCATTACATACCCCCTCACGTACTAGACCAGCATGATTGCGTAAAGGGGCGGGGGGGGGGGGTTTTCCGGGCGTGATGAACTGCTTGAAGTTACCGAAAGTTTTAGACAATGCTGAAGACAACGATGAAATCTCACATCATAATAGACTGTAATATTTTGTAGAGAACAATACTCAACTGCAGCCATATTCATGTAATGTATATCCTGCATCCGACGAATGTTCTTCCGAATAAGGGCCGAATGATCCAGCTGAGAACCCCCATTTGGCAAAAAGTGAAAAGCAATATGGGTCTATTTTTTGAATGGGAACACTGCGGACATCCGGTGTAAAAGGTGTTGTGGCGCTTTATTCAGTGTTATTCCTCGATAGAAATAAAAATTAACAGCACAGTCCGGAGGGTAGATAAAGGCTCAAGAAGGGAAATGGAAGAAGGAAAGCAAACATATATGGAACTTGCCCAAAAATCCGAGTAAAGTTTGGAATTAATTGAATAATTAGAAAATAAGTGGGGCCCCAAAATGGCCATTGAGGGACTGGGGGTTAAGTAGGTACGGGGAAGCTTGCTTTTATTACGCTCTCATAAAGTTAAGGTCACCTCCCCCCCCCCCACTCCACCCCCACCCCCTTCCCGCTCCCCCACCCGCCTTCCCCCCTCATCTTGGCCAAGAAACCTGGGAAGCATTAGCTTAATGATATCCTGAATGGAATTTTTCCTAGACGATCCTGAACGGGTCTGACAACCTCAAGACTTCAATTTTACCTAGTCCTGGAAACTTTGAACCAAGAAATTTCACACCAAACTAGACCGTCGCTTCCCCTGCTCACTTTATATACACCCACCTGCATGTTGACAGCAATCCCAGACAATTTCATCAGTATAAGTCCTCTGAAAGTTCTGACTTCTGAGACTGAATTTTCAATGGAGCCGATGAGATTGCAACTCCGGATTGCCATCTTGTTTTTACATTTCAAGAGTTTTTCAACTATTTCTTCAAGATATTTGCTGATTCCACTGGATGAATGATTTCAAACTTTGTAGCATGTAAAAAGGCACAAATAACAACTTTTCCCCATGCAATCAGCCCAAGAATACCTAAAATGTAGATTTATGGGGAAACTGAATTTTTGGCTGTCCACATTTGGGGAGGTTTTTTTTCTTAAAAATCTGTTCAGTTTTCGGTATAATTTAGAGATTGGGAGGACTGAATATTCAATTTAGAACAGGTACAGAGTATCAAACCAAGGCCTCCCAGCGTTTTGCGGTCAATTACTGAGGATTTCTATGATGAGAATATCTTGGGGGGGGGGGGGGAACGGCTGTTTTCAGACATATTTGATAAATTTTGTCCATTTGCACTCGCAAAAAGGTAGCAGGTAGAAACAAATGGAATTTTCCACCTGCGTTTCCTGCAACTCCAGGGGATTGCCCTCTTGTATCATTTTGTGCACTATTACATCATTTATTTGAGCAAATGTGGACATTTAAACCAATAGTTCATACAATTTATCATCTTCTTGTGTTTCAATTGAAGGCCCATCCCTCCGATCATCGTATATAGCGATGGCGGGCCATTCACGCACCCACATTATTTTTTATAGCTACTCACAGTGACATGCTTGGCATTATTAAAATTCTGCGACAAGTTGTGTAGCTCCAAGGCCGGGTCCAAGGACAGTGTTTCGAGAATTTGTAATATATATTGCAAGAATCACGACCACAACTTTGTGTTCGGGTTTGTTTATTATTTCTGGTCGGAGGTGAGCGCCTGGCCTTTGGCACGTCAGACGGGTGGAACTCAATCACTGAATAACATGATTAACAAAGTTCCATAGGAGCGCAGTAAGCCACAAATTTTCTCTGAAGTCTGAAGGTCTTTTGTATGAATTTTCTGTTTAACACTGGGTAAGTTTTTGCATTGGGTAGTAAGGTTTTCCTAGAGCTGTAGGGCAAATGGCCACCTCGGGGGCCTATTCGTTGACTGTAATTTTTCCTCGGGCAAGTTGGCAACATTCTCTTTGGTTTATTTTTGCACAATAATTATGTTTTTAGTACTTGAACCAAAATCCGGACAAAGTGGACTCACAATTTGTAGATTACATCGGATTACTTTGAAACTAGCGTAGAGGAGAAGAAAGATAAATCCGCAAATTGGAGTTCCCACTCCGTTCGTTTTTTGTTACTTACAATCAATTTGTTTGGTCCAATGGACGTCACGAAAGGACAAATGAATGTTCGCCCTTGAGTTTACTTCAGTTTACTTGCTCTTGTTTACTCCTTCATTAAGTAAGATGCAAGTTTTTATATATTCTTAAAAATTGTTTGCATCCACATTCAGTTTGGTTCACGTTCGTATAGAGCGCGTTTTCCATTGCACCTGGAGGGCGGGGGCGGGCCTTTCTCGAATCGGTCATTAGCGATTTTTTCCGCCGCCCGCGTGGCCGCGTGGAATTTGGTACTACATAATTTGCATTTTTTAAACAACCATTGACGTGTCAAGTGATGTCTAATTAACTCTCCAAAACCTGACAATTGTGACGTTTTAATTGTATTGAGGCGCTATCGTTGACATTTACACCACAATGGTTCTAAGAAACCAAACACCGGTTTAGTTTAGGTTTGAACACTCGTATGTTGTTTGATAATAATATAATAATAATACTATCATAATAATAATAATAATAATAATAATAGAATAATATAATATAATCATAATAATAATATATAATAATATAATATAATAATAATAATAATAATAATATAATCAAAATAATATGATATAATAATAATAATAATAATGATAATATATTTAAAACACCACGAGCTGACATACACCGACTGTATCTCCCTAGGAAGAGGGAGACAGGCAGACTGGCGAAATGACAGCGAAACCGCTCCATGCCAATACCCGGAAGGCAGGTTTCAAGAAGTAACATCAACAGAGAAGGCGTACCAGTGGATTAGCAGAAACACAGGCTAAATAGAACAGAGGCGCTAATAACAGCAAGCGCAGTCAAGCCCTCAACACAGGGCCACCAAGCAAAACTCTGGCGACCTCCGCGGACCCGAAATGCCGAATGTGCGGTGAGAAAGATGAGCCTGCGACCCACCTATGAGTGCATGCTCGAAAAATAGCTGGACCTCTATAAGGTGAGACACAACAACGTCGCAGCTGCCATACACACAAGTGTGTGAGTTTCTACAATATCCAACGAACCCTTAGACATGGCTCCCCAACCCAACCATGGAAGAGAATGACGAAAGGCCAAGAGTCCTCTGGAATAAGAACGATCGAGGTCATACACGGAAAGAAGACCAGACTGTGATAGTGACAAGGCCGGCAAGAGAGACTCGTCCTGAAAGTAAAGAAAAGATGAAATACGCAGGATCTGCCTACTCATGTACAGATGGCTGTGGAATGGTCAAAGCCAAGGTTGTGCCCGCTGATGCTAGGGCATTCGGCGCATTCAACCACCAGCATAGACTCACATCTGGAGAATAATCCCAAGGCACCCCCCTGCACTTCCCTAAGAAGAACGGCCATACTGCAGCGGCCCACATAGTGCTAAGACGTGTAACTCAACCTCCCAGAACCGGGGAGGATTCCGAGTTAGAGAAAAACAAGAGAGGTTCCACAAGCCAACTGAGAGAGTGTGAGGAGAGAAAAATTTAATAATAATTATAAATATATAATTAATATAATAATAAAATATAATAAGAATATATAATAATATAATAAATATAATATAATAATAATATAATAATAATATAATAATAATCAATAATAATAATACTACTAATAACAAAAATAACAAAAATCACAATTAAGATAGTAGGCTTCACGGTTCTTATCAGGGAGGATACCCACTAAGTGAAAGAGGTGCTGATTTGAGAAAACGCCCGCCCCGCCCGCGTGCCCTGGACACGGGTCACTGACTCGGCGTTGTCCAAGTGCGATCCCTTTCCTACGTCCAAAGCCATGCTCGAGCGCTTGGCAGCTATCACCTCTGGTCAGTATTGACTTTGTTACATCCGTACTAGAATCGTATAGCACCCTTGGCTTGGTTTTCATCCCGTCACAACACACCATTTTCAGTATAGCCTTCAAATTCGGGTCCTCCGTAATTCCCGTGGGGGAGGGGGGGGGGGGGTCTAATAGGGATACCACATACGACGGCGCTCGCTACTATTCACAAGTCACCTCGCAAGGTCCCCATTTACACGTGGGTAGCACAGGACATTTCAGGAGACTTGACTTGGCCACCACATGTTGCATGTTGGAAACAGCCCAAGGGTTTCCAATGGTTTTTTCACTTCACAGTAGACGGAGCTCTACTTACTGAGCTAATCCGTCTAGTGTATTGTGGACAAATGTTGGTGGGACCCAGCCGAGGTTCAACTCCTGATCGAACCATGCCAGCACTAAAGACTTTAAAATGGACCTGAACTGACTCGGTAGTGGTGGAATATACCAAGGATGATCAATATGCTCCTATGGAAAATGAATGTTCAGTCCTCAGATAGCAGTTTCTCTACATTCCTTGCTCACAAAGTTCTCATGTCAATGGAACTGACAAATCAATTTCAGGCTATCATTCGCAAGCAAGGGGGCTCCTGCCTGACTCTATAGGGTCGTTCGAAAACGATTACAAACCGTGCCATAGTGCCCACAGGCTGACAAGATGCTACGGGAGCTATTTTGTCGTTGTATGTGGTTCGTTGCAAATAGCGTAAAGCCGCGTTTCATGCAGCGGGCATGTACTCATACTCGTACTCGGTCGAAAATCCAAAAATATAGCTCGTGTAGATTCCTGTAATTAGGTACTATATAGTAACAGTCCCGAGTGCATGCGCGAATAATTTTGTGGACTCGGACTCATTGTCCCAGTTATGTTGGTTTTTTTTTTTTGGTTTTAAATTTTCAGCGCGCTGCTTTGTGCAGTGACTTGCCAGCAATAGCTACCCACCTTGCTCAGCCTTCATGAAAGTAGCTGAATGGCGCGCTGACAGTTGACCAAACTCCGGTCAGATAGGGACGTGACATACATCGCATTCCCGGAGCAGAACATGGCTGCTTACACCCTTGACTCGGCATCGTCGGAGCACATTTGAACATAGTAGGCGAGGTATGGCTGGTGCGCATCCACAATCCGCAATGGGTGCATGGTTTCTATGTTTGAGCCAGTGAGCCTAAACCCATAGTCTCAGGTAATTATTATTAGTATTATTATATCATACTGATGGCCGAAGAATTTGTACTCGGTAGTGTTGTGTACTCTGTACTCGTGTTGTTTGTACGCGTACTCGTACTCATACTATTACTCCGTACTAGTACTCGTACTCAGCTTTGAAAAACGTGTACTCGTACTCATACTCGTACTCGGAGGGGGGGTGGGTGTTGTGTACTCGTCTCGTACCATAGTGATGTATACGTACGCGTACTCGGGTCAATGTACTCCACTACAGTCTGGGTTTGGAGATTTAATTAGGAAATAATTGACATATCAATAGGGTTTAAACAGGTAATTGTTGTTCAAAATAGGTGTCTGGCCGTTAAAACTAGAGACAATCTGTATAAAATCTCATCCCTAGGGGTGGGTGTTTTGAAACAAGTTAGGAACATTGTGGTTTGGGGAACATTATTTTAACCCCTAAAATTGTCCTCTACTCTCCATTATCCGCTTCAAGCCGGTAAGATGCCGGGAAATGTCGGGAATTGATTGCGATACCACGCGGACACGCGCGGGTGGCTGAAAAAATCGCTCATGACCGATTCGAGAAAACGCCCGCCGGCGCCCGCCCGCCAAGGCCCGCGTGCATTGAAAGGGCTCCATTGAAATAACGATGGGCGATTTAGACTCCCGCCCGCCGCCGCCCGAGTGCTGGAAACCCCGGCTTCATTGACAGGAAGAGACCATTAGTCTCTACAAACTCATGCAGTAATCACGGCAAAACTGGATTTCGGAAATTCACTCTTTATGTACTTCCCGAGAATCAAATCAAGCTGCTTCAACGCACGCAGAACACTGCCGCCCGTATCATAACTCCCTTCTAGGAAGTTTTGATCACAATAACACCAGTTCTCCGCCGATTACATTGGTTACCCCCGTCCTGTAACCGAATCCATTTCAAAATCATCATGATGACGTTCAAGGCCCTCAATGGTTTGGCACCATGTCAGTACCTCGAGAGCATGATCGACAGCCGACTTACCGAGCGGACACTTCGTTTCACATCCCAGCATTCTTCTACTGTCCTTTCGGTTGGGAATCCTGAATTCCGTTCAGGTCGTCGTGCGCATTCTCCGTCGCTTGCTCGAGCATGGCCTTGTGAAATGAACTCCCTCTACAACTTAAATCATCACCAAATGTAAAACATATTTACACGAAGGTTAAATGTTATTTATTTACTATGGCTTATCGTTGAGCACAAGCCCTTTGAGCAGTGGTTGTCCTTTGTGGATACTGCAGGCTGCTAGGGTGGTATGGAGTTGTTTTGTTATAATTTATCTCAAGGCGGAAGTACCAAACCTCGACTCCCCGGCTAAGTGAAGAAACCAGTTGCCCATTAATCTTCGTGCCATTTGGAACCATGAGCTATTATTAATAACAAAGGCAAGGTAGCACCTATTGCTCGTATCAACTATTTGGAGGAGGAAATTTGTCCCTGCGAGCTACACTGGAGAACAAGCAACTGCAGTGGTGTGTAATGTGGTAGCATCGTATCGTCACATAGAGTTCGTGTTACCTAACTCTTGATAAGCAGGACGCTAACGAGACAAATCCTAGATAGAGCAACTGCATGTAGAAAATGTGGCCATTATGTGTGCATGAGTATCACGTAAGGAGTCCAAATCGCCTCCCAGCACGGTAGGGGGACATTTCGTTTCGGCTTCTAGGCTATAGGTTAGGGCACTGATGCCTAAAGTCGGTTGTACATTCTCGCAAGTAGCCATAGCTAGTTGCGAAAACATGACGTATTGCATAATATTGCTTTGTTCCATTTTCTGCAAAGCACCGTCAATCCCGTATAGACGCGATATCGTTGGATTGCCGAAAGGCTAGTTTGGAACCCCATCACGCTTCTATAATACAGCAGTACAGCTGTAGTTCTGCATGAACCAGACTGACCGAATAAAAGAGTAGCGATTCAAAATAAAATTGGTCGTCTCGTGCAACCGCCATTGCTGCCATGTACATGACGTCACGTGGTTTGAGTGTTGCTTTGATCGAAGTTAAAAGGATAACGTGAATATCATCTGACTATTGGGTAACTGTACGTTACGAAATAATATGCCAAGCCTTCGGAAGCAGGGGCTTGGGCCGTCACCCCAGTGTTTGTTTTTTTTTTTTTTTTTCAAACACATTCATGCTATTCCCACTCTCCTCCTTTTCAGTCAGATTCTTGAATTTCTATTTTTTATACATATTAATATTCAATCATGTTGCAACATTTCGCGCGCAAATATCTATACTTTCTTTCGGTCCATTAACACGCAGCTTTACAAAACGACTGCCGTGATTAGTGACAGTATTGTATGGAATCAATTGTGTCTAGTGTTAGTGATGATATTATGGTAGGGATCAGATTCACGTAAACCGATGCAGAAGTAGAAAAATCTGCGTATTGCCCCTCTTCCTTCCTGTAAGTATGAGATTCAAACATTTTTTTACATTAGGCTAATGCAATTTTGTAGTTTCTGCATGGGACTGACAAAAAATAGCGTCCTGATATTCAGCTGAGGTCGTGGCATACGAAAGGAGGCACCCCCCCCCTTCTTAGCCCCTCCAAGTCGGACAAAAGCAGTTTACCATGGTCCAAAACTGAGACGCCAGAATGAATTTAACCGAAAAATTGAGAGAGATAGCCTAGGCTGAAATCGATTCCGACCAAAATGCGAAATTTCGGAAAAGGATGAGACGAAGATACTTTAAAAAAAAATAAATAGACAGATTTGTTACAAAGGTTTTGACGCGCTTTGCACGCAAATAGTATCTTTTTTGGCGTAATCCACAACGGGACTCCGTCATAAATCGGACCCGTCATATCGGTGCACATCCGTGCAATTCATTTGCCAGGTAACCATGCCAACATTTATAATATATTTAACCATTAAAGAGAGCGCCATCATTGTTTTTCCAATAGCTAAGGACGGGAGGACTCTTCACGCTGATATTAGCGTTTCTGCAATCCTGTGCGTATCGTTTTTGCAAATAACCCGCCAGGATGAGCGAATATTCTAAACAAATTTACAATCCAATATCAGCACGCAATCCCCCTCTTCTGTGGGCTGCTGCTCGGATCGTTTGGACTGTAGTCTTACTACAGCCTACCTTCTTGGTTTGGTTGGTTACACGGTCAAGGTCCATTATCACTCCTCCCTGTGTAATCTTTTATACGTTGCTTAATTACATCTGTCCTAATAACAGGTGTGGTGACTTGTTACAAAAATTAATTGTTTATGTTTAACCATTGCTGTATACAGCTTTGGTAGTGATTCTCTATTTTTAAATGCAGATAACCCTCCATAGGAACTTAGGAAGTTACGTTCGTCATTTCGTCAGCGTTTCCCTCCATACCTAACCCTAACTAGCCTTCGTTTAGAAGAGACATTCATTAACTCTTTCTGTTGGAGTGTAGTTGGGCAATATATATATTGCTAAAATGGTAGTGCTAATTGGCCTAAATTACGTTAATGACTTGTATTCTTTATTTTGGCCACTGCGTGCACAGTCGTTCTGAGGTCGACTATCAAAGTGAGAAGAGGTTAGGTATCTGCATACATTACACGATTTTCATGAAAGTACATGAACGTCAGTACACACAGTAAATATCAGGTTACAACAAATGTTGTGGAGGTCGTCATTTGAAGGTCATCAGATATCAATGATAACCGAATTACTAAACATTATCGTATTAAGAGGGAATCTGATCATCTTCACCTACAAATCTCTTGGACGCAAATTCATTGCCTTATACATAACGGCTTTTGCGCTTTGCGTATTGGCAAATTGTTTTGTCATTGGACAAAACAATCCAGTTATTCTTTTTATCCTTATCTTCCCTTTCTGTTGAAAGAAACTCGCGGTTGATAGAATGACTATGAAACATGCAGGCCTTTGGTGCTTCATATCTTTCCTTCCTCTCCATTTCATCTCAGACATGGATTTCTGTGCATTTACGAGTTTGTTGTTGAGAACAATGTTTCCAATGTATTATTGGTTAAATATGTTAATGAACATATTGTACAAGTTCGTTGTGTTCGTTTGTCAAGGTCTTCGCAAAGAAAAGCGTGGTCGTCAATCAAGTCAATCGTTAATAGCAAAGCTACTGGCCGCTGTTCCTTCCAGCTACTCCGCGACGTCACGAATTTTCTCGATCCTTTCCAATTATAATACCATCGACCAATAAAATTGGTGGCAGCAGTGTGTTTGAAACCTGAAACTACGTAGCGGACACGTAACAAAATCAATTATAGTTGAATCAATTCCATCAAAAAAGGAATCAACCTAACCATCGAAGAAAAAAAAAATTCACCCATTAACTAGGATCAACCTTCAAAGGAAAATCAACCCATTGAAAAACGAATCGTCGGGCTCCTGATCCAACAAGAATCATTAGTTATACTTATACGCTACTTCACCTGTCAATGCCTTCCTTTAAGTTTGTTACACTCCGCGCAGGACTGTGCGCAACGAGTGTAACATAATCATCAAGAATTGAATCATACCATCATGATCTTGGAATCAATACGTCCAAAAACAGAACAGGATGTCCAACCAGAATCAAGGTGTCGAGAAGAAACAGGGTGTCAAAAAACCAGAGGTGGGTTTTCAAGAAAAAGCAAGATGCAACCCTGCGCAGTGATTCCTTGCGGCATTTGTTTATTTATTTGCCCTGAATAATCAATGCATGCTTACATTCGCAGTGTTTGGGCATGTTATATTGCTAATAGCCATTTCAAAGGAAATGCCTTGGGGCGTGCTGGCGAGGAGGGCTATTTCACCCCTCATCAGTAGCGCTAGCCCTATCAAATCATACTGGTAGGATCAGAGGGAGCATAAATAACGTTTATAAGATTGATTGTGAGAAGGTGAAAGGGTATGAATGAGCATAGGTCGGGAAGTTGTAAATACGTGAATGACAGGGAGGGGTGGAGTTGGATAAGAGGGGATTGGGGCAGTGTATAATGAGGTGACGGTTAAACTGAGGTGGCGAGATGAAAGATGAATAAATTGAATGGTTGACAGGTGTAAGAGTTAGTGTAAAGGAGGGAATAGGAGTGACGAAAGGGAGTGTGGCAATGTGGTAAATATAGCGAGGGTGCAGAGGTGGCGGAGATTGAATGAGGTGGGTGTTGGCAGTATGTAACTAGAGTGAGTGTAAAAGAGGTGGTGGAGGTGGATTACAGGAGAGGGTAATTCAGAGAGAAAATTGACAGTATCTCCACATGGAATGTCTTACACACACAAGGGTGGCGAGCTAGTGTATAGTGAACAACACTACATGGACTCTCATTTCACGAAAATGATGTAATGGTGAGGAGCCACTAAACCTTAGTTACATAGAAACGACACTTTGGTCCATTTTGCAAGATTGGATGATTTCTACGACAACCATAAAACCCCCCCCCCCCCGCCCAAGCTAATGACATTCTTGCTCATATGGCAAAGCATGGAGCTATGGAGTTGAGCCAAGCAGTGCACTGCTACTTCGTTCAAACTGGCTATTTTTGACACATGTATAGTAGACTTCACTCGTGTTCTATGTATCACTGAGGGATTGTTGTTCATTCTTAATCTGTTTATACATATTGTGCAATACCAAGCAATGAATACACCTAAAATACAGGAACTAATTTATCAATGAGTATATAGGCTATCTATGGAGTCCTGTTAGTTCTTGGTGTACTGTCATGAAATAATCAATATACGGACATATCTTAAAACTCGTGTGGGAAATGGAATTTGTGTTCCAAGCTAAAATGAAATCCAAGTACTTATTTTTCTAAATTTCCATTTAATCATCCAAAAAATGGACCATTGGTCTTCACCCAAAAAATTAAAAAAAAATTACACAGGAACTACACAACTCTTTTCAACCTGAACACTAACCATTCCTAAAAAAACTCATCTGAGATATCCTGGTTTTTGTCTCGCTCCAGAAAAAAAAAATCACCTCCCCAAATCATAAAGAAATAGTGATCACTACAGCGTATATATGTATGTCACACTTCCTGATCGCCGGACTTTCCCTCAACGATCTAACAAACTTTACAACAAATTGTGCGAACAACCCGACGTATGTGTTAACTATGGACCCAGAATTTTCATTATACAACATTAGAAAGGCGCTACAAGAGTGTCTTCCTTGCTCGCCTGAAAACTGAAAAACAATGAAAGGAAGGGGCCAAACTATCTACTGCCGAGTGTGGTCCATTCCATGTGAGGACCTTTCGATTCCCGATAGACGTCCTACATTGCTAACCATTCAACCAACCTACTAATTTGCCCATTACCATTGAAAAAAAAAAAAAAATACTGTAAGAATTTTCTTTGGCCTATGAAATTCAGGTCAAAAGTCGTTACAAGGGGCACAACGTTTGAAACTCTTGGCCTCATGAACTCATGAACATTTAACACATGATTGGTGCCTAGTTTAGTAATTTTCAGTTTATTGCTTAAAATTTGTGCCTTATCCCCTTGCTAGAAAATCTGCAAATTTGTCAATCCGCCATTGGAATCAGCAGATATCTTAAAAATAGAGAAAATTGGTTGAAACGAAAATTGCCCATAATGTTTTTTTTTTTAACATTACTTTTACATTTTCGATAATTTTTTCGCGAATTTTGAGAGATGGGAATATTCAGGTGTGTGTAGTATTGAATTTGTGCGAGGAAACACGTACACACATCAACAATACCTACTACACACGCACACGCACACACACGTACATACACGTTCGCAGACACACGCACACAAACACACACACACACACTCATATATAACTAGTTTGTTGAAACAGCCCTTTGACTTTTTTCACCTCGTTCAGCCATTCACTCATATGGATTACGTATTAACCAATCGGTGACTTGCCTGAACAAACGCCTGTGAAACTGTCAATCGCTGTCGAACTGAATTATGGGCGGCACTAGTGGGCGGTGCGACGTCAACGTTGATTGCGCAATCGAACATTTCTCCTTGTAAATACTAAAAACGGGCCATCCTGCCTGGAAATTACTCCGATTGATCTGATCTGGAATGCTTTGACAACCTACCGCCCTGTTTCCGCATACTGAGGATTTTTCCCCAAGGCTTCGGTTCATTTCAGGCTTCACAAATCGTTATTATTGGTAAATTCTCATTTTCGTTCGGTATTTTTAAAAGGTTATGGAAAGTGTCTGTAAATATCATTACCAAATTATAGGGCGATTTTTCGCGGAATCTATCAAGGGTTTGTGCCCATCATATCACAACGCAACGCCGCACGTTTGCTACTGATGATTGACACCTACGTTCCTGAATTGTATTGAACAGATTCCAATTTCCGGGGGATTTGCAGACGATATTTCGGGAAAATACGACCATAGATATCCCGAGAGCGTAGCCCCCTCTATTTTTTAGGAACAGCTCCCTCAATCGTCTGCTTCATCAGCGACATAAATACATACTGACATAAACAGGCACTTTTTCGAGTGTACCTCATTGATGGACGCCACCCAACACACCATAGGGTAAAACAATTGCTAGACAACTAACAACATTAAATCTACGGTGAAAAGGTGAGTTTTACTACAATATCTCATTCGGCCCACCGGAGTCGATCAGGTGATGAAGAAAAACGAGAAGAGGGACTGAGGGAACTGAGATGAAATTTGGAATAGATACGTGAACAGTGGGAACGACCGAGACACATTAACCGCTTCAGGAACCTGCTCGACTTCACACAGGCGGTGAGATATTATTGACCCATTTTCAGGACCCTAGTCATATTGCATGTGTTTATCATCTGCCTTGAATGAACAATAGACCTGTTCGAAAACTGATCGCTGAAATTATCGCGCGCATTGTAGCGATGCCGTTTACAGTGACCCGACGTTGCCAAATGCAGGGAACAAATCACTAACCCTCCAGGCTCCGAATACACCCACAGTCTTAGTATTTGATTTTGCTCACTCTGGTAGGGAACACAAACAATTTAGGAGAGAGATAAAGGAAAATTCCAACAGAAAAAATGACGACGAATCATGAGTGCAAAGATTACATTGCCTTCTACGTCTCTATGAGTGCCTGGATTTTCTATCAAATGCCTGACCGTACAAGCCCGCAGTACTAGTGTTACCGTATACGTTAGGCACATCAACAGTGCTAATTGGACAATTCTTTGGAATTCAGAGAGAATTTCCGCGCGGTCCAAGGAAATAGACATGCATCATATCACGCACCCCGTGTTTCCCCTGTCGGATCCCCGTGGACAGGGATTGAGGGGGTGGAGTCTTTACAGAGACACTGATGCGGGATTTTTAACTCACACTCATAGCAACTTTTCCGTGCTTCACGCCAACTTTATGGTGCAATACGCACCAACCTATGATAGCGCTCCGGGCTCAGATAATATTGACGGTAATTGTGATGACGTAACTTTTTCGTGTGACAGTTAACTTGCAATTTGAAGAAAAAATACATGCTAGTAAACTAGCCACTAGTTTCTAAGGCTCTAAGGTATCGAATCGTTCAGATTCTTTTGTCCATGCTTGAGAATGCTATTCCGGCGATGTGGGTGGTATCAATTTTCATCGCACTAACCTGCGGTGTGGCGCCCAGCTCGTAGTATTCACACAGGACTGGGAGATAGGTGAGGTCAAACCTGCGAACGGGTGACGGTCGACATGCGCCCTCCAACGGTATGGATGACACTCAACTGAGGAATACGTGTTCTGATGCTGTAAGGGAATCGGGGTGTTAGTTTGGTGTCAAGAAATGGTTGTTCCCGTTCATCTGGGCTGTATCAAAACGCATAATTGTTGGGCGCTGCGCCCAACTTATGGCGGCGCTCAGCTGAACAATAATGACGGGAAATACGTCGAAGTCAAACGTTGCGTGTGAGGGCTGACGACTGTCAAATCTACTCGGTTCATGAGGGTCAAATAGGAATAAGATAGTTCAGTTCTTTTTTGCCCGTCAGACTGTTTACGCGGGTGCGACGATGGGGGCGAAATTCACGTGTGAACCGTTGACTTGCAATTAGGAAAAATGTGAATGTGTAACTAATAGAAAATACTTGCCTCCATTGCTGAAAAGGGAATTTTGTTGTTTAGTTTTATGCTGAGAAAAAGCTACTTCCGGTGAACTGGGGTGTAACAACAACGCAAGATCAAAAGGGGCTGCAAGAACGATAGAGTGGTATCAGTGACACTTTACAACCACAATATTACGGGTTCGAATTCCGCGGTCCCGGACACTTCCTAGGTGGCCGTGCTTGCAGTTGCGATGTGCGAGGTCTTGGTCTTCACTTCGTGGGTTCCGCTCTGATGCAGTGGATTTCCTGGGGTTACTGGAATTGGCACGGAATGTTTACAATAAGTCTCGTCTGTCGGCTGTTAGCAGTCACAGCGTTGAACTTGCACTGCCGCTCCTCCGGTTCCGAGGAAGTGGTACGGGTCCTGCAGTTGCCAATGATAGTCTTCGGATTTGTGGACGTTAAAATGGCGGTCCCGGGAGGAGGTTTGGGATTGCTTACACCCCTGCCTCGTTATCACTGAGCACTAGTCGAGAAGAGGAGGCGAGTTATCGCCGGTGCTCAGCACGATCAATACGGCCAGGGTTCCTAGGAGAGCCTTGTGGCTTCCTGAACCCGTGGAAATCAAATCACTTCAAATCAAAATGGACGCGCCAACCTCTTCTGACAGAGCAGAGAAACGAAAGCCTTCAGAAGTGGACTTGTGTTTCTGGCAAATCGTTGTCATAAATAGGCCACATCAAGTGACTTTGTGCCCTAATCCTCCCTCAATCTCAGTAAATCGGACAACGGCACAGAGGTAGCAGGTCGAGGGGAAATGCCAAGTTTGTTGCTTTGCATTGATTGAAAACAGTGATATGATCTTCAAATTTAACTAGTTATTACAACAGAAATGCACATAAGGAAATGTCCTGCGGAATTCAATTGGGCCCCGCCATAATCCACTTCAATTCTAAAGCTCCTCGCTCCCTTTTTACCACTGCCTACATTGTGTGTGTATACTATAATAAGCCTTTTAATTTGGTTGGTCGACATTGGTCCCAATCTTCAAAAATATTTAATCTCCAAGTTGTGTGTGTGAGCGGATAAGTAAACACTCCCAATAAGACTTTTTACTGCCTGACCAGACATTCCAGTGTGGAAATGATGCATGGCCTGGCATGCTCAGAGGATTACAGTGGTAATCCAATTCTCTTCTCTGGTGCACTCAGTCTACGATTATCTGATTGTTTACATCTAAAGTTACTACTTCCCTATAAGCAAGCAAAAAGCACACTTCCAGGATGTAAATTACTTGATAGGCAGGACTGACTATTGGGTATAATTAACCGTGATTCATAGACAAGCCCCAATGAGGGGATTAACTGTGGTGTGTGTAAAAGCAGTGAGAGGGTAGTGGGTCGGGAGGGAGAAGAAAAAAGAAAGGGTCAAGGAAGCCCTGAAAGTGGGGAAGGGTACAACCCATTTGTGGCATTTTTCGCTAATGATAAAAATGTAGGGCATTACCCTATACTCCAGGCAGAGATGGGAAGGATTTTAGTCCATCAAATATCCCTCCTCTTCCTCAGTGCCTCTCTATCTGGTGTTGACAGTTGCAAGATGTGACTATTTGGGAAAGTGGTTGGCAGGATTATCACATTTCAAGCAATTGGCCTGAAGTCATACTGGACCCAACATTAACTGAGCCCACAGTCATCATTCAGAAAGGTCTCCGAAGATTGCAAAACTTCTGTTCCATTATGTATATGTTGATTGCGAAATTCCAAACGTTATGGGGTTGTCTACTCAACAAGACGAAGCTACACGCCAAATATGTTTTCCTATGACATTCACGGTTTCCAAGTTTGCTCGATTACAAGAATCTGATCGTTTTGGGCTCTACATGACCTTCCGTGATCTTGACCCATTTCATTAAAAATGGGGTCATCTACTCCACAAGACAAGTCCAATGCCATATATGGCGCACATGTCATTTACGGTTTCCGAGTTTGCTCGATAACAAGATTTCGAACGATTCGGGCCCTACATGACTTTGGTGACCTTGACCCATTAGAAAAGAAGTAGGGGAGATCTACACCACATGACAATGCTACATCCCAATTATGACACTCCCGAGCTTGCTTGATTACAAGATACCGAACGTTTCAGGCCATAACAATGACTTTTCATGACATGACCCATTAGAAAAAAAAAAAGAATGGGGGTGGTCTACTCCATATGACGAAAGAATATGTCAAGTATGACACTTATGTCATTTACGGTTTTCAAGTTTGCTCGATTACGAAATTGCGAACGGACATACACGTACACACACGCGCGAACACACACACACACACACACACACACACACAAACACACACATACATTAGTAGACTACATAGATTCCTTCTGCAAGGAATCAAAATGCATCAGAACATCGGGATGTGGTAACCCTGCGTAGTGATTCCTTGCTGCGTTCTTCTTTAGGCCTCCTCCCAACAGAGTGAGCAGGGTGATTTCCAAGATATGAATACATGCTTACATTGGCAGTTTTACCATGTTCTTTCAATAGCTAATAGCACATTTTGGGGGAATGTCCGAATTGTGTGTCGAGGCAAGGAGCTGTTCCGTAATTCCTGCATGCTAAGCGAGGAAATTGGATTCACGGCCTAATTAAGCGTCTTCTTTGTTTCCTCAATGAAATTGTTGTCAGGGTCAAACAACTTGTGGAACTTCACCTCAAGTATTTCCGTCAAGTGTGGATCCTTGGCTTCTCGAAAGATAGGCAAATAATCGAAAACGCGAAAAGAGGTTACGAGGTTTAATTAATGACTGGGTGGTTCATCGTTCGAGGTGGGGTTGAGTCGTCTCTGTCTGACCTCGTGGACTTGAGACGAATTCCGTGGGTGACTTATCGGTTTTCATAGAGTTTATGGATTCCTCAAACCACTGGTTTGGGTATTAACTAGCCGACCATAGTCACCTTCTTAAGGTCAGCTCCCACCACCCACCCCCTTGGGTCGGGTACTCGGGCTCGCTGCTCGCGCCAGGTCCTGGGCGGACTTGTCAGCTCGGCGCCTATGAGGTACTGTAGCACGTTTGGGTGATGAGTTAACTATGGTATGGTGGGTTGTTTCAGTAGCTGGCGGTTCTTCGTAGGAAAGTTGAGACGATAGAAGACGTTTCATTATGCAACGAGCAAAATAGGAAATTGTGTGTCTCTGCCCTGCGATGTCTGTCAAATATGCATGGAATTGGTGCAGGATTGTAAAAGCAGCCAATAAGAGTTGCTAGGGGTAACTGCTAATTAGATGATCTGGTTGAGTTTTAGGTGAGTTTTGGAGCGTCAGTGAATTCTATCCGTCTTTCCCTCTCGTTTTTTTTTCGTTTCCCATGTTATTCCTCTACCGGCTTCGTGGCGCGCGTTGTATAGTTTCATAGTATCAAAACAAAGAGTTTTTAGAGCAATCATGGCAGACAATTCCTCGAATTTGTCCTGGATCAATCTCTAAAGTAAAGTAAATACCGAGCGGTTAAACCTTAATTACAGAAAGAGGACCCAAAATGACACATGTTATGCAATGGTAGCTTTATGATTCCCTAATACAGTATAAGTTGGAGCGAGATGGTACACTCTAATCAAATTCTAGTTACATTGACTACGAATTTAATAGAGAGGCCCCGAACAGAACTCATGTTTGACTAGATTCGGCTGATTTTCCAGAAGAATTGTGTTTAGTTTTGAGCCAAAAACCAAGGGCGTAGGAACCGGGGGGGGGGCAGTGAAAATGTGGAGGGGCGGTAGGGCCTTTCCGCCCCCCCCCCCCCCCCAATCGACAGGTCCCGAAAGCCCCTTTTTGATTTCAAATAGCATTTGTCATATGCTTTTTCCCACTTTCTCATTTTCAGTCAGATTGCTTGAATTTTCTGGGATAGTCCAATTTTCGATCAAGTATCCCACAAAATGAGCAAAAATTTCCGCGCGCTTCGCGCGCAATGGTGAACTTGATCGTTGCTGATATTAAAGTATGATATTCGAGCTATTTTTCTCGAGAATAGTCACCGGTGACTGACATATTTTACAAATAGGTCCTGGATAATCGCTGAAGGACGTGGACATAGGACAGAGGAAGCACCCCGCCCCCTTCCCAGCTCTACATTTCGGAGCAAAGCAGTTTACAAGCATGGTCCAAAATGAGACAGCCGAAATAGATATGAAAAAACGAGAGAGAGAAGTTTTTCGGCAGAAAGAAATCGATCAATTTCTAAATGCCGGCAGATGGTGAGGCAAATCGTGTGTTTTTTAAATAAAATAATCACTGAATGAGCAAAGGTTTTGGCGCGCGAAGCGTATGTATGTACCCGTCACCCGTAACTGCATGAAATTTGAGTGCCTTTATGATATTCGGGCAATCGTGTTAGAGATTTGCGCTCGAAAGAAACGGGAACGTGGAAAGGAAATCTATATATACCCTGGTTCATCCAGAATGCACTAAAACTGGAGTGCCTTGTTGCATGGTTCCTGAAAAGTGTGAATTCGACCAGCCTGCCAAAGAAAGGCACTTACTGCACGTAGTGCTCAGCACATTTTGGCACAGAGAAAAAACACGAGATTCAGAGCAGCAAATCGCATCTAAGGCCTCCGGAAAATGCAGACATTTTTCAAAGTGGGGAAAGGTGGGATTTGGCGTCCCGCACATAATCAGATTTTAGGCAAACTCCACTCCCGAAATGAACTTACGGCGCCAGGTGATCAGTTCAGTTGCGAAAAAGATCGCAAATCCAGATTAGCAAATTGGCAAATTCGCATGATCTACGGACATGTGAAAATGCCAAATTATTTCTGGAACGAAGTTGGTGTTTTTGAGTGACCTAAATGCACCAATTGCGTCTAAGGCCACTTGAATATGTAAAAAACTCTTAAAGTGAGGGACAGGCGGGGTTTGGGCGGTCCCCTTAAGTGAGATTCAACCACCTTCCAAAGAAGGTCCTTTACCCCCCCCCCCCCCCCTCGATTTGGCGAAACAACTACAACATTTCAGAGACAAGCCCATCTAAGGACATGTAAATGCCCAATCATTCTCGAACGAAGTTGGAGTGTTTTTGGAGTGCTTTTGTACCAAATTGCATCTGAGGGCAAACACCAGAAAATGCAAAATCTTCCCAAGGGGTGGACTTCTGTAGTCTCCCCCCTGGGGGAAAAAAAAAAAGTTGGAGGTTTAGACCAACTCCCCAAGAAGGGAACTCACTTCCGTATTTGGCAGAAAAAATCGCAGAGATTCAAAGCATCCAGCAAATCGCTTTCTAAAAACATTCAAATGCAAAATTAATTGGAAGGAAGCGAAGTTTTCTCAAAGTGGGAGACGGGGGACTTTGGTGTTCTCCTGAAAGGCAGGGTGGGGACTCTAGTCAAATGACTTAGACTCGAGTCCGACTCGAGTCCAGATTTTTCGTGACTTGCGACTTGTCTTGACTTGATGACTAATATGCTCTGTGACTTCACTTGGACTTGCAACCAAGTCCTGACATCTGACTTGTACCTTGGACTTGCATAACTGATTGTCGCCATCCGCAAGTCATCAGCCAAAAATGTTACGATTTTTTCACACCGTGACAGCAATCACCGAATTTGCAAAACCATCGGCAGAGCGACCAACGGCCGACAAACAGCCACACCATTTTTTTGATATCCCGTGTATACGTACGTCGTCCCCGGTCCGCGCGCGCCGCGCGTTCGGTACAACACTAATAAGGGCTTGCCCTAGCATGCCCACGCTTCCGTACCCGTATGTGCAGAGAAAGTCGGGGTACTGCATGTATAGCTCGAGCTACTCATGTCTCGGATACACGTACAAACCATGTAGAGAATCCCAACAGCTGCCAGCGGAGTTGCCCAAAATGTCTAGAATTGTGTGTTATGTCACAACCATATCCCAAAATGTCCTAATTCAAATGTCACTTTCTAACAGTTGGCGGCAATGACATCTTTGCAGCATTAATATAGATCCTCAAACAATTGATTTGTCATCTCAAATTTTGCATACAAGCCGTCAAGACGCACCTTACCTGCACAAGGTGATTGGCTTTGTCACTAACAAGATCATTTCACTACCTTACAATCATTTCCATACAAAATTTAGCGATGAAACCAAATAAGAGCTTGGCCACCCCGGATAACTATCATGTGAAATTACACCATATTGGTATATTTGTTATGATGCGTTTGAGATCCTGATGATATAGCTACAGGCACCGGGATGTTGTCATTCACTAAGCCGAACTTCCTAGGTTTCCGACTTCCTCCTAATTCAACATATTGGCCTTTAGATCAGACAGCCTGTACAACCCACGATTTGTTTAACCCTGTAATATAATAATATTAAATTGGCTGTTACATTGCCTGATTAATTTCACTGATCACATACAGTTTTTTGCTAATTATGGACCATTTTTTCCGCATTTGCGCTCTGAATTTCGATCGTGATTTATATGGTAAGAAGCTGACAACCCCGCACATACACCCCATTTGGCAACCCAGCTGTCACCATTGGGTGGAGGCATCAGCCTCTCCCAGAAGGCCATGTCGTATGCTAAGTGATGGATACATGATAAATATCTGAAGTAGAGGTCATGGTCAAATAATCAGGTGGCCCAGACAACTGTGAGTGCTGCTAGTTGAACTGAAAGGCCTAAAACGGTATCTAAATGCGACATGCAAGCTTCTCATTAAGTACAGGAAGAGTGTGCAGCAGCGGGCCGGTTCGATGGATATCCTGGTTGCCACTCCCGGTACGTAATTGTGGAGTGAAATCTGAAAGAGTATCTGGCACTCTTTAACTCATAATGCATGGGCGTCACAACAAGGTTGGGGACGGGGGGGGATCATGTCCCCCCACTTTCCAAAGTGGGGGATAATGGACCGTAATGAAAAATAATTATGCTCATGCCCGATTTCGTATCAGCGTTTCTAATCTGCTTTCATTTTTTTGGGTCCAACCCAAACAATAATCGCGTTTGATATTGTCTTAGGTCAACTAATGTTCAGATGCGAACCCAGGTGAAGATCTTGGACCCGACTAGGGCCCGGGAGTGGTTGGATTACCCAATGTTTTACAAGCCGAGTTTTTCGAATTTTATTACGAAATGCCAAAAGTGCCTAATTTCTCAAGTGTTTCGCGTTTCGCCGCGCTAATGGCGTTTTTCCAACAGCGTTGGAGGGAGTGAGGCGGCGCAAGTGAATGGCGAGGTATGCTGATAGTATCTGGGAGAAGAGTAGGAAAAGAAAAAGTGCAGTATTCGGTTGCACGGCTAAATGCGAACAAATTGTCATGGCATGCCAGTACGATATGGGGACAGACTGCCTGCCCCCCCCCCCAATTTTTCTGAGATGAAAATCCGGCGAAAATTCGCGTGGAAAATTTGGGAAGCGAAAAAGCCCAAGTGAACCAAAATCTCTGAATGCTTTTGTCAGAACCTTTTCGATCAATGTCCGGAATACGGCAATTCGTGTGCGCCGGTAGTTTCCATTGGCTGACTTGTAAAATTTGGTTAAAAGTTTTTCTGCTCCCAAATTGAGTGGTTCTCGTACGCCTATGGCTTTTTCCCCTCGATCCCACCAGGACCGTTCGGTAGATACCCACGATCCAACGCAACGCAGCCAGAGTAGTAAGAGAAATAAAAAACAATACCATGTGTGGTACTCGGTAAATCATCTTTTATGCACAATGACAAGTTTTTTTTTGTCTGTCTTCTACAATAAAATCACACATTAGAAACTGTGCTTTTGAGCCTGGCAATTGCCGTTTCTTCCTTTCCGTCGATCTGGATGGTATGGAAAACTGAATTTCTTGTACTTTCCGCGCCAACCGATGGTGGCCTCCCGCTTAGATGGTCATTTGGCATTCGATTTCCCCACTTCCCCACCCACCCCCCCCCCACCTTTTCGAAACGCTCCGACGCCCCCCCTGCTATAATGTATGTAATCTAAGGGTTTGAAATAGGAAAACACACCAAATTCAATTCAACAAGAATGCAACTTGTCGAATTGCACTGTATTTTAGGAGTTCAGTATTCAAGCTCGAATTCGCTTGCTAGATTCTTCAAGTGAATGTCGTTAAAGAAACATGTTATTAATCACTGAAATCACGTTAGTAATAACAGTATTTTTCAGAGTTTCAGAAAGACTTCTATAGAGTGCAACCTTCCATAGAGCTTTGCTCATAACCAGTACTGGCACTGCTTTCCATTAGCAAAATGTAGCCTCTCAGTTGAGGCAGGGGCACAACATTTTGGCACACTGACCAACCAACTAAGCATAGTAAACCATAGATGGGCGATCAAGGACTTCATTCAAAGTGATCCATATTTTGCATCTTTTCAATGAGAGCACTAGCATACCAACACATATCAAAAAAAAAGAAAATAATCCAATCTATTTCGTGACCCTCATTGGAGACTGTTAATTATGTGACATATTTCAACAGCTTTATTGGTTCAATACATCGTTGGGTATTAAATAACAATCATTACTCGTTTTCATATCTAGGGCACATTCTGCTTGTGATACGCAACACTCAAAGCTCTTGAGTTACTTATCATTAATCTATGCATGCCAACTTGTCAATCCCCACTTGGCCTTCCTGATCTTTATCGTCACACCATACCGTAGATGTACAGTTTGACGCTAATACCATGCCCTCGAGACTTCCACGACTTGTGACTTGGACTTGGATCTTGCAACCAGCTGACTGCGACTTGAATTTTGGACTTGAGAGAGAAAGTGACCTTGTCACCACCTCTGCTGAAAGGTGAGAATTTATCAACTCGCTAAAGAGTAACCCACTGCCCTTGCTTTGCAGCAAACACCACAGACTTTAAGCAGCAAACGCATCTAAAGGCATGCGAAAATGGCACAATTAATTCTGGAAAGAAAGTGTGTCGGAGTCCTATTGCAAACCAACTTGCATCTCAGCACCTAAAATGCAAAAATTTCCTAAAGTGGGGTAGGGGACTTCGACTGTTCCTGAAAGGTGAGAATTAGACCAACACCCAAAGTAAGACGAGTTACTACTACGCACTCGATTCGGCAGCAAACATCACAACTGATCAAGCAGCAACCGCATCTCACGACATATGAGAATGCACAATTTTATGAAGAATTGTGTTTCGGAGTCCCTATGTTGCAACCAAATTGCATCTCAGGCCACCTGAAAATGGCAAATTAACTTCCAAAGTGGGTAGGGAAACTTTGCGGTCCCCCGGAAAGGTGAGATTTGACCAACTCCAAAAGAAGGAAACTCACTGCCCGCAATTAGGCAGAAAAATCAAGATTCATAGCAGCAAATCGCATCTATAAAGAAATGTTTGAAAATTGCAAAATATTTCTGGAAGGAAAGCAAGTTGGTTTGGGAGTGCCTATAACATGCACCAATTTGCATCTAATGTCATCTGAAAATGCAAAAATTATCCAAGGGGAGGAGGAACCCCTCCCTTGACCCCTCCCCCAGATCCGTCATCCAACTCCAGCCCCCACTCAAAGTTCGTTCCTACTGCCACTGGCCAAAATAGTCATATATGAAATCGATCTAAGTCAAATATGTTACTACTAGATTCCTATTCGGGATACCTCTGTAACTTAATTATTCCATCAATTTACTACTAATTGTTTTATAGGGCATGGGGTGATATCACGCCTAAGACCAGTTAGTTAATCACCCGCAAACAATCTAAAGGTCGATCAGTATACAGGCAGTATACAAGTGGTCAGTCTACTCAACCTAATTTGCGGTTTGTGTTCCCAGTAACCCTTGGGTAAGAACGATTTTTGCAAAACGTATACGACGTGCAATCCATTTACGTGTCCAGGTAATCGTCTGACTGTTCCATCCGATCAGCTCTACAGTAACAGCATCATCCTTTTAGCGGTATTACGGTAGCATTCGTCAAGCAGGTCATGAAGCAATTTCATTAGTAACAAGTCCCGTAATGAAGAAACTGGCAGACTACTCAATGTTCGCAATATTTTTTGATAGCGGTCGGAGCTGTAACTTGCTGCCTTTGGCAAGTAGAATATCCGGTATACTTTGACGTTATTATCCAGGTAACGTTGTGAGTTCCTAAAAGCTGCCGACCCATCGCAGGGTGGCAGGGTTATTGAGGGGGGGTGGTAGGGGCAAAGCGTTCGGTTGGTCTCGTTTCGGGGAAAGGGAAAAAAATAAAATACCGCGTTTGTGTCTAGTGGTGTCTAGTAGAACGTCCTCTCGCTTTAGTGCGCCATGTCAATTGCAAGACGCACCCCTTGACCCCGCGGATGGTCCGTCGTGGTTGCGTCATGGTCGCGTCATGTCAAGGCAAGTAATGACGTACGTAAAGTCCAACAATGGTGTGGTGATTGGACGCACCATTTGCGTTTGGTCCGTCAATGTACTAATTTCGCTGAAATTGGTGCTGTACTTACTGAGTATAATGACGTGTACGGGCTGAAATCGTCGACCATAGGGTACGTCAAATGGTCCTTCAATCTCGGGCAAATGGTCGTCACAAAATGGGGCTTGAGGTACACATTTTCGGGCATGCTCAGTCCATCTTGGAAGCAGGGTGTGTCATGGCATCGAATGTATGCCGCAACTAACGGTCATGGTATTGGAAGGGTAGCGCTCTCTATAAACATTAGAACCATGTGCTGTCGAGAACAGGTCAGTGGATCACCCAACTACATAGAAACGTTCGTGACGACAGTCGACGTATGCGGGGGGGGGGGGGGAGTATCGCTGCTGCAAGCCATCGGTTACTTCCGTAGATAGTGCGACTCAAATATTATCAAGTATTATATATTATTATTATTATTATTATTATTATTATTATTAGTATTAGGATGATTATGAGTATTATTTATTATTTACATTCTCCTAAAACTTCTCTTCGTTGGTGTATCTATTCTTCTTCCTTACCTCGGGAATCCTTTCGGATTCGGGAGTCTAGTGTCGTCGTTATTATTATTATTATATATTATTATGATTATGATAGTATTTTTATTATTAGTTTATTATTATTATTATGATTATTTTTATTATTATTATTGTTATTATTTTATTATTATTATTATTGCAACAAAAATGGAGAGAGAAGAGAGAAAAAAGGAAACCAAACAGAACATTAGTGATTAGCCTACGAATAGGAAGTCTCAGGTGCCCTCTCCTTGAATAATGAACCGAACGTGCTTCCGAGTTAAAGGGAGCGAGTTCCGAAGACGAGTAGCACCAACCATGAAAGAGGAATCGCTAGCTTTCCTCTTAGAACGGGGAATGCAAAGCCGGGTGAGATCAGAGGACGAGCGGGAAGTCAGTTGCCTGTTATCATGAGGGTCATCACTTCTCCGCAACGTGATGAGGTCAGCCAAATACTTGGAGGACTATTGAATTGTTGAAATGTAAAATTAATACGTTGAGGACAAGGACAACTTCATATGTGGGATAATTTTTTTCCACTAGCAGCCAGTGTAGCTCTTGCAGGAGGCCGCGCGAGAGAGAGCCATCCACATCAAAAAACCAAGCGTGCTGCTTTCTTATTTTATTATTCACGCGACAACGAGTAGGAGAGAAGGTGGCCGTAGTCAAACTAGCGTGATAGGACCACCCTCTGACAACATGATGGCAAGCTTCCTGTGTGACGGATGCCCACAAATATATCCAAATGTAAGTTACCTATTCAACATAATGATCAATAAATACATATTGGATTTGATTAGACATGTCAGTTTTTTTTTGTTTTTTGTTTTGGTTTTTTTGTTTTTTCGAAGGAGATGGGATATAACGTTGTCGTTGTCGTTTTTTTTGTTTTTTGTTTTTTTAAGGAAGGAGAGGAAGGAGCTGGTATTAATACACGTTGTGTTGTGCTTGATCTGTATCCTACACGTTGTCGTCGTGATATCTGATATACTAAACGTTGTCGTTTGTGCTACCTGTATCCCTAACCGTTGTCGTGGTGCTATCTGTCTCCTAACACGTTGTCGTTGTGTGTATGTATCCACCGTGTCGTTGTGCTATCTGTATCACTACAACCGTTGCTCGTATCGTGCTATCTGTATCCTTGACACGTTGTGTTGTGCTATCTGTATCCTACACGTTGTGTTGGGCATCTGTTGAATGTCGGGTATTGCCCGGACCGGCTTCGCCAATGCACATTGCAACTTGATATGCGATCTTTTTCAAATGAGATCCCTCGCTGTTATTCCGGTTACTGAGAGTTATGTGTAGTTTGTGTACGATTGCGAAAACTAATCTACGCGTTCAACACTTGTGGACTGGATTATGGAAGGGTTAATGATGACACTGATCGCATGATTTCACTTGGCGTCGGAGTGTGACTTAGACTTTGCGTACAGCGCTGCTTTGTTCACGGAGCTAGTTGATTCCTGGTAAATGCTTCTTGGAGCAATGAGTCGGGAGACACATCTGCTAGGATTTCAGTTGTCTGACGGACAAAGACAGTTAATCTACTTCTTGAATCAGATTTCGTAGGCTACCGTCGATTCAGTCCAAGCGCGGAGTGAAAATGTGCGGTACGGGTCACTGGCGTCCCATCTCGCCAGTGTCATCGTGGACTCCATGAGTAGATCGCCTCGGGACCCACGTACCCGTGTTAATACGCGGAACTAACCTCCGAAGGTTTACTCTACCGTGCTCCAGCCTGCTATTTTCTAGCGAGGCATGGCCATCATTCTCTGCGGAGATGAGTTGAAGATCAAAGTTCTTCAAGGAGTACCTCACTTCACTGCATATTGGTTACCGCTTGCATATGGCAGGCCTCTTGGCGGAGGGATGGTGATTTCACGATGCTCTGTCTTGTCTGACCCCGTTGGACACGTTGGGGAGAGGGTCGCTGGGAGGCGCCGATGTAGCACAGCTTCGCGGGTGGTACGTAGTTTTATAGGAGGATTAAGGTCAGAGACGTTAAGCTTGCCCAGGGAGGCTGTCGATTCGGGCGCCAGAGCAATTGGTGCGGATAGTTGCTCGGTGACGGTAACCAAGGCGGAATTCTTGTGATATGTAAATGAATTTTGAAACATAGTTAGTTTCGTGCTCGAATCCCCAATTCTACTGAATATATCAAGCCATGCATGATATGAATGGAAAATCGTGTCATCGTAAAAATGAAAAATCCGCAATCACAAGTCATACAGGGTTTGAACGATAGATGGGTGTCTCACGCGAGCCGAATGAAGCGAAAAAAGGAAAAAAGGCGATCGACATGGGTCTCGCCTGGTTCGCGATCGATGGTTTTGTTTAATCAGTTCACTACGCCAGTGGTTCTCCGGCTTCTTCACCGCAGTGCGTTCTTCAGCTGATGGGTGAGTTTGGAGCTCCCTCCCACACCCCCGTAAATGTATTATCTGAAATCATCAACTGATAACCAATCTTCAACAACGATAATGTGCCAATATGTGACAACAATAGGAGTGTTCCTGTTAATAATAAAATCTGGCACCATCGCTCTTAACAAAAAAAAAAAAAAAAAAGACAAAAAACGTGACAATAAGAGGGCTTCTGTTAATAATGGAATCAAGCAATATAATTTTCGTAACAACAGAAATATGGATGTGGATGACACCTTCCTTTCTGTGTCAGCAAGCGTTGATAGATTATGGTCAAATGCCAGAAATTGTTCTTCCTCCCTTCCTACCTGCTGCCAGCCCTGCAGCTCGAGGTGTAATGTAAACAAACCTTTCTTACAGTTCAATGGGGAGGGCTGTGGGTAGACAAATCGGGGTAATTAATGAGATTCAATTAAAATCTAATCACATTATGCAAACAAAAATGAAACTTAGCCTAGCCAGTGGCCGATACATCCACCCACCAAGTTCCAACCTGATCGCATGTACGGTTCAAAAGTTATGAGTGAAAGTGACGAACAGAACGACCGAACGATACGAACTAACGAACAGACGGAGAGGAATGATGACTTGTAGAGCTGCTCACCCGCAGCTAAAAAAAAATGGTGGGAATGTGAGTTAATAAATATAATAATATAACTGCCTCTTGCATAAATTACAATAATCGCAATAACTGCCTTATGCACAAATTGCATATTCATGTAAATTACTCACATTAAATGACCTTCAGTGACCTTGACACTGTTGTTAAATTGCTTGAATTGAACTTTAAAATCTGCATAAATTTGAACATTGAGACTACTTAAAGGCAAAGTTAGTCAAATTTAAATGCACTTAGTGACCTCGTCACCAATGCAAAATTTATCGGGACTATCAATAAAACAATTCTCCTCCGAGTTTCATGAAAATCAAAACAAACTTTCAAGCATCGCATAAATCATGCAAATTAGACTACCTAATTAGCACAATAATGCTAGAAATCTAATCAGTTCATCTGGACTTCATAGTTGTTATATACACCGAAATGCATCACCAATGCATTTTTACCGATCAAGAGATTTCTTGTACACACGCTTTCGATCCAATTTTCATTAAATATGCATTTTTTTGCAAATCAGTGCGGAGTGCGGTCTTTTGGGAAGAGAAGGGATCCTTATCGACAACTCTTCACTGCACACCTCCACCACAAAATGCCAGCATGATGGCTTTCATGGTTTGGGAGATATCGAACCGCACATACGGATAGATGGACAGACGGACAGACGGACATACAGACAGACAGCCAGGCAGACACATAACAAAGTGATCACTACGGTCTCTCCTTGGCGAGACCAAAACGGAGCTCTCTATCATTTGGCATTGTAGTATGTAGAGCCATAGCACCAGGTATTTACAAAAGCACTCTACATCAATCTTGCCAACTAGGTTGATGAGAATCCCGGAGAGTTAAAGGTTCTGCTGTTTTGGCGCTGGTTAATTGTGCCCCAGTTCCCTCTCCTGTCGCGCAGGTAGAGCGGAACACATCAGAAAAACGGCGGTCGCGACAGATCTCACTGCATTCCATCAACAGCATGAACGTTTAGTTTGCCTAGTGAACCAGACGATACTATGAGCAGATTCCTGAAGGAGACGAATAGCTTGGTCGGTAGAGCCTCAGCTTACCACAAATCATAAATTTCAAATGTTGGTGAGTCTGATTATAACAAAATGGTTGACACCATGCAGCGACCAAATGGACTCTTCGGGAGAGAATCTCGAGCAGCTCTCGAAGGAAAATGAAGATGACACAGCAGAGGGTAAAGCGACGATAAAGAGCAAATGGAGTCTTCGGGAGAGAATCTCGAGCAGCTCTCGAAGAAAAATGAGGATGACACAGCAGAGGGTAAAGCGACGATGAGGAAAGGTCAGCCTATTGGCCGGAATCGCCCTCATTATTGGCACGATGATGGTTCAGGATATTCGCCACCGGTCGGAGTTCTGCGGGGAATCTGGGAGTGTTGGAATGAGTTTCGTTCTATGGGTCGCATGTGGTGTATTATCTACCTGTGGTTAGTCTTCTTGGAGTATTTACGTTGTTTTATAAAGTCCTATTCTGCTAAAAAGTGGGAAAACTGCAGGTCAGGGTCATTACCACCCTCAGATCGCATGCATTTTTCCTAGAATAGATAAGGGCGAAGCCGAACATGCCATTCTGGTCCATGTGATAATTTTGGAATCCCCTCAACATGTTGCACAACAAGTTGCGTAATAAGTTGCCAGACACATGTTGCCGACATACCTGGCACAAGCCTTTGTATCATGATCAATTAGAGCTCGGACAAATTGTGTTGCCAGTAATTCAATTGTGAATTATTGGCAAACAGCTGCGCCCATTATCGAACAATGTTGCCTCTCGTTTTTTCACTCTGTATACACTGTCAACATTGCGGACACAAGGCGTTTGCGGCACATGTTGCGCACATGTTGCGAAAAGTGGACAGTGTAACACTTACCCAGGCCTCAAATATCAGACAGACAGCACTCAGCGATATCAATCCTAAATTGATTTTCGAATCCAGTGAGGGTGGTGTACGGGATTACTATATAGGCCTACATGATAAGATTAAAGGAGGCTTCTATAATAGTCGACACCATGCTGACGGGGTTTCGTCTACAAAGTGGTCACTGTGCAAACCAGTTTGCATTATATCCCGGTAACACCTTTCAACTTTTGGGTTAGGGAATATTTTTCAAAAGTTCTAGAGAGAGTAATGTTCATCGCTCGAGGACATTTTTTGGACGAAAACTTGATTAGCTGATAAACGTGAAATAATACAGGTTTCCAAGTATTGCAAACTAGGCATGCCAAAGACAAACATTCTATTCATTCATAGGTTTGTCATTGTGGTCTTCCAGGTGCATTATGCTACGCAGAAACTGGGTACGATGATCCCCAGGTCAGGCGGGGAATTCACGTACTTGTTACGAGACCTATGGGCCGCCGATTGCGTTCTTGTTTTCGGTGTGGTCACGATCTCACCAAACCGGCCGGTCTGTCTATCATCGCTCTGACGTTCGCCGAGTACGCGGTGCAGCCATTCTACCCAGAGGATGATTGCGACCCTCCTGTCCTTGGCCTCAAGATGTGCATTGTGTGTGATGTTAGTGAGTACAATGACTTTTCTTGACGATACAGGCGCGGATCCAAAGGGGGAATTTCCGGCTTCAGCCCCCTCCCTTTGGCAGAAATGCAATTTTTAAGTGCCACCCCCCCCCTCCTTTCGTGAATTAGACCGGTGAATATCGGTCGACTTGGTCAATCTATGCGATCACGCGTGTGCGTATGTATGTAGGTATGTGTTGAGTGTTTGTGATGTCTGCGTGTATGTCTGCGTGTGTGTTTGTGTGTGTGTGCGTTTGCGTATGTCTGCGTGTGTGTTTGTGTGTGTTTGTGTGTGCGTGAGCGTGTGTGTATGTGCGCGCGCACTTTGAGAATGGTTACATACACGATGAGTGGAAAACGCAAAGTCCGACGGACCCCATATTTGGTTGATGGATCACCCGTGTCAACTTTTGTTTTTTGAGAGAGGTCAAAGTCACTTGGGATCAGCAGTATCAGCAGTGGCGAAAAAGTGAATTTCTTGGGCAGTTCTAAACTCGGTGTTCGTTCATCAAACTGTAGCATACTTTTATGCTGAGATAGATTAGCGGGAGCTGGAAATATAGTGATATTACCTTAATTGTTTGGAAAGGTCGAAAAATAAAAAAGTGATTTCCTATGGATATATCATGAACGAGACATATTAGGGGATGTCCCAATGGAAAGTTTGTTCGTCTATGCGAAATACTGCTGATGACCTTTGTGGACCTCATTGTGACCTCTTTGACCTTTTGACCTTTGTAGACTTTTTGCGAAGTCTAGATTCGTTCGAAGAGACGAATATAAAGGATTTTACTACCCTTCTATAATGCCAATAACTCAAGTTATTGACGTTTTAGCAGAAGGTCATGAAAGATCACCCCTCTAGGAAGGCTCTGACTTGAGATCAGGAGATCCGGTTGACTTGCCATTGAACTTTTCGAAATAGGTTTGTCGACCTCTACCTTATTGATTTGCACTAAGATAGAGGCCAAATTTTCTAAAAAATTATTTAGGATTTTGTTGTGTGGTATGATAACACAGAAGTAGCCTACGCTCATGAAGGAGCCTATGGGCCTGTTAAATTTTCCAGAGTCTGTTCTATGCTTCACCGAATTATACGAATCTTTTCGATAATTTTTTGGAATCTCGTAAACCAAATTCACGATAAAATTTTCCCAGATTGCCTCAGATTGCACTACAAAGCATCTAGAATCCGACAGCTTTCAGGGCCCTGGACTCAGGTGGAAAGGACTGCGCGTTGCGCGCTCATGATGTGCGCTGTACGCACATTGAGTCTTGTTCTGTGGTACGGTAACATAGTAGTCCGCGCTACATCATAGGGCGACAAGACCTGACCTATTGATATTCAGTTTGCACTAGATGGCCTCTAGAATCCTACAGCTTTCATGGCTCCGCGACGAGCCATGGACCCACGCAGAAAGGACATCTCGCTGCACGCTCAAGGGATTAGTCAGTCTGCACTCGATTCACAGAACGGAATACACCGAACAGGAACTTGATTTTAAGTTGTCTGAGTTTCTCATTAAGTTCTGCCTGATGTGTACTGGCACGCCCTCTGTTGACCAATTCTCAGATACGGCCAGTGCTGGTATCGAAGGCCCTAACCATTATTGACGTTTTCCCGGAGGACGGCGGTACCCATAAGCACACACACACCCACAACACACCGTTGCATCTGACACGTTTGGGGCTCCTAGCATCAAATCAGCATCGGACTTCACTGATGAATAGCAAAGAATATATATAGACCACGACCATGTAATCTTATATAAACAAAATAAAAATTTAAAAAAATAATTAATAATAAATTAAATTAAACTGGAGCTGAGCGTAACACTAATCGCTATACTTTAGGTGAAGTAGGCAAAGCAGCCATTTTCTGACTCCTTCGGCTAATTTTAGTTCCCTGGCAGGATGCGTAATTCAGGACTCAGATCCCTCAATACTATATATAATCGGTACGAACTCGGTGAAAATATTCAGCAGCTCTACTGTTTGAATAAACAGCTGAGACACCACCCAATTGTCAGATTGGCTGTTATACTGAAGACATAGACGCATTTGCTTTACATGATTGAGCAATCAGCATATCCTCAGTGAGAAAAACGAACAGGTGTCGTCTGCTAGAGAATGTTGGCACTATTTGTTGTAGGTGGCGGCGTACGTACGGAAAGGCCTTCGTGTGTTTTCCTGACCGGAAAAGTCGACGAAACAATCGAAGGCAGTTTGTGATCCCGACATTTTGTCTGAATTTAAACTTCACTTCAACAATAACCATTGATCTAAAAATCAATTGGCGCGAACTGGCTTGGAATAAAAAGTGCGAAAACCGGGATTAAAAGACATGACGCTCGAGAAAGAAGGAATCCATATGGCTGTACCGTTAATGTTGTAAATAGTGTTATGTAATGGACTAACGTTAAAGATCATACTCATAGCCCTCACGTTCGGCACACATTCTACTGTAGGACATGAAACAGAGGGCAGCGCCATAGGGTAATGAGAGTTTCAGGAGGGCAGCCTGGATTTGGGCTACATCATTTAGCAGGCCAATGTGATTCTATATAAAGCTTGAGGAATCACTGATGTTTCTATCAAGTTAGTGGCATAGTGCACAGTGTCACTGTTGTTTCACTTTCCGTAGGTTAGGCTTAGAGGATGAGTTTTTAGGGGGTGTGTTACCTTCTGAATAGTTGCCCTTTTTTACCCTTGGCTAATGTCCATTTCTAGTCACCATTAACAAGCCTCAACATTTCGGTAGAGCGGTAGTTCGGTTCTGTTTTGAATGAAAACACAGAGTTGTAGTCGAAACTGAATAAACCAAGACTGCATGAAGTGTGCGAGTGAGCCTCCTACATGAGTATATCGGGTATGCCGTCTCAAATTGAGACACAACTGCAATCCATTGAAAACTTTTTTCGGAGTGGGGGGAAAGGGTTAATGGGTATCGTTAGCCAATGAGCATCAGAACAACCACCACGGTGTCTAGGTCATTATAATCATAAAAAAAAAAAAATGGTTTATTACACTAAGGAGTGGAGGTTAGCGCAGGTGGGTGATCAGAAGGCCAGGGGGATGTTTACGACAGGGAGAGAGAAATGATGGGAGTTTTAGATATAAAGATGCGACCAGTATACTTGTAGCGGAATGAGCCAACAATTGAAAGAATTCTAAAGTGAGACATGAACATCTTTTTCTGTAAGTTAATGTAAATATGAGGTACGCACAGGAACTTGATAGGCTACTTTGGTACCAACATATTATAGCAAACATAGCGCCTCTAGAAATATCATTGAATTAGACTCTAGGTTAGAATTGCAACATTAGCTGATAACGGCTAATGACACAAATTCGGTTGATGACGGCAGCAGCCGCCACGAGGGCCCTCTCTACCTAGACCCATGGGGCCCCCCGACTCATCATATTGCCGCTGTCAAGGGCAGCACTTCTTTTTATAAGTACTCAAACAACAGGATGGTCCAGTTGGAACAATTAAAAGGAATATTAATCCTACACACCGAGAATAGGGTGCTTCAGCTACATACAGTGATAATACAGGGCTCCGAAATAAGCACTCGCACCGCTAGCAAATGACTAGTGAGTGAAACGGCTCTGGGCAGTAAACACATGTTCTGTAGCCCGCTTGGCGTGTTGAACAATTGAGGGTACCCAAGGAGAAACACTACTACACACACTATTGGCCTAATGAAACAGCCTGCAGACTACTGAAAACTGTGAAATGTTAGGCTGGCGAGAGGAGCCAAAAATTGTTAAGGGCACCCAAAAAAAAAAAAAAGCCCTTAATAAAAACATTGTCCAAGCAAGGCTCACCCTTCTGCTGACCTCTGCGACACCAGACTGCTGAATCAGTTGCTACGGGATCATCCTGGCTGGTGAGAAAGAAATAACCCCAGGACTGGAAGGATGTATAGACATTGAGAATACAATGTTCTCAGTTTTGCAAATTTTACCACTATAACATTCCTCATAATCATATGCTAATCTTTCTCATTCATTGCTTGGATTTGATTTTCATATATTTTGAAACACCCTTCCAGTTTCGTCCCTAATATAATTGATTTGGGACGGACCCCGGTGAACTCATGACGTAATAATGTTTGTGTCGTGAAGTTACAGGATAAGCGTTCTGATTTCATCAGGTGGGAGGCACAAAATTTTATGACAAGTATGTAAACTTTAGAGATTAAAAACATGTTTAGCAGAAAAAAAATTTTACAGGCAACAGCTGTTGCACACCTATACTGGTTTAAGATGAGCCAATAGGGAAACAATCCAATTGCTGCAGAAATTATAGGCCACATATAGCTGAACTGGTTCGGATTGGAAACAGGTTTGTAACCCATTGTGCAGAAATGGATCAATGACAGCCTTCGAAATCAAATTTCACTTCTTGATTTTCCTAGGATTTCATGTAGGGCCTAGGACTATATTAACAGTCATGTAGCAACCTCTTGGTCCGGAAACTTCGTCTTTGATACGGGACAAATCCACAGAACAGGACAATATTTCACCACACAAGGGGTCAAGGTTATTTGAGGGGGGGGTTCGGTTAGGTTGTTAGTTAGGTTTAGGTTGGGGGTAACGATAACTAGAATTGGGATCACATCTGTGAAATCTTACTCCAACACCACACCAGGCTAATCCCTTAAAACAATAAATAATATCATGAGTCATGTTTACAGGTACACATGAATAACGGCTGGACGCTGGTTTCATGCAAATTTATGCTCTGATAGCTTGACTATTAGCCTACTACCTTTGTGCCAAAGTGAAACAACATAGGCCATTAGCCCCTCCCCAGCTGAAACAACAGACAGATTTGTTTCTTTTAAGCGAACTAAGAATATATATAGAACAAACACAGGGACATACGTAGCCAGGCTGTAGCTAAGGTCTGTCACCAGCAGGGATGTAGTAGGGGGTACCCGGCACTCGGGTAATGCGCCCGGCACTCGAGCGCAGACTCGGAGCCATGCCGCCCAGCACTGACAAAAAAAAAAAAAAAAAGTCATGGATTACTCCGATATGCACAAAATATAGCGGTCCATGATGTGAAGGCCCATTATAATGACACAAAATAGTCAATTATGGCCCCTCTGTTTGGGACCTGGGCCCCGGCCATTACCCGCTGCGCGTCCGGCTTGTAGTATCCGTGGACTAATCTTGACAGAATCAGATGAAGAATGCCCGGCACTCAGAGTTCTCTAGATACAACCCTTGGTCACCAGATCTACCTAGAAGGGGGGGGGCTAGGCCTATTCATTAATTATTGACTCGATAGATGACATTAACAACACAAAATTTTGTGCCCAAACTTCTAAGTCATTCAGTCACTAGGTTGACCGTAGTAACGAATACAATTCACTATTTCGCAAAAATGATTGAAGCTAACCCCAGGCAAGGACATCAGCACAGCATACATTGTTTGTCAACACTACCCCCAAAGTCTATGATGATCTCACATGCTGCTACTGTGCAAGTGAATAATGATTGTTGGGCCAATCATGGTTTCATACACTAGGCCTTAGTCCTAGGCTAGACTACTTTGGGTTAACATTAGGCCTTTTCCTATCCTACGCGATATTGTGATTTTGGAAACCTCGGTTACTGAGTTTCCACTCAAATCAAAAAGTCATACACGTTTCCGTAAAATTCATTGACATATTTTCAAGATGCATTAATTAAAACATACAAAAAATCTTTAGAAAGTATCAAAATTTTCGCGACAATTTTTTTCGAACTACACACTAAGTCAATTGTAAACAAGTCTCTGAAGGTCATTTGGGTGTGTCACAAAATGGCGGCGAACACACTTCCGGTTACTCATTCAGGGAGGTCGTCTCCAGTCCAGTTAATTTATAGGTCAGTGTTAAGACAATCATCTGATGAGCAGTCCTTACAACTCACGGTTCCTCATCGCGGATAAAATTCCGAATAGAATCCTAGCGGGATAGAATTGCAAAACTCCCCCAATTACCCAATAAATAAAACCAGTTATTTTGTATACGCTTTTCTCTTTATCATTTGCCAATTTATCGATTTTTGTTCGACTCCGTCCAGTTTCTCTCAACCCTCATAACTGTATCAGCGTGTGAAAGCCTCTACCACTGGCCAAGTCGTGTTCACCGGCCCAAGCTCTTAGCTCTGGCGATCATCATTGTAACTGGATTGGTCAAGATCGGTCCAAGGTAAGTGATCAGGTACCGGTATCAGACAAAATGGGGCTGGATTCGTGATGACTTACTTGAAAGAGGGGTTTGAGCTTTATGCTCACTATTTCCTGACATTGTGTTAACCTAACTCCAACCCTCGTTATCTTGAACTGATAATAAGAACAATTATCGAGTTCTTTTCTTTAATTTACGTATGCCACCCTGCCACGCCTTGCTTTGAACGGATTGCGGAAATATGACATAGGTTTCTCTGATTTACTCCTCCGACCTGATCGATTTCCAACAGGCTCCAGAAAAAACATGATTTCTCGTTTTTATATATGTAACTTAGGCCAACTCCAGAAGTCGATGGATGTTGCAATATCCTGATATTGTGTCACAGGCATTTTTGTTATTAGCCCTTCTTCCGACTTGAATGATGAAGGACATTGGAATGCTCTACCGGAGAAAATAGGGTTCTCCCTCTAAATGAGTAGCTCTATATGCTCAACTTGAATAGACGTTTACGTTCTGGAGATCGTGCTCACAAGCAGCCAGCGTCCACACACACACACACACACACACACCACACACACACTGACACAACACCCACACACACACCTCAACACACACACACACACACATGCACACATCCTCTGTGTCCACATATTCCGTTCCTCTTCCACAACAAGAATACAACAAATTACAAAGAGTTGATGGTTTCCGCTGGTAAGATATAATATAATGAAGATCCCTACCAGATATACGTCAAACTCCACTACACCGTTCACATGAAGATAGCTTTCTAGCGATCCTAGCATTGGTTGTCTAGTTACCCTTCTCATGCAGCCATATAACTAGACTGGGTGGCCTGCAGAACTCTTCAAATGACAGAAAGAAGGCTGATACAATGGACAGTCCGGGCGATTCTCCTATTCGGGAGAAGAACATGTCTCCGGTTCAGGAGAATTTGAATTATTCATGAGACTGCCATTATTGTATTTTCCCACAGTTCAACGTTCACGTATATGGAAATTAATAGGAGACATTCGTTTCTAACCCTTCCCTTTTGAAATTGCGTCACGAACAAGTCTTCAATTTTATTGCATAACCAGGCGATCTTGTGACCCCACAAAAAGCTCGAGTTGATTGGTAGTAGGTCAATATGATTGCCGAGATATTTGATAAGAATCAGACTAATTCTTTCGGAGGTAGCCTCCTGGGACTAGTTTGTCACAGTCGCTACGCAGAACAGCAGCTCGATGTGATGTAAACTGTGTGTGGTAAGTGCTGAGAATGACTGTAGTAGTAGCATCAGGCTGCCATGTTGCGCCGCTCGTAGGCATAATAATGTTAAATTACTCAAAACAGCGTAGGGTGTCATTAAATGGAGGAACGACTGTTTTGTATCTAATGAATCCCGGCAGGACAATATTCATTTAGTTATTCTTATCAAATATAACGACCCCCACACCCCTACGTAAGTGGGCCTGGATGAAATCCGATGTTTCCTACGACGTGCTAGACATCCACACAGGCGTAACGAGCAACGCTCCAAAACTCAATACATCATGCAGAGACATTGGAGAAAGACACAATGGCGCAAAAGGAAGTAATAATTGTGTTATTTGAGTTGTTTAACTGTTTAAAATGTTTGGGCTAAGCCCAGCATTCATCCTGCGGTTGTCGTTTAATTGATTGACTCCCATCAGTTGGTATCCGATGCGGAGAGAGGGTGCCAAAGCAACAGAAGAGAGAATAGGGCCGTGAGAAGAGAGGCGTTACTCGGCTGCTGAGACGTGTGATATATCGTCAATGGGCCGGTCACAGTCTTGGAATCAGTAAATTGATTTTATGGTGATGAGGGTATTGACGTTGATATTGAGGATGTATAGTATCACTATTGTCTAGATCATTGAATACCACATCGTTTATATGTTTTACATGCAAAATTACAGTGTGGAGAAAGTAGAGCCATATTGAACTTCTCGATAGAGATAGCTTAGCAGACGGCTAAAACCATTTGCTGTTGAGATTAGCCATACGATGATTCTCCAGAAAGAAAAATAAAATACGATTGAAAAATAGCTCTCCAACCCCTATATGAGATAAGGTACATGGTTACTATACCCTTGATTTATTTTACGGATGAAGAAAGAAGTTATCATTTATAAGCGTTGCTACTAGGGAATCGTGATTAGTCACTTTAGTATGCCAATATTCTCTCACGTCCCATGTTGACGCAATTCGCAAATCCGTTTTGTACCACACAAGAACCTGTTGAGCCTTACGCCGCTTCATCACGACATGTCACATGCCATAATGCGGTACAGAGCTTAATTGGTTACCGGTTGGATTACTGCAACGCGGTTATTTACACATATTGGGTGAAGATGTGACGCCTACAGCGTCTTCAAATGGAGCTGCAAGGGTTTTGCCTGTGGTGTAACCGAAGAGTTGGAGCCAAATCACTTACTCCAGTCTCTACACTGTTCTCAACATTCAGAAAAACGGATGATCTTCAAGTTGCTGCTTTATGTTTTCAACTCCAACTCCACGGTCCGCTCCCCGATCACCCCCCTGTCTCAAACAGCGCACAATAGCAAACTCCTTGCCATCCGTGCTTACGATCTGCTACTGATACTTCAGTCTCTCCGTTCCCCGATTCAACACAGCCCGAGGTGAACGTCGTTTCCAGGTGATCGCCTCCAAGAGAAGGGAATAAGCTACCCCGCTAACGGTCAGAAATGCCCCTCGACCGTCAGTTTTAAGAAAGCGCTCAAACTGGTTTGTTTTTAATTGTATCTTGATTATTTTGTACACGCTATGGTACGCACTTTGTGGGTGAATAGCGTTCTAAATGCTGATATTATATTATTATTACTACTACTTTTATAGGACATTCAATTGATTGAAATTACATTATTCAAATTGACTCTATCACTGAACAACTACCTCGAAAAAAAGAATATTTTGAGAATATTTCTTTCCTACTGCAGGTTACACGGAGTATCTGGGATCGAGAGTGTCATCCAGGTTCGTCGAGTACCGTGTTTGTTCTACAGCTAGCATTCTAATCAGGGGACTATGGGCGTATTGATTGGATGGTAGGTACAGTAATAATCTATATATATATATAATAATATATATATATATATATATATATATATATATATATATTTATATATATATTATTATATTATAATTTATATATATATATATATATAATTATATATATATATATATATATATATATATATATACATACAAACAATTCCCGCTTGTTCAGAGCAAACATCTGGACTTATCGTGTTTATACAAAGAACTCAAAACTGTGCTGCTGATGACCCATATGACATTTGACCGACAACTTTGGCAAACATCGGGATCATGTACTCAATATGGAAACAGACATACCGAGAATGAGCTTGTTCCATCCAGTTTGGGGCCGGGTTATCTGTTTCCAATCCAGCGTCGAACGCACCATCACACGCACGCATGCACATCACAAACGCACATAAAGCGTGACTACTAGATCCTTGACCTCGCAAGGAATCAACCCTGCATTTGCGAATGAAATCCTCCCCGGTCCGGTTAGAACAGTCATGGGTAATACCATTTTCCAGCCGAATTGATAGAAGCGTCTGGCTTGCATATGCGCACGGACCTCTTCCAATTTGTGGGGATGAGGCCCAGGAGGAGTAACGGAATTGATATGATCTATCACCATCACCGTCGCACAGACGTACCGATCTTCTCCATTGGTTGGGTCGAAAGAGCGCTTGATTTCATTGCCTGCTATACTGTGGTCAGCGTGTTTTTTTTATATTATGTGGCATTTTTATTTTGGACTTGTTTGTCCATATTGACATTCACCTTTCCCTTCATTCTGGTCTGGTTTTCAGTTCAGGAAACATTGAACTTCATTACAGAGGACTCATAAATCCGTATAGGTAAGACATTACACAGTTATTAGGAAACTATGAGTACAATTGATATTCATGTTCATTGGGGTGTAACGATTGGCCACCCCATGCATCGACGAATAGAATCATTTGGTTATTCATATCGAACCAGCAATCAATCGTTGTGCATGGCGCATCGCGTTGCGAATAATGTCGTTTTAACAGAAGACTAATCTTTCCGATCTCTAACTCGGCAAGTGTACCTAGTAATGTCAATATACGCAACCTTGGAGTAATTATTCCCCCAGATTAAGTCTGGGATAAAGTAACCCAAATAAAAAACAACAGGATAGTAGAGGGCTAACAATCCTCCCCTTTAGCTGTGATCTCGGGTTTTTCCTTGAACTAAATAGACCACACAACGTTATAGTAGGGAATCGGGGGACGAGGAAACGGAAACAAGGCACTCAAAGAGAATTACTGAGGAGGTTTTGGAAAGGTTAATAAAAACAAGCAATATTTGATCTCTGCAAAATTTTCAGAATTTCATAACAAGATTTGACTTCAATCTAGATTTACAACATATACGGCCGTTCTCAAATATTAACAATTAAGATAAACTTATGCGGCGCTGATGTTGCTTCTGACGTACTGAACTGTGTGATATATCGTTGGCCTATACAGGGCTCTCGATGATCCCCCGCAACTGGAGTTTGGCTCGCTGGTTTTGAATTCGGGAGATGTGGAAAATCCGACCGACACAGTAATTGATACCCCAATCGGAAAAACGAGCCACTCTTCGGCTAATGTCCTCTTTGCCAAGTCGAAATTTTACTTCTCTAATCTCGCCACGATTTTTCCTCACGAAAAGATTTAATTTACGACCCGGCAGGATCACAAAATGGCAGTGTTCGGTTGAATAAAGTCTACTATATTGGATTCATCGTCCGGCGGAAAATAGACCCATTCTATATCGGAGCGTGCTTATGATCCTCTAGAAAATTCTTTTCCAGGAATAATGAATCAGCACTGTCCAGAAAACTTTCTAAAATCGCAATTAAAACAGTCGGACGAAATCATACCCCAGAACAGCAATCGCGATCGATTAGAATCTCAACGAATCCTCCCGTTGACGGTTTTGCCCACAGTAACATTACAATATTAGAAAATGATTACGAAGTGTAAGTTTTAAGTGTTTAAAAAAATAACGCCCTCTCCTCGAACATATCGAGCAGCAAGTGGCGTGCGAGACTTCCGAGGTTCATCAAAGGTCGGCTTATCCATTGAGCTGAGCACGTCATCGCGTACTGTCGACAAACTTCACCCATTGCCAAGAGTGGACCGGAATAATGCGTATACCGATAATGGGTACAGGCCTGACACGTTACTTCGTGACAGTAACGCTACCCATTACCCCCGCCGGTGCCACTCACCTAGACTCAATACTAACTATCTATTATTAATTTTTTTTATTTTATCTATATTGACAGAAATAGCCGTGGCCATTGTGATTGGTATCCCAATGGTCACAATCGTCTATCTTCTTACATAAATACATCGCTTGCCTTTACTGTGATGCACCAGAAGAGCTGCTAGCTTCATCTGCAGGTCGCTTCGTAAGATTTCTGGTATAACCCCTTGTCAATCCCACTGGTCCCAGAACAACCGAGATCTAAATTAAAAATAAGATTTGCGTGTTCCACAGACCTCAGAGAACCAATCTCGGTGTGACAGTTCTCGGGTCTTACGATGTAAAATTCTCACTTCCACTGCGACTAAAAGGGACAGAACTTGAATCCGTATAGCATAAAATACAGACGAAAATACAAACACGTTTGTTGTTGAACACTCATATCAGAACGGATTTGGTGCACCTTAGATTGAGCCTTAGAGACCCTGAGCGATTCAAGCGACCTCTGAATGGATGCACGATCCGTTGCCGACAACCAATTTTCGTTTCGGGCAGAGATCGTGATCGTTTTTTGGGTGGAATAAATTACACGAAGCTGTTGGTGTGAAGGTGCTCAGGTTTCGCCATTGCATGTTGCCAGAATAAATTGTGGTTCAAAAACGACAAATACTATACTTTACAGATTATAATGTATTATGCAGTGTATACAAATACATGCATAGTTCTGTAGTGTCTCTAGTCTGAAGCATAGTCAGTCTGTCGATTCTGCCACTATATCCAAGGATATGATATTTAGTCTTAATCCGTTGCTGGAAAATCAGGATAATGATTTTATGACAAGAGGCGAGGTTTCTAAGGTTAGGTATACTTGACAATGCAGCGATTTGATTACCGCCCTCTGTCCTTTTACCGGCAATTACAATTGTCGAGACGTGAGGTTATGGCCAACAATAATCGGGTACAACAGCAAATGCTGGTTACCCATGGAGGCATGTTAGGTTAGGAAACTGGTACATTATAGATGGGAATGCTCACACCACTTATTGACGTTTCAAAACAACAGCCTATCTTGCAGCAGAACGCGGGTTGAGTTAATTTTGATGAAATGACATGATACTTTGAAGCGTTAACAGAGCAAAGTCGTGCAAGATAGTTTCCACTTCAGCTAAGTGATTAAACTTTAGGAATGATTATATCTGCTACAGTGTTCTGGATTAGCTGTAGAGCTGACGGTTCCGTTGCGTTGATTAGCAGCACCCACGACTGTTTACAAATTGCAGAGTACTGCAGGCTTGGATACAATAGAGGTATATCGTGGAGAACGGAAAACTGGAGCATAGGTCCAACCCCAATTCATACAGTGTTTCTATGTGGAATTATTTGCCTCCAAAGTTTGGGCCATTAAGCAGATAAATTGGGGAGAATCCAATGGCGAAACACGCATGACGTGAAACATGGACAACACAAGAAATCATGTCAGTAATTTGCATCGTTTCATTTGGTTGAATATGTCAACATTTAGCAGAGATTCCGTTGGCCTTCTCTCACCAAAGTAACCATCAACACCTACCAACCCACGACAGCAATCCTCACCCATGGACTAAATGTTTTTCGAATTGAAAGTAATGTTTGAATTTCAAAAAACGAAGAATGTTTGCAGGGGTTGTGCAGGTATGACATCATTGATTTGCATGATGGGATGCATTCGATCTTGCGCCAATACACATGCTAACAAATACACAAACTTCAAATGGCGATAACTCCTTAACGGAAAGTCCTATGAACTTCTGATTTGGACTGACGCATTAGGTTATTAAGCTATTATTATAAAGCCCATGTGTGAATCATCTTGCAGTTGTAAATGTTCCAATCTTGGCGGAATCGAACATCGAAAGCAGCCGGCTTTTCCAAGAGGTGGGTCTTCAAGAATCTGCATTGTATCACCCCAACCGGGCTCGTGGTAATATCTGTGAAACGACTATGAGAACCCATATTGCCAGAAGGGAGCATATGAAATGCGTGATATCATGCAGGGAGTAGGAGCCGGAGGTACTGGTGGGCGCCATTCCCAATGAATAATGTGAGTGTATCATCCCGCCTCTCCTACTTTCCAAATCTGAAACCCCCTCTTATATTTTCTCAATAATAATAACGATATTGTCATTTGGGCGACTCCAACTTTTCTCATTCACACAAGCGTTGGCATAAGATTTTACATTTTTGATTGTTAGCTAGGCTATTCATGCCCATGTTCTACCGTAATACCTTTATATGTACGTACATGTTATGTCTGGGGTGACGGGACCCTGCCGCCCCCGTGGCTTTTGGGATGAGAAATGTTAAACTTTCTTAAAGATCCTCATACAATGTAAGAATGCCGATATTTCCCAAAACAGAATTGAAAAATTGGTGTTTGGGTGTGCCATATGCACGAAATTGTGCCAACGACCCTGTGAAAATACCGAAAGTTCCAATTACTAGAACAGTGAAACCCAAAATAATTCCCAAAGCACAATGGGTGTCCATGGTGTAGTGGTGTAGCACCCTCGACCCACCTCCTTCGACCCCTTTTGCAGTTCAGTCATCCTCTGCGCCCCACCTCCCACAAAGGAAGAGAGCGCTTTAAGTGTTTGTCCTGACGAATGGTAAATTTTATTGCACCTTACCACGTGTATGGTTCAAATCGATGTCCCAATGCATGCTCTTGACAGTATGATTGGATACCGTGAAATAACTCTAAGGTTTTTTTTTTTTTTCGGTCATCAGCCGTAACTTTGGTGCTATCGGACCTGGGGCCAGCCAGCTTGGATCATAACCATTTTTTCGTCTGTGCTCACATTCGGTTGCAGCTCATGGGTCGCTATTCACCTCTGGACGGTAAGAATAAATTAATGCGTATATAGGTAGTGTATAATCTTACCACCTAGAGGGTTTTACCAGGTCGTCCGATGTTCTTCTCCGAATACTGAGTATTCATAGGAATTTCAAGGAATGTTCAGCATGCAGCTGAAAAAAAAACCTTTGTATATAACCACCTCGTACCTGTGCGAAATATGACACCATTCAGTCTTTCCAGCTCTCGGAATATATTGAAAAGACATATTTTCAAAAGAACTTTAAGTTTGCACAATACCAAGTGTGGCCCCAAACCCCTTGGTAATTTTTTTCGGCTGATCGCATGGAAAAAGTTGTGATTGTGTGTCTTTTTTGGGCAGTAGGAAGTTGGGAGGCTACATATTGTTTGCGCCTAATCAGACCTCCAGAACTCTAGCGCCGATCACCCTATATGTTATTTTTATTAATCTTATTATTACACACTACTCTATACACAACTACTATACTACTAATACTACTACTACTCTACTACTACTATACTACTACTACTAGCTATAATTATTATTTATATACATTATTCGCTTGTCGTAAAGAAAAGAAGTCACAATGTCTCTTTTTTTTTTATGAGAAAAATAGATAGACAATTATGTTTTTCCTTCTTCCTATTGGTAACTGGCCTATGTTGCGGGACGAGAGGTCCCACACGGTACAGATATTATCGATGGTTCACCCCCGCTCTTTATCTTACACCTATACCGGCTCTATTATTCCGGTAATTATTCACTTATACGGTTATTGAATTGAGGTCAAGATCGAAGCTGTGGACAGTGGGGAGGAGGGTGGGTACAAAGCGCTTGTGCGAAGCTGGGAGGTTTCCCAGAATGACTCAACGTCTGACGAGATTTATCGTATATGGGAATGGAGAGGATCATGCGGATATTAAAGGAGTACTCAGTTCGTTTCGACTGATAACGGGCTAATAGTCATCGGCTAATCAATTTCAACTCACCATAGAGATGCTTAAGGGTTGTTTCACAACTTGTGCGATACGATACGATAAATTTATCGGACCTCGAGTTAAAAAGTGTTATTTTTTAATAGAAGTGTACACACATGTGCGATACGATACGATACAATATATTTATCGGACGTCAAGTTGAAAATATTTTAACTTTTTACGTAGATAAATTATCGGGCGTAAAATTGCGCAATGCGTGAAAACTTGCGCATGTTGCAAAGATTATGGAAACCCAACAGGATATGAGGGGGAGTTTGGCGAGAAAATTGGGTTTTAGTGATGAATCAGGGGTTGTGGTAGTGGCCGATCCGGGGGGGATACATCCGGCCTCGTTGAGCTTCTCGGCCCTATTTGCCGCCCATGCATGGGCCTACGAAACCATTGCTTTAGTTCGAATCCCTGATGCCCTCCCCATTAACAATAGTAACGTGACCAATGAGGTAATGGGGAGGTCTGTTGCGTCGGCGCCCACAAAGTATCAACGGACATGCTAAGGCAGGAGATAGCGGTTGGTAGTGAGTGGTCCCGGGAGGTGATGTTGTGTCTGTTTGAGAGGCGCAAGGTAGGAGGGAGTTTCCCAGGGGTCGGATCCACAGACTGACGTCTTGACGGGAACTTTACCTAGCCTTCATGTGAAGAAACAGGCGGGAAAAGAGACGAAGAAGGCAACGAACATAGGCCTTGGGGGGTGGGGGGGGGGGGGTATAATGTCGACCAAGCTGCCAAGTTCATGATTTTGTAGGGGTCCAGATGGAGGACAGTATTAGGATGCTGGGATTTCCATAATGCGTATGCGTATGTAAAAATCCGTCATTTACGGTGACTGAGCGGGGGCTAGTGTTTGAAACGGTATGTTCTATGATAGTTTGCAAAAGATAGATATTGTTTCCACAAAAGCCAAAAATTCATAAATTAAGGCAAACCAGCACTGAATATGCGAAAGCACATGTACCAATGCGTATGCGAATGTGGTATCACCGCGAATGAGATCTATGGAATATCTTCCTTCAAAAGCCAATCAACGACAATATGCATGGGCTTGCTGCTTTTATAGTCTTTCCCATAAACTTGCATGTTTCCTCTGTTTTGAACAAACGTTTTCGGTTTCCCAGTAAATATGTGATTTTCACATCCACCGGACACTCATACGCATCTATGGATCCCAAGCCGTAGGGTACACAGGTGGAGCTGGAAACCTTATTTCTAACCTGCTGTTCTGAAACAAGTAACCAAGCTCCAATTATTTTCAGTTCCATTGACTGAATTGACTCAATCGACTGAATGCTTTCTTGGCAACCTCACGACTTCGCCGTTTCTTGGATACCGATGCTCATTAAGACTGCGTGTTTCACGAACGGGGTAGGCGGTGATGGTGAGGTCAGCTGCCTGATTCGTGATCGTCGAATTGCGCTCCGTTCGGTATATGGCGCGCCTCCCCGTGGACAATCCCGTCCACCGGTTCTGTCCTTCCACGAGACCCTTTGGGTTAGGGCCGTCCGCCGGGGGCGGCAGAAGCTCATGGTTGTCGCACACTGCGCGGGTACCACCCTCTGAGAGGGGGAAGGGACGGCCTCAGCCTAGTCACTTGCTCAGAGAGGCTGGGTGATTGGAAACGGCGGGTGGATGCAAGCTAAGTGCCTTCCTTCGACATCCTCCCATGATTGATTGTGTGTTGGGCAGATTAATCGGGATTCGTGATAGAATTTAGTATGGCATGCGTTCCAATCAAGGTGTCCCCCGGCCTATTTGCGCGTGATGTTCCCACGACTAGAGAAAAGGTTGTAACTGTTTTTGTTTGCTCAAAATGGGTCGAATACAACTATTTCATTCAACGCCTCTAATTCTTGTCGACCCCTGCAGCTATTCCACCGCCTGAGCGACAAAGGGGGAAAACTTTCTCCGTTTGATTAGGAGGCCGCCGAGACGGTCGATAAAAGTATCGTACGACCATCTGTATCGCCACAAGTGTGAATACTCCATCCGATAGATTTATTGTATCGTATCGTATCGCAACACGTGTGAACAAGCGCTTCCTCGGTACGATAAATTTATCAGATGGCGATTAATTGCGCAATGCAGTGATCACTTGCGCAATTTTGCAAAGAGTAATGGGACGCCAAAGAGGCTATTGGGGAGAGTTTGGCGTGAAAAGTGGGCGTTAGTGATAATTTAATTGGGTAAGTGGACTATCCGGGGGAACCATCGGCCTCTGATTGAGCTTCTCGCCGATTTGCCTCGGCCATGGCAATGGACTACGAAACCATTTTTTTAGTTTCGCTTCCATGCATGCTCTCCCAATATACAATAGTATTGTGAACCAATGATGTAATGAGGGGCGGGTCCTGATTGCGTCCGGTGGTCCGCCAGTCTAACACTCAAAGGCAGGAGAATATGCGGTTGGTAGTGAGTCGCCTGGGTTAGGGGTGTTGTGGCTGTTCGAGAGGGGCATGGTAGGAAGGAGTTTCCCCGAGGGTGGTCGGTCCACCGCCTGACTCTTGACGAATTCACCCTAACCCTCATGTGAAGAAAGAGGGCGGGAAAAAAACGAAGATGCAACAGAAATAAGTCTATAAGGGGGGGGTGGGGGGGGTAGATGTCAAGCTACGTTAATGTGTTGTAGGTCGTGAGGAAATTAAAAGGGTCATGTGGGGCCGTAGACTAATTACCTTTTGTACATGCTTGTCTGAGCAGAGTACAAGCTCCATTTTCAGCTCAATTATGTTTCCAGACTTCCTATATTCTAGTGAGGCGTGAATGCTTTCTTGGCGACCTCATGTCGCCTCGACCAGTAGCTCATGGTTTGGCGCAGCTGCTCGGTACCCGGAGAGTTAGGCGAAGGACACACTCAGCCTGTCCTGGCTCTGAGGAGGCAATATTGCAGCAGGCAATGTGGTCTAGGGGCCCATCCAATGGAGAGATGGACCATTTTCTGAGGGAGCACTTCCCTTCGGTTCCGACCTTCAACCCTCCCCCCCCCCCCCCGCCTCTTATTACAAATCTCTGCGTAGCGCTACTTTCTCAGGTGCCTCGCCCCCAGATTGTGAAAGGTTGAAGCGTATTCCCTCTCCTAGATGTCTTCCTCATCACCGCCGATGCCCACTGTTCCCTCTCGATCGAGTATCTCAACATTTTGTTCCTCTATGTCATGATCAGTGTCCCCCCGATTTGGAGGTACCCTGCCGAATTTTGTGGCTCGGTTGGAACTAGTCCTTCCGAAAAACGAGCAAAAACTGGCGGGAAACCGTAAGATTCTGATTCATTTTTAACGGATCAATATTCAAACACCAAATAACGTAACGGATATGTTATGAAAGACCCATGCGACATGACACAAACAGAGATAAAAAACATTACTCATTGAACTAGATTTCTAATAATGTAAACTGGGATCAAGAGAATACATTAAACTAGACCCCAAGAAATTACTGAGAACAATAGATCGAATTAGATCCACTGGAATGTCTGAGAATGATTCAATACATTGAACTAGATCCCAAAAAATGTACTCAGAACAAGACATTGAACTAATTCCTGAGAATGTACTAGAACACATAATTAACTGGGAACTCAGTGGCGTAACCCACGGGGGTTGACCCCCCCCCCCCGGTGGGTAAACGAAACTGTTTTTTTTGGCATTTACAGTAGAGTTTTCAGCTGTTATTTAGGAAATATGCAGCAGCAAATGCGCCTAGGGGCCCATAACTTGTACTTATTCGCCAATAGGAGGGGGAGGCCCTTAATGAGGGCAGGGCGCACTCCCTTGGGTTCCGACTCAACCCCCCCCCCCCCCCTCCATACGAATCTATCGGTACGCGCCTGATGACCTCCCAACATGTACTGAGAACAAAACCGTGTGTTGAACAAAATAACCGTATTCTTCGTACATGGCACTGTTATTTTACGAAAGACGACCCTGTCCCCATAAATGTTCGCTTTATTTCGATTCATATTTCACTGTTGTTCTTTTAGTACAAGAGCGCTCATCGCTATTGCAATGGTTGAATTCCCAAGCCTTTCACACATTGGTGAACTACTTCAGTTTTGTGGCATGGATGTGCTACGGTCCTCAACATGCTGCCGCATTATTTTGTTCTTCGTATACGACACCCCGAATGGCGCAGACCTGTGAAGGTATGCCTATAAAAAGTCTATCGAAAATACTGTGCTCACTGGTAAGATTCATTAACTAAGGCCGCTGTAAACGTCTGAGACGGAAACTTCAGTAGAACTACAGTTTGGTATATTTTCCCATTTGCTGGTGATATGTGACATCAGGGTCAACAGAGTTAAAAACGACGGAATCTTTGCAAACTCAGGTGGCACCTCGAAACGAACGCTGATGAACGGATTGCTATATATGTCTAGTGAACGTCATTTCGTGAGTTAAAAATATATTTCAACGAACGGCTCAACGCGTTTTAATGAGTCGTCACCATAAAGTAAGACTGTACAGTTCCTCTTGTCAAGTCGCTGCTTGTTCCTTTGTCTACAATTTTTGGCTCCTTGGTGACTGTAGAGGCCGGAGTGATCCATCATTGGCGGGCGTGCAGCGGCAGGCCTGAAGATCAGGTCAATTGACTGATGTCGTTTATAAATGTTAATGAGAGGAATATCAATTCTTTCGTTTTGTGGAGGTTGTGTTCGCTGAAAATCATGGATTATTTCCAAAACAAAGAAAGTTGAGCAATTTTCGATAGGTCGTATGCAAGATGGATAGTTTGCTTGAGCGAGGGGCGACGAATCCTCTGACCCCACAGAGTCATCGCCCCGAGAATGTTGAAACATTGCAAATCCCGTCTAGTGGGGATAAAGTGCATCACTAATTGGGAAACTAGGCAATTCAAGAATTGCCGCGGTGTCTGCCTGTTGGTATTGTAGTCAGAGATCTCCATAAGAACTTTAATCAGATCTTGTAAGTTCCTTTGGCCTTCTAACCATTCTATTGAGAATTTTTTTCCTGAGTTGACCTCACTTTTTGAACGTTATTCTTGTTTTACATTTCCGAGTGCTGCTTTTGTTTGGCTTCGCAGGTGCCTTTGTTCCTTCCGGGATTCGTCTCCTCATATCTCATATACCTGGTGATCGCCCCCTCATTTATGCACATACATCGGCCTACCTCTTCGCTTGCTATTTTTATCATCTGGTCTGCGCTCTTATTCTACTATCCGCTCGTCATCGAGCTAACCACCAGATTTATGGGTAATTCTGATATGGAAATTCTGATAAAAATAATAATAATAATAATAATATATAAAATAATAATAATATGATATAATAATATTTACTAATTAAAAGGATAGATTCGCGCCCGTGTTTCCGCACTCTAATCCATATCTCTTCGTTCACCATGCAGCTTTCGTCGAGTAAATTTATCAATCTCAGGATTTGATTGTTTCTACAGATATCTGACGGTAGTTTTCCCAACAGCTCCTACAAGTCGTCCCAACGTATCGTAGAGATGACATCTATAGGGATTACGAAGAAAAAGGGCTGGTGACCAGAACTAGGAGGTCCATCAGTACCACTGGCTACTGGTAGTTGTCCAAATGGAGATTGAAAGTCTGAGCAGATAACGATAGGCAGAAAATAAAAAGAAATCGCGTGCCGTATACTCTTTGATCACTCTTAATACTCTGAACTGCAAAAAAATCATAAATCCCACGTGACCTATGTATGTAATCTTAGTGTGTGAAGTTAATTATAACTGGTTTAATTCCAGTACTAAACACCGCTAGAGGCCACACAATTAATGTCTTGGGAGAACTTTAGGTGGCGATCAACAGCTTGAGGAAATTTTCCAATTGCTCAAGTTGCACACATTTCCAGAATGCAGGGCTATATCACGTACCATACGCATCTCGCTCGTGCGGTTTCGTGCCCGAATCGTTACGTAATCTAACACATAGAGTACTACGGCCCATAAACAAATTTCACGAAACTTCTCCGAGTTTTATCACCTTCATTTGAGTCAGAGGATTAGTCCCCAGGTAAATTACTAGTTAATTACCCTTAAATTCTCTTCGTCGGCATTTTCACGACACTAGATATGAAATATGGTACATGCAGTTTGAATGTCACATGGCCGAGTCGAAAGACACACTTGGGGTGGATGATGAGAATACGGGATGGGTGCGAAACGAGACTGGTCCTGATTTCAACATCCGCGTATGATTCAGGGGATCCTACTCTCCAATTTTGAACTGCCAGTTACTAAGTTAGAGTAGGCATTCCCTTGGAGGATCACCTGCCTACATTTGAAATACGAGGAGAGTCTGAATATATCTCCGTCACAAACAGTCCGCTTGGAAAACATGCTGTAGATGTTTCCTAAACTTCTCTCTTTTTACAGGAAAAGGAAAAAGTCTCACTTCCATTCAACCTCAAACGCACTCGGGTCGAAAACAGGAAAATAACCAGCAGTTATGGATTTACAGTAGGCCTATATACGGCCGCCCGCAACACCATCATCAACAACATTAGAAATGGCACGGCTATTTGTCTTCGAATACGATCCAAGATGGAATGTATTTTTCCACAATGTAATATGTCGATGTTCCTGAAAACTTGTACTTTCAATTGTTCCCAAAATCTCGAATTCCCGTATAATCCGACGCACAACATGGTTGTCCTGTATTAGAATCCACTGACTCGCTCGATCGACTCGATCAAGACTATATAGTAATACCAGTAAGTGGCTGTGTTCGTGACGCGGTTACCAAGCTACAGTCAGTGTACATATATACTTACTCCATGCTGAAATTTGAAGAACTGCCTCGGCGGCCTGGCCATTCGTACAAGTAACGGGTCGCATGCAACGTACGTTTTCAGCGGTTTGTTGGGTGCGCATTGTCTGCCTTGTTGGCAACACGCCATGCAGCTGCGTTTATATTCTGAGTTTTGACATCGCTTGTCGATTGACAGTTTTTGGGCGAATTAAATATGATCATTAAAGGAGGTCTTTTTTCTGTTAATTTTTCCGCGTTTTCCGTGAGAAATAATGGAATATTTTGATAGGAATAATAAACAGATACTCGGTGCTTTGTTTTGCGAAATTAACCGGTTTGACGTCATATAGGAGGCAAAATCCCTCGGCTACGCTCGGGATTTTGTAACCTCCTATTATGAGTCCAAGTCCCTGTTTTTAACTTCTGCACAAAGGCCCTCGTAGCTGTTCATTATTTCCTAAATATGAACATCCGTTCGCTTTCTCATCTATATTTACCATATTTTAGTAGTAACCATAGCACGTTGTTAAGTTTTGATAATTGTAGTGGTTAGGGCTGTCAAGAAGTACCACTGATAGGTACTAGCCGGGAGCCCATGGTCAGGCCTAGCTGGAGAGGGAACCATTGTGAGCCTACAGCAGGTTACAAACGCATGCCCTTGCAAGGAAATGGTTGATCTGGCAACGCAACCTTCGGTTGGGTTTGGTGGTGAGGGCCATTACAAAAGGCCCAAAAATTCGGCTAGCTTAGCTCCCGAGGTAACGCGGGGAATCTACGGCAAAATGTTCAGCATTATCCATGAACATGAATGACCCGTGACAGACATTTTTAAGTTGGTGGGTGGCCCGGCAGACTCCAAACACTGGGGCCCAAAAATGCGCTACTTAGCTCATGAGGGTAACTGTTGGAACAAAGTTGTAAATGTTCGTTACACTACCCGCTATCACAAATGACCAATGACGACCTTTTAAGTGGTGGGTTGGGTGTGCCAGACGCCCATACATACCCGCACCCCTACAGCTAACATAGGTTAGCTCGTAAGGTCCCATTTGGAACCAAGTTGAAAATGTTTCGTGACGCTCCAAGCTATGAGAAATGACCAATGCCAGACATATTAAGTGGTGGGTTAGGTGCGCCAGAACGCCATGATTCAATACCCCCACCCCTAAGCTACCTAACCTAGGTTATCTCGTAAGGTAACCAGTTGAAACAAAGTAGACAAATGTCGTTGCCTCCCGAGCTATCACAATGACCCATGACAGACATTTTAAGTGGTGGGTTGTGTGCGCCAGACCCATACTCCCCCCCACCCCTACCTAAACTCGGTTAGCTCGTAAGGTCACCAGCTGAAACCAAGTTGAATCATGTTTTCGTGACCCTCCATCTATCACACTGACCAATGACAGACATTTTAAGTGGTGGGTAGGATGTGCCAGACGCCATACAATCTCTCTCACCATAGAGCTAACCTATCGTTAGCTCGTAAGGTAATCCAGCGTAAATTCTCGCGTATTGTTCATTAGTTTTATTTTGATGCCACTATCTGCATCCCACGCCATGTTTAGAAAAAAACCATCAAACAGGTGAAGGACAGAAAGAAATTTTATGGTTTAAACGCATTACCTCCGGTCATATTAACTGTTATGTATAACTACTAAAAACACTTTAAGTGTTGTGGTTGGACAAAACTGACCTAGGTCATCTCATGTTCCAACCAGTTTTGCCACTGACAAACCACAAAGCAGGTAGGAAGTGTTCACACAACTATTAAGAATTTCCAAATAAGGCAGCTGTGGAAAATATCAGAATAGTTGGCGCCATATATTAGGACTGGCATCAGCCATGGAAGATTACCAGTTGAAAAGAGTATAAAGGTGTTTACTTTTGTCATATTAATCGTGACTAATCACATTAGATCGTTTCAATTGGGCCGATGTGCCCAACCACACACCCCACTACATATTTGCTACGCTGGAAGCATTTCCATGATTCACAAGTGGGATCGTTGTATAGGGGGGTTGACGGTCACCATCTGTGTTTCGCTTTGCCGGCGAACAGGACTTGATTGTTTTGGGAGGCTACCTGATATCCTGGATCCCGACTCAACGATTTGGGGCCTGGATCTTGGCAAAAACCCTTTAATATTTTCGTGGATTAGTGGCGTGAGTTGCCGTTTTTGAGTTGCAATTATTGTGTGGTGTTCGTCACAACAAATTGAACAATGTCGGAATTGGCTGCTTGAACAGAGTCGGATAGATGACTTTAATAAGTCCCCTCACACTGTTGTGTCTGAGTGCCCATGCGCCTGTCATTAGCCTGACCCGTCTGTTGGCTATTGTGCCAATCATGCTAAAATTATCATGCCGATTGAACGATTTGATCACTTTGTGAGCTTTTTTATTAGCCCAGGTCAATCAAGTAAGTAAAGTTGAGCAGGCATGTTTAAAAGTTCGTGATGGTATCGTAGTCTGGCAAAAAGTGTTTACCAATGGCCGACGCACAATTCGAACCACTCGGCACCCACATTCTGGTTGAACTTTCTAACGAATGGGTAGAACCGACTTTTGTGATGCACGAAACGCCCATGCGCCTTTGTCAATAGCAATAGTCCATTCGTGATAATTGTTACTCATGCGAAATACTATTAGCTGGAAAATTGAACAATTGCTCACTTTGTAGCTTTTATTAGCACAGGACTTATCACGCTGATTGAGAGCAGGAGTGTGTAAAGGTTTAGGAGTGTTATCGTTAATCAGTACAACTATGTTATATTTGCCGACTGAACAATTTGACCACCTTGGATCCATAATTCAAGGCTAAAACTTTAAAAGCTGGGTTGAAAAGACTTTCGTATGTTCATGAGATGCTATGTCCTGTCATTAGTGACAGTCCCTTTCAGTGAAATTGTTAATCGGGCAGGTTAATACCATCGGATTTGAACAAGTTGTTCACGTGTGTTAGCCCTTGTGTGGCTGGGGACTGTTCTGATGAGGTATGACCAGCTCGTAAACAGGTGACGCTCCCATGACGGTTGGGCGAATACCGTCCCCAATGCATTTGATATCGATAACGGTATATTCGGCACAATGATATCAATGCAACAATAAAAAAACATCCAAATGATACCGAGGGCAGAAACTATAGTTTGGTTTTTTCAAAGTCTCCAACAACAAAGCTCACTCACGTCACATAACTGCGCCTAACATGCCTAACTCCAAACTCCACACCATAGAGGCAGTGGATCACGGCACGCATGTGGGGCCTGACGGGAATGTCGTCTCGCGATATTTTGACACTAGGGTTACATTGATGTCGCTCGATTTCATTGTGACGAGTATATCGTGTCGCTACCTGTCGCGTCAGACGATATTTCGGTCGGGCGTCCTCAAGCGTCGCTAAAAAAAACCGCTTCACTCGCGTTCATACCTCCTCAATACCAGTCCCTCCGAGTCAAAAAAGGCTAACAAGGTGAACATTTTGTCAATAGGGGTTTATCTACCCGCCCGTTTAACAAATTCACTGACGGACTGTCCAGTGGGCAAATGATTTGAGCATACCTTGAACGTACACAGTCGTTTTAAACCAAACCCCCAAAGCCTCAACACTGGTTCAAATATGGTTCATCTGCGTCAATTGTATACAAATACATTGATATTTGCCAGAGAACGATACAACTCTGAAGCTTGTTTGCATCAACTGTCAAACTCGCTTACAGTCCCGACCACCTACAATGGGACAATTGTTCAATCGGCTATATTTTTGTCTTATTAACAATATCACAAGGGACCGCCGTTGATTTGAATCAACAGGCGCATGGACACTCCTTGATGCAAACCTACTATGTGGTAGACTTACTCAAAGACACATGTCAGACTTAGTTAAGCCATTTCAGTTCAAGACGTTTTGACAAAAACCACGCGACTCAACTCCACACGGCAATCCCCCCACCAAGCCGCGATTATAAAGTGGTTTTGCCCAGACCAGGCCCAAAATCCATTGAGTCGGCTTCCAGGATGGCAGGATCTCAGGTAGCCTCCCTTTTCGCCGGCAAAGCGCACCACTAGATGCTGGCCGCGTCAAACCCCCCCCCCCCCCCTTATTACCTATTACTGTTTCCACTAGTTACCTTCACGAGCTACCCTAGGATAGCTGTAGGGGTTTAGATATTTGTATGGCAATCTGGCGCACCCAACCCACCACTTAAAATGTCTGTCAATTGGTTCATTTGTGATAGCTGTGAGTGTCACGAACATTTTCTGGGTGGGCTACTTTGGTCCCAACTTTGGGTTTTTTTTTTAACCTTACGAGCTAGTCCTAGGTTAGCTGAAAGGGTGGGGAATATTGGTAGGCGTCTGGCGCACCCCAACCCACCACAATAAAATGTCTGGTCCATTGGTCCTTGTGATAGCTGGATGTCCACGGGATCATTTTCTACTTGTTCAACTGGTTCCCTCACGAGCTAACCTAGTTATATTGTAGGGGTGGGGTATTTATGGCGTCTGGCGCACCCAACCCAACCACATAAAATGTCGTTTCATTGGTCTTTGTGAGAGCTGGGAGTGTCACAAACATTTCCACTTTGTTCCAACAGTTTCCACCCTTCATTAGCTACGCTAGCTCATTTTTTTGGGCCCCCCAGTTATTGGCGTCTGGCGGGCCACACCCAACACAAAAGTCTGTCACGGGCGATTCATGTTTCATGGAAATGCTGAACATTTTGCCGTAGATTTCCCGTGGTTACCTCGGGAGCTAAGCTTGCCTATTTGTTGGGCCTTTTGTTATGGCCTCACCACCCACAGCCCACCAGAAGGTGCGTGCCAGACGACCATTTCTTTGCAAGGGCCATAGCTTTTGTCACTGCTTTTATGGCTCACATTGGTTACCTCTCCAGCTAGCCTGACCCCCTGGCTCCCCGCCTTATACCCTTCGACCCCATGGTGACCAAAAATATCCGTACGTGTGTGTCCCTTCCTGTATGCGATGGTGCATGTGTATGTGTGGCGTGTGCGTGCCTGTGTGCGTGTGTGTGTTTGTGTGTGTGCGCGCGCGAGGGTGTTCGCGTTTGCGTGTTTTCCGTCACATTGTCTGTGGTTTTTTTTTTTTGCATCATCTCCAAGCGGGAGTGGTCCAAACATGGTTCCAACATAAGGCTAATTGTTCAAAACATGTTTTCACGTGAAATCATCGAAATTATAGAATTTAGGGGGGATCATTTTTCACTCTTAAAAAAACGTTACTGTCTTCTCCTACGACCAATATTCATCCACCGTCTACCCTGCCTATTACATAGCAAATCCCCTTTCTCACCGACTAATTTATCTGCAAGATGAATTGACTATTATTTCAATGGAAACAAAAAAATTGACAGGTAAGTGCAATTAAGATGTCAATCAGTTATATTGCAAAATAAATGCTTTTCGATCTTGCTCAATAGACATGCCCAGACTTTCAAAGGCCGTAACGTAAAGTCGTATGAACATCACGTTTGAACTGACATAATTAGTTTTCTTCCTCCCTGGGTATATTTAGTCACTATTGTCGTGTTCTGGTGTCCTTTCAACCCTCCTCGGTTATCTTTCACCAGGAACGACCGTATCATGACAAAAATAGCCATGAGACTTGCTTATATGTGTGACGTTTTCTTGTACTTGTCGTCTTTATCATATCTATTACAATCATCTCCAGGTGTACAATACGATAGTAGCATACCATATCATGGTTTTCTTTTTTCTCCTATATTTTTGAATGAACCTTACTGTTTGTCTTCACAATATATGACCTTGGGAAGTTGGACAGTTTCAAAACAGTGGCTGGTGTCCATGAATTTTGGCACTCATCCTGACATATCACCAGGTTTCAATATGATAAAAAGAAAAAAAAAACTTTTTTTTTTTGTTTTGCACTGCGATCAAAGTACAACTTTTGTTCATCCTGTTTTGATTGCATTTTAGATCTCAGCTGCCTGTGGCTATCCTTGATGGTTTCACAAAACGTTTCCTCTGAGCAAGGCATTTTGTCCCTGAGCCGTCTACCCATCAACATTTGAGCTGGATAAACACCTAATCAACAATGGGTGTGTTTCTTCTAAAGCGGAGGATACACACATAAGGATCAGTCTTTGTGTGCTTTCTTCAGCATCATCTTTACAGTCTGATGATCGTTCCACCACCAGTCCATTGGATTGAGGGAATGTTCGACCTGATGTTGTGTGGGTGGATCCCCTCTGTTTGGAGAATTGCTGGAATCAAAACACTGACAACTGAGGGCCATTTTCAGACATGAATTATTTCCTGGAATACCATACCTGGCTAGACTTACTCTTGATATGTGGTTATAACTGTTGACCCAAATATATTATCCATCTGGTGAAAAATGTGACGAATCTATTTTTCACAATTCAACGTTTTGTGTAGGTAATGCGTCTAGGTGTAACGAAAAAAAATATGCCGCCGGTACAGGATGGGTGCACCGATTTTTTCCAAAAATGTGTTCAAAATGGCCGCCGAATTGGGAATCATAGAAAATGCATGATCAGTGGAAAAAAGTGATGTTAATTTCGAACAAATTATTGCAAATATATTCTCGAATCATTGCGAGCACATACGCGACATTCCCATGCTGCCAGTTTAGTGCCAAAATCAAGATGGCGGGGCCAATGTGGCCGTCAATTCCTTGGAATTTTACACAAAAAATCGATATAAAACTAAGGCCGATAAATCAATGAAAAAGTGGTGCAAGCTCCAACAGAGACATTACTCTAAAAAGGCTATCCACAAGATTGAGGTTCCAGAGCCTTGTGATCAAGCTTTTTTCTGAGGTCCATGAGTCACGTTGTGCAAAAACCCAAACTCGGGGGGGGAGCGACGCACCATGAAACAGGCTAGTAGGAAATATTGATCCAGACGATTGCGGCACTCAACATGCCCTGAGAGTTCACCACCAATTAGTACATGAAAAGTGTATGTTACTGCATAGAATGGATCATTAGTGCCAAGACTATGAGGTGGTGTGTCCGAGGTCCAAATCAAGCGTGCAATGAGTTCACTCAAGGGACCCGTATCGAGACTGCTCGGACCAAAGTCGCTCTTCAAGGTCATCGGCGAACTCATTGGTGAAAGACGGGGAACCCCATTTTATTTTGCCACACCAAACAGACGCTGAGGCCCAGACACAGAGATTAATGGATTTCTTCGAAGGAAAGATCGCAAAGTTACGCTAACTTCCCTATAACACCCGCGAGGAACTCGCACACGTGGTGCAGCTGTTCAGTCTCGCCCAGCATCACGGAGTTCCTTTCGGTAACAGAGAACTCGCTCTCCAAGCTCTTCCTATCCATGGAGGATAAACCATGTTCCTTGGATCCGCCACCGACCAAGTTATCGAAGATGGGTCTTCCCAGCTGCGATTGGTGACCTGGTAAATTTTGTCAACGTGTCGTTTGGACACTGATAGATACAAACATCTGTCGTTCGACTATTGCTCAACATGCCAGGAATGGACCTGCAAGCCTTGGTCAATTATCGACCAGTGTCAATCTCGCTCCCCTTGAACAGTCGTTCGGGAAAAGACTGTCTTCAACCAGATTGGCGCTCATTTCAGTAGGTTCATCAGTAATTCGAAGTTTTAGTCAGCATACTGGTGTAATCACTACCCCCCCCCACAGAGACTGCACCCCTGTGGGTGCGCAATAATGTACTAGCAGCCTCGGACGCTCAGCGTTATTCGAGGGATTTAAATCAATGGTAGATAGGTCACAGATGGAGGAGTTGTAAAGAAGAAAACGAAAGCTGCTGTTGGAAGGCACATCATGGGGTTCGACGGTGGACCACAAGTCTGTACTTCAACGAGAGCAAGGAACGAGTAATTCAGGTTCCGTCCCGGGGTTCATCAGAGGAACAGCACGGAACTACTGTCCAACCTACAGGTGGGGGTCACCCTGGTCGAACCAACGACGACTTTTAAGGCCTCGGGCGTACTCATGCCTTTCACGATCATTCAATAAAACCTGTCATCATTGGCAGAATACACAGGATATTGAATCGTAGTGCAACTGAAGTTTGATCACGCTCTAATTTCCAGAGTAGATTATTGCAATGTATTTTTCATGGCATTGATGCGCAGCAATATCGCACGTCTACAAGGACCGGAGACCTCAGGCTGCACGTAGGACACACTCACACAAAAACACACTGGAATACAATCACCCCTGCTTCGAATGAAATACACTGGCTGCTTGTAATTGCACGGATTGAATTAAACATTGCTTTGTATGCTTTCAATATTCTCCACAACTCCACCCTACCTATCTCTCTTCTCTGGTTGGCCGCCAGAGAAGGCGGGGGGTCGGAGGACAGAACCCTCACCCCGCCATCGACCCAGTGACCAATAATTTCTTTCAACACAGAACCCTTTTTTTGGTCAGTAGACTTCTTCAGCGTTGTTTCCAAATGTCTGCAACAGCAATGGCAGGTATCTGCCATAGGGAGGGTGGAGGCTATAAATGATGAGCGCAATTCCCTTGGGACCCAAACTCAAATAACCTCCACCGCGTTTCCTCCAACCCCCCCCCCCCCAACCCCGAGACGAATCTGTCAGTATGGTCACTGCATGTGGTCATTGCACGGTGCGGTGCGGCTGGAGCCATGCGACTATAATCAGGCGCGGATCCAGGGGGGCGCGCCCTCCCCCTATAAAAAAATCTCGCGGATATAATTTTTTGTGCCGGCTGAGCCGGTGAGTTAAAGTTGATACAGCCCCATCTGACATCGTGCCAACAGGCTGAAAGAAGCACCACGATGCGGAGGATTGGGTTGTATGTTAGGCGTTTTAGCTCCTCAAAAAGCGATAGCGTATATCGGCACGGTAAACTTATATAGTTACGGACGAGTGCGCGGTTCCGGGCTATAATGATTTGCGACGACATAGTGGTGATTCCCACGATAGAGCGGGCAACGCGCTTGAAGGTTGTTGCGGCGGAAGGAGGAAACAAACATCTCTTGATGATGAAGAAACATTCCCGGTCGGCAAATTTGTAGTTAAGCCGCGTTTCCATGCACGCGGACGGGCGGGCGGGCGGGCGGGCGGGCGGGCGGGCGTCTAAATTCGCTCATCGTTATTTCAATGGAGCCGTTTCCATGCACGCGGACGGGCGGGCGGGCGGGCGGCGTTTTCTCGAAATCGGGTCTGTAGCGAGTTTTGTTCCTTTTTTTTTTTTTCCGCCCGCCCGCGGTGTCCGCGTGGTATTCGCAACAATTCCCGGGGATTTCCCTGCAATCTTACCGGCTTGAAGGCCGGATAATGGAGGAGTAGAGGACAAGTTTAGGTGCAAATAATGTTCCAAACACATTCCTAAATGTTGTCAAACAATAGGATGAGATTGGATACGATGGGTCTAATCAAGGCTAGACACCTTTTGAACAAATATTATAAGTTTATAAAACGATTGATATGTCAAGTAGTTGCTAATTAAACTCCAAAACCTGTTCAATTGTGAAGTTTTAATGGGGAGGCCGTAATCGTGGACATCAGAACAATGTTTTCAGAAAATGAACACCGGTGTTTAGGTTTAAACACTAGTATGCGTCCGGTGTTTGACAACAACGTCAACGACAACAACGACAAGGACAACAACGACAACGACGACAACAACGACGACAACAACGACGACAACAACGACGACAACAACGACGACAACAACGACGACAACAACGACGACAACAACGACGACAACACGACGACAACGACAACAACGCAACAACAACAACAACAATGATAATAACAATAATAACAATAATAATAACAATAATAACAATAATAACAATAATAACAATAATAACAATAATAACAATAATAAAATAGTAGGTTTACATCGGTTCTGATATAGCGCATATACACACTAAATAGTGAGAAGAGGTGCGTGACTCGACAAAAACGCCCCCTCTCGGCCCGGCCGCGTGCATGGGAACGAGTCTTCCAAAACAGGCCCGCCCCGCCCGTCCGCCCGCCGCCCGCCCGCCCGCCAGGGGCGTCGAGGTTTCGAAAAGTGGGGGGGAGGACATCATCAGAATGCAAATTATCATAAAGCGGAGCGCCACCATCGGTTGGCGGGAGGATTTTTCTGACCCTCCAGATCGACGGAAAGGCACTTGCCATGCTCCATAGCACCATCTACATGTGTGATTGAGTAAGAGCCAGACAAAAAAGTGTCATTGTGCATAACAAGATGATTTACCCGTATCACACATGGTATTGTTTTTATTACTTTTCTCCTCTGGCTTTGTTTGCGGGGATTTCAGTGGTCTACCGAGGTCTCTGGTGGAATCGAAGGTGAAAAGCCATAGGCGTACGGGACCACTCCAATTTGGGAGCCAGAAAAGTTGTACCCGATTTTTACAAGTCACTCATTGGAAACTAAAACCGGCGACGCGCGAAAAAAATTGCAGGTTTCCCGGGCATTTTATCCTGCAAAAAATTCAGGCATTTTTTCCTTTGTTTTTTTTCCTCTCCAAATTTTCCACGAATTTTCGCCCACTTTTTCACTCATAAAATTGAGGGGGGGGGGCAGCCTGCCCACAAGGCTTCTGAAATTAATTGAGTTAACAAAATTCAAGCCTATCACATCGCAATTTAGGCCTACAACGCCTGGAAGAAAAACGCCATTGCGCGCGAACCACTGAAAAATATGCCCTTGTTGCTATTCGATTTAAAAATTCGAGAACTCGGCATGACGCATGGGTAATCCTTTCACTTCGGCCCTAGTCGGGTCCTAATACTCACCTGGGGTCCCCGCACCCCCCCCCGCACCCCTGGAATTAGTGGACATTTTCCAACGGCGATTATTTGTTTGGTTGACAAAATTGAACTCAGTTTAGAGTGATACAAATTGGCATTTGCCTATAATTTGTTTTTATTACGGTCCGGAAAAGTGGGGGGACAAACGTATGATCTCCCCCCCACTTTTGAAAGTGGGGGGGGACATGTTCCCCCGTCCCCCCCCCCCAAACCCCCCTTTGACGCCCATGCCGCCCGCCCGCGTGCATGGAAAACGCAGCTACATTGTATTGTTGATCATCATCGTGGGTAACTGTCCCGCCCGAGGATCCTTCAGTCGTAGATAGCTACTGTGTGAAGACGACTAATTGATTTACGGTTTATCTTGGCCATGTTCTCATACGGATTTCCCGGTTGCATGCGCGCACATAATAGGGATCCAGTTCTGTCGTAACTCGAATTCAACATCAACGAAATCGCCCCACCCCTCTTGGGAGAATCTGTACATGCCTGGTCAAAGTAGTGTGCTATAAGGAGCCACAGTCACTTTTACTTACCATGGGGATTGAGAGACAGACGTCACTGGCAGCTTTGGTGGGATCGGTTACGCTTTTGTTTAAACACTACAACAACACAACACCAAAATTGACAAAATCAAATTTTTCATAATTTTCTTCTCTAAGGATTGCACCTCATTCTACATCACAGGATCCTGTCCGCTCAGTAGGAAAGGTTTCACCTTGATCAGCGTTCGCGGGCAAGCTTCTGGGTAATCGATGTTGCGGAAATACATTCTCACATCCTCTTCCTTTCTTCGAAATGACCCATATCTACAGCACACCAAAAACAATATAGTGTGCTTTGTAACCCTCACTCCCCCCCCCCCCCCTCTACACGTCAATTTAGTCTTGATCTGGACAATTAATGTCCATCGTTGTGTGCAAATTGGTAGACCTCTCGTGATCTCAGATGACTTCAAATTCATCCCAATCAATTGTTAATTTCAGTCATCACGATTGCAGAGTATGTATGAAAAGGGTCAAATTCCATACGCGCAGTGGAACATCTTTGTGAAGACTTTGTCCATCAACGGCAAACCAAAATTGTATAATTTGCGGATCCACTACTTGCACAATTTTTCGTAGTACTATGTTAAGTGTGTTGAATACAGAGCTAGTCTCAATGGACCACCAGGTGTTCCTCAAATCCATGAAACCATCTTTCCAAATTTTGGTTATGCTTCTTTAACAAAATACATGAGAAATGCACGTTCCGGCCATCTGGGAGGTCTCTCGGACCAGAATTTCTGGTGCGCTCCGCGCCAACCTCTGGTGGCGCTCCGCTAGATGGGTCACATGATGAATCTAATATCAAATAAACAGTTCAGTATCTCGGGGGATTCAGCGCACCCCCTCCCCCGATTTGGGGGTTTCGCGCCCTCCTGCTCCCCATATCTTCTCCCAAAATTTTATTTGACATTTTTGGCGTCCCCTCCTAACCGAAATGCTGGATCCGCCCCTGATAATAGGAGCAACTTTATTGCACGGTCTTCGTCTTACGACTCGGCCCCACTCGTTCGTTTCGAACGCTTCACCTCTCCACATCCGCACCTCACGATCCATCCCTGGTCTCAGTGAGAAACATTTGTGAAGCGCTTCGACACTGCTGTCGCGGTGAAAAGCGCTAAATGAGTGCTAGTTTATTATTATTATTATTATTATTATTATTATGATTATTATTATATTATTATTATTATTATTATTATTTTTATTATAAGGAGAAGGATGCCATAGAGAGTCACTTTGATCATATCAGTACATTTATTTGGGTACTTTGATACTCGTTCTTGATAGGAAGATTAGGTAGCTTCGGGGTTAATAGCTTGTATCAAACATAGCGCCTTCCTTACACGACTAGCGACTTAACCCCTAGGTCATTGGCAACCGATAAACCTTGACTGCACCACCCAGCCGTTCGCTCACGACCCACTACACCCCTGGCAGCCAACGCAGCGACGCCTACTTCTGTTACCACGCAGGTTCTCTTTACACGTGGGTAGCGTGTGCATCCGAGGAGACATGCCTTGTCTAGCACAGCGCAAAATGCCCTCTGGGTTTCAATGGGATTTCGAAATCGCAATTAATGATCTCAATTGACCTAGTCGGAGCTCTTACCGACAGATTCGCCTCCTCACTTCGTGTCACTTTGTGTGAATTTAGGGCAGCCATGTTGGCCTCCTCAGTTTTTCAAACTTATTAACAGCACGTAAAATGGCGTGTTTGCATTTTCATATACCATGAGTGATATACATATGGGTATATATATATATATATCTATATATATATATATATATATATATATATATATATATATATTATATATATATTAATATGCCTGAACGTGTGTGTGTCAACTGTGTCAATGGATGGAGCCATCTCCCTAAATTTTGTTGTCTTACCGCCATTTCGCCTATTTTCAAGGTTCTAACGGGTATATTGGGCGCCATCTTGGTTCTGGGACATGCTAAAAGATTGGAAATATTTTTTTTTTGTGTTAGCAATAACGGATAATATATGAATCACATTTTGTCTGAAACGTCAGCATTACTGCCTTTTTCACTGAATCTGCGGCGCCTTTCTTAATTCCACCATTTCACCAAACAACATTTGAAAAGAAATCGACTTTCCCATCTTGCATGGGCGCGCGGCATCTTTTTTTTCTGAAGAACTAGACACCTTTGGCTACTCAAATCCGTTGGAAAACAGATTCTTTACCATTTTTGGCAGATTGGTAAAAAAATCGTCTAATTTTGGGTTACTAATAATAATCCACAAGTATCAAATAGTTTTTACCATCAACCACGAACTATTTATTAACCAAATTTTCGCCAAGCTATTTGGAATTTCATGAGGTTTCTGGGTGGTTCCTGTTGTTGACTTTTATCATATCCTCAATTTGAGAATTTATGTTGGGCCAAGTCAATCTCTCTTGCCTTAGCTTTACATTTTTCCATGCCCATGTGTCCTTCATGAACTTTACCTAGAATTCCTTTCCAACGCATGTGGTATGGATCAACCTTTGTCCCTAAGTACAAGATCATATATGACATGGAATTTCATCTATGTACTGCAGAAAGAGAAAGGCTATGACATCATTTGGAACATTTGTTTTACTCTGTGGCCAGTCAGTTTTACAGTATTCAATCAATGTGAGTTCGATCTTGTTTAGTAGATTTCCTGATTTTCTTTTTCTTTTGCTATCTGTTACTGCTATAATGGTATGAAACAGGTCCACATGGCATTCAACTCACTCTCTAAAAGTTGTCATTGTTACCATGAGGTAGGTGTGCCCGAGCAAGTGCATCTGAACATACATTTGCTCCAGGTTTGTAGATTAGTGTTGCCTGATATTTTTGGAAGATGGATGCATCTCTGTATTCGTGATGGCGCATCTATCAATGGCTTCCGATGAATTGCCTGTAATGGCTTGTGATCATTTCTATTGTGACATCAACGGCCCTAACATATTGATGAAACCGTTCACAACCATAAACCACAGCTGGGAGCTCTTTCTCTATTTGAGCATAGTTTTGTACTGTTTGCTCAATGCCCCTTAAGCATATTCATTGGTGATCCAAGACTGCAACCAAGTCCCTCTCTGGGAAGATCCACAGATAGTGTTACTGGCTTATTCTCATCAAAGAATTGTAGAACTGGAGTGCTTATTCTCACACGTTTGAGCTTGTCAAAGGCATTTTAGTGACAATCTAGCCATTGCCACTCAACAACATTTTCTTTTTTCGTTGGCTGAGTGGAGCTGTTAGGGTAGACAGATTCTCAACAAATTTTCCATGTCCTCTTCAGATTTTGAATTAGGGCATTTTAGTAATGACACTCATTTTTGATGGATCAGCTTTAATGCATCTTGACAAAATGTTTCCAGTACTTATTTCAGTTACAACACCATTTGACACTTTTTTTCTTTCCGAAGCGTAGGAATATGAACAATGTTTTCGTTGTATTGCATTGTTCAACTTTTGGGATCAAGGCCAATTCGAAGAAGAATCCTCCGTTTGGTTTCGATGGCCATATTGTTTACCCACTTGGTAGGTTCATCCACTTTTTTGATGATCACCATTTCTGTCACGCGATGGAGTTCCTCCCTCAGCTTCCTTTTTGAGGCGATCGGAACTTTCCACGGAGAATGTACGACTGTTGGGACTGTGTCGTCTACTGAATATTATGGGAGTCCTTCGAGACACTCAATGTCCTTGAAAACATCACTGCCGCCTCGGAGAGAATTTGGCGTTGTTTTGCTGTGCCTTGTTATCCTCAACGGCACGGTCCAGAAACTCGTGATCCTCTTCTTGAGAACATATGGTTCTCTCCTTGGCCTTTTCGTTTTTTTGTTTTTTTTTGTGGCACTCTGTTTTCGTTGATCATTCTTGTTGGCTTGTTGGACGTGATTTCGCACATGCTTGTTTTAATTGTCTAGTAATTTGCGTTCGACCACCTTGCATATGTCAGCTTGTTCATTTTTGTTTCTGTTTCTCAACGACTGCTTCCACTCGCTGTATTGGGCCCAATTGCTTACACCTTTAGACTTCATATTGCTTGCATGTGATTAGAAACCCGAAGAAGTCAGCATTTCTTGTTTGCTCGACCGTGTGCTGACATTTCCGCTGACATTTCCTTTGCAGGTTAGCTTGTGTCCAGAATATGTCACTAACCTTGTTTTGGTTCTGTAAAGTGTTGTACGTGGAATCCTGTTTAAAATGTGTCTGGTATCACATCGGCTTGTGCTCCCGTAAGTTCGAGGCGGGTGTTGATGCCATTCAGTTTCAGATTGACATACCAAGCTGTGTCATCATCTTTGTTTGTTAATTCTCCGACGAAGAATTTTTCTTCACTGTCTGTGTCATCATTGTCGACAACATTCACCTATTTATTTCTGTATTGAGCCGACCGAGACACATGTTGTCATAGTGATTTGTTTTTTCACGATGGTTAGACATTTTTCCATTCGCTGGACATTGCTTTGGGACAGATGTTTAGTTCCACCACTTTCACACTGTGAAAAAATTTTCCAGCAGTGGCACTACAGGCCTATTGACATATACCGTCGTGTTGTTGGAGAGCTGTTGCTTTGTGACTTTTAGCACTTGTTTATATCGGTTTCCGTGCCACTTGCTTCACCTGAGATCTGACAGCCTCTGCAGCACGGACATATGTCCACGGCGTTTGAGGTCGAGTTAGATTTCGTAGGAGTGGTTCACGGACTGAATCGTTAGCCTCTGGTAGATCCCCGACTGTATGTTTTGCTGTTGCGAAGTTCCAACTCTGTCACGAATGGTCGAATGTTCTCCTTCTTTTTGATTGTAGGAGAAAAATCGATGTCTTCTCATATGTGGCATTTTTAGTGGGGCCGGAGATGGCTGCTTCAACAGTATATGATATTGTGCGATCTTTGGTTTCGCGAAAAACTGAACGTATATAGGCTTCCAACGCATCTTCGCCTATGGCGTGCAGTAGTAACCAACATGCAACTCTTCTCTTTTTTTTTTATAATACTCTGAGCAACAAGAAATATCTCCCAGTTTTCGTACGGCCTTGTTAGTTTCAGCGGATCAGGGAGTCGACGATGGTCATATTTGCAATTTCGATTCCATTCCTGCAGCCTGCGAAACTATTTTTATACGGGGGGTGATGAGCTCTCCTAACAAAAGACACTACCCTACCCCACACATCAAGGCACTTTTCATTTTAGTTTTTCTCATTGCAATTTTTTTTCTCTTGCACATTTTTTAAACTTCTTTTTGTTTTTCAACGAATGAACCGCGGTAACGGTACCATAATCTGTTATTAGCAGCACGAAGCAAGGGCGCCCATGAGCAAAAGCAAAATCACAGTGTACAGCGGGCTAGTAGGCAGGTTTCTGGTGTAAGGGAAAGAGTTAACTCCGGGTCCCCATTATGGACCCCCGTCAGTGAGGGTATAAGGGGGGAGTGGCTCATCGCCCCCTTTTGAAAATTCTGGGATGTTTCGAAGATGCAAACTTATTATACTGATCAGAGCGGAAAAAAATGGGTAAGCTTTTCATATTATCACTTGATGATAGTTACTTTCATCTCTTTCGGTTGGTAATGAAGGGCGGTGATCTGTGTGAAATATTGGGATACATAGAGGGTAGCACCATCAAAACGGAGCGCCACAATTGGTCGGCGCGTAGAGTACAAGAAATTTTGTTTACAACACCGCCAGATTGCAGGAAACGGCCCTTTGGGGGTCATATGGCAGTAAGCAAAATCCTTAAAATGTTAATAAATTCCCGAATTTTTAATTTCAGAAACATTCGTGAAGGAACGTATCAATGTTTATTCCGTTAAATGCGGGCCACCGCGGTTTGTGAACTGCGTAGGGTACAGAACAAAATTGGTTTACTGACACCCTAGATTGAAGGAGAACGGCATCTATTTACGGAACGATGACAGAAGCGACGTCCCTAACATGGCAATAAATACAGAATTCATTTTCTAGAAACGGTCTTGGCGGAAATGAAGATGTGTATTCCTTACCATTCAGGCCAGCCGAAACCCAGCAGTGGACGCGGAGGCTACGGGGAAATTTTCGTTATACAGACCATCAGATTGCAGGAAACGGCATTCCCGCGCTGTATGGCAGTTAGCAACATTCCTAAATTGAATTGCAATTTTCAGAGATTGGTATTTTCAAGAAAGTTCTTGGAAAGAACTAATTAATCGTTTATCCTTACAATTAGGGACAGCTCAGTATCAGTGGTCTCAGTTACAAGGAGGAAATTTTGAGGCTACACGAAAAAATACCCCCAGATTGCGGAAACGGTACTTCCCATGTTTAGGGCAGTAAGCAACATACCAAATTGACACTGAAATTTCTTGAAATGTATATCTCAAGGAAAAAACACTCTTGAAGGAACGGGATCTAAGTTTATTCGTACAATTCGCGTCACCTCGGTTGACGGAGGGTGCCAATTGGGTTGAGGGCTCGCAGATTAAGAATTTGTTTGAACATCACGGTCATGGAAACTGGGTGCATTTGCGGGCATTTGATGGGCATTTGATTGAAAGGTATTGAGTCAGTCAGCGACATTGGTCATTTTTCAGATCGTTTCAGCTCAATTTTTCGCCAAATTTCTCTATCTCAGAATTGTTTCGCCGCTCGCGAGGGATTAGGATACAAGCGCGCGCAGCGCGATTGTTTTTTATGCCATTCGGCCTTACACCAAAGAAATTGAGGATTTAATAAAACAAGATAAGGAATTCAAGAGATCTTTTTCCAATACTATCGATCAATATCAAAATAATCCAAGTACTTTGGGGTCCTATTTGGAGATCTTCGATGTAGTTGCTCAAGTACACGGAATAACAACTAACGCAGCCAGGTGATCGAGACCGGGATACCAAATTTCGTTGCAAATATTGATCATGACACAGCCGGTCAAGACTCAGAAAATCGAGGGGTGCTGCCCCAACAATGACCTGAAATCGTAGGGGGGGCGAATCGGAAAATTGGGGTGCTGACATCCCACCTAGCACCCCACCTTCGCAGGCGCCTGCCATTGTGACACCTGTGACGTTCTGATTTGTAGTCTTGTGTGCAGTGGGCCAGCTCGGGAGGGTGGGGGGGGAGCAAGGCCCCCCTAATAAATACGGTCGGGGGTCGGGGGGATTTACGGTTTAATCCCCTCCCTCTTTACAGTAGAGATGTCATTTTCTACGGGGCAGCCCTTTGTGAATTCCTTGCGAAGGTAAAAGGAATCAAAGGAATGCAGTCACGCACCGGCGTTTGGTGGGTGTGCGTGGTCTGTGTGGTGTGGGACACCCTGTCAAAAGCGTGATAGCTAAGACCGCAAGCATGTATGAAGTTCAAAAAGTAGTGGGTTGGGACATAAAGAGCGGATGACCCCTCATTGTTTTTAGTGCCAGTCAAAGGTCATCAAGGTCTCGGGAGGGCAAAGTTGAAAAAATCTGTCAGCAAGATTATGACAAAGCAAGCATGTATCAAGCTAGATTTTGATGTGGTGCACGTATGGGAGGATGAAACCCTTTATTTTGGTGTTAGGTCAAGGTATTTAAGGTCACCATAGGACACTCCTTATATATCTTGGCAACGAAACATTTTTAGAGGGATGCCGTAATGGAAAGTTTTGTTGTTCTAGGGCGTCGAACTACATCTGGTGACCTACGGTGACCTCATTTGTAACCTTTTTGACCTCCGTTTGACCTTGTGGCTTGAGTGCTAATTTTTTGTATAACCAGATTCGTGCTTGTCAAACCAATAATGTTGAATTACACTATGTAATTCAACACTCCTATCACCCAGCTAGCTCAAGAATGCACATGGTGATAAACCGCCAAAAACACTGGAATGTTTGTTAACTTAACGTTTTGAAATTGACATCTTGGCAACAAAATATTTTAGAGGGATGTTGGTATGGCAAGTTTTGCTTCGTCTAGGCGACTTGGCATGTAGTTTCGTTATGCATGGTAGCCTATATGGGGAAGGGAACAAACTGACAATTTTTCCATAGGCCTATTTATTTTACTCGAGGGGGGAATGCCCAGTTTGTGCTTTAACATTTAATTGGAACGGTGATATGATCTACAAATTTCCCATTTAAAACTAGTTATTAACCGCAAAATGCACACCATGATATGTCCTGCTGAATTCAATTAAACACCATGTGTCCCCAGCCCATATCCCTGCACCACTCCACTGCTGCATTGTGTACGTGTATACTATAATAAGCCCTTAGTTTGCCTGGTCAACATTGGTTCCAATCCCCAAAGGGTCAATCTCTCACTTTTGTTGTGAGAACTGTGATAACAAACAAACTTGACTGGTCTGTCAGACATTCAGTGTGGAATGGTACCTGGCACTAGCAATCCTCAGAGGATTGAGAGTTGTAATCCAATTATTCTCTGTTGGCACTCAGTCTACTGATGTATCTTATTGTTTACATTGGAAGTTAACACTTCCCCTATTGCATTCAGAAGCACACTTCGGGATCTGTAGGCAGGACTGACTATTAAGTATTATACCTGTGATCATAGACAATCCCTATGAGGGGATTAACTGCGGTGTGTGAAAAGCAGTGAGAAGTATGTCGTTGGAGGTAAAACGACAGGAACTTCTGGATATATAATATATATATAGATATATATGTATCTAATATATCTCTATATAATGTAATATTTATATATATATATATTAATATTATTATCATATACACTCATCTTGCAAAGGTCTTGTCTGTTTTCTATTATCTATTTTGTATTATTGTCATGCAGCCAGATATATTTTGTCATGGGAGGTGCTGCATGGGTTGGCCACATTCGTGAACATTCCCACCCCACCAATGTAGAGGAATATGTGATTTAAAAGCCTTGTGAAAAGTTTTGACCCTAAAAATGGCAATACCAACATTTGATGGACTAGCAATGTGCGTATTGTTACCAGGTATTGTTACACAGTTATGCACATTGTCAATTGCATTACGCCACCCCTAGTACGCGCCAACGGGAGTGGGAGTCGCATGGTCGACGAGTGAGGGTGGGTCGGCGCCAAAGATGGATGGCAGGGCCCTGGCTCATGTGCAGCCTTTTGTTGCCTAAAAATGATTGGAGAAATTTTGGATACACCCACAGTGCTGCATGCTCAAAAAGAACACAGCACTCCTTCTGTACAAAGTGTAAAACGATTGACTGGCACTTCTCTTTCCCTCCTGGTCCTTAGGAATAGGACATATGGTACAATGCCCAACATGTGAATGAGACATTCTATTGGACCTGAATGTACCTGACATTGACTCACCTTGTCCAGGGTGTGGGGGATCAATTGCAATATAGAGGCTGTCTGCCTTCTCTTTTCCCCACACATATCCCTCACACAGGATATATTTTGTTCTTTTTTACATTCGATGATGTTGGTCGTCCGATTCAAAGGATGCCACTTCATTCAATCTATCTGCTTTGACTACACCAGTTACTTATGAGTGATAAATTTCCTAAAGTGATCCTCATCAATAAGCCTTGCCTGCAGTCTGCCGACTCAGTGTTACGTTCGCTGGGGCTTCCCACCTGAAATGAAACGCTGGACCTCACTGGTTCTGACTCGTGACTTTAACCTTCACTCTTCAAGAATACACTTACTTAACAGGTTCATTTTCAGTATTCACCTTTCAATTGCCTGGATGACTTTTCGACCTTGGTCAAGCAACAAGCATCTCTTGCGTTTAGTAAATATTGCAGGAGATGGGGTCGTTTTGTGTTGTGGTTTGAGTTGACAACACATCTTGTCAGGGTTATGATATAGCTGAATCATCACGGTTGATGCCACAACCATGTAAGGGGAACATGTCGGAGGAGGCAAAAGGCATGGAATCACTACGCAGGTTGCGTTCTTGTTGTGAATTAGTCCGGTGAATATCGTTCGGACTAATATACCTCAACCTTATACTTTTCACCTGTTTAGAAAATTCGGGATCTTTGCAAGACGACTGCCTAGTAAACCTGTGGTTTAGGTCCAACTCCATAGACGGCCTTTCTATGATGCACAGAATTATTACGAATTTTCTAGAATTTGCCAACGGAAACACAATTAACAGTTACCCGAAGAGCCTCAGAGAGTATAGAATCCTACAGCTTCAGGACCATTAAGGTAGGCCCTGGACCCACGCCGAGAGGACTTCGCGCCCAATTAAGGTGGGTCTGTCGTACCCGATTCGAGTTCACGCCCTAAGGCGGACTTTGGACCCATGGCCGAAAAGGGACATCGCGCTGCGCGCTCTGGGGTGTACATTGGGGTTTTGTTCTGTGGTATGTAACACAGAAGTAGCCCACGCTACATCGTAAGGGCGAAGAAACATGAACTAGGTCCATTAATATTCCCCAGACTTGTTAATTTTCTAGAAATTTGTTCAACGAAATCACGATGAAATGTTCGCAACTAGCCATCGATGGCATTGGAGATCTAGAATCCGACATCTAGAATCCGACAGGTTCCATGGCCCTGAGGGCGGGCCTGGACCCACGAGGGAGGACTCCGTTGTATGCGCCTATTGAGGTGCGCTGTGCGCACATAGGATTGCTCTGTGCCGTACTCGATCCGATTGCACAGCCGATATCTCCCCACCCCTCTTCTTGGGAAGAAATCAGTATTTAAGCCAGGTCAAAGTATATGTGCTTTAGGGTGCAACAATCAATTTCACTCCCATGGGAAGTGAGAGACCGTTCATATGACATGTTGGGTGATTCATGTTATCGTATTTAGGCCTATACATACACCAAAATTGACAAAAAAAAAAAACTTTTTTAATAAATCTCTCCTTAAAAATTGCCCTCATTCTATACATCACAGGATCCTGTCCACTCAGTGTGGAAAGATTTAGCTAATCATGCTTTTCGGGGCAAGCTTCTGGGCTATCCATGTTGCCAGAACTACATTCTCACAAGCTTTTTTTTCTTTCCAAACTGACCCATAGTTTACGCAAACAAAAAAGCATATAGTTTGGTACCCCCTTAAGAAAACTCTTACCAACTAATTAGCCTGATCTGGGCAATTGATGGTGTGCTCGTTGTGTGCAGTTGGGAGACATCTAGTATCTCAAATGACTTCCAAATTCACCCAAAAACAAGTGTTCATTTTACTCATCACGCATGAGCTTTTGCGTATAGAATCATGGGGTAATCCGAACATTGCGGAGTTGCATGAAAAGGGTCGATTCATAGGCGCAGCGCAGTGGAACATCTTTTGTCCATCAACGGCACAAAATAATAGTATAGGTCGTATCACTACTTGCAAAATTAGTTGTACAACGTTTAAGTGGGTCCAATACAGGAGTAGAGTCTTAATGGACATCAGGGTACTATACCCAGAATCAAAATGGAACAAGCATTCCAGATTTTATGGTGGTGTTGCTTCAACCAACATACACAAGAAATGGCCGTTTCCGGCCATCTGGGAGGTCTCTCACCCCAACAGTCCCTGATACGCTGATGTTGAGAACATTGCGGAAGTAGTCTTCTTCGGAACCCGATGCCAATTGTATTTTGTGAATAAGATCCTTCGTTGTACCCAACAGGTCGCAATTGTATAGAAAACTTTTTATTAGGGCATCGAAAATCCGGAAGTTGATGCGTGTTCGTACTGTCGCTCATGAAATTGTTGACAGAGTGTTGAATTTTGAAAGCGTTGTTGGTCATACCAATCTCAACAAACTTCCTCCACATGTAAATTCCGTCAACTTCCATGCCATTCTTGTGATTGGAAACTTTCAGTTTTCAATCACAAGAAATGCGTTCATTTCAGAGTTATTCTTGTCAGTTTTCAGTCACTCGTCTACGATGTCTTGCAGTAATGTTCACCAGTTGAGCCCAAGAGAATCTCAGTGTAGTGTTGGTCCCATAGTGAAGAAGTTGTCGGTGGTATTATTCGCACTGTATAGTAATGATCAACTATCTGAGATGGTTGGATACTGCATCAATGTCATTTCATCCGATTCAAGAAGTTAGCCAGGTATGTTATAAAGGTAATGTGACACCTCGCCAACGTCACGTGGGGGGGGGGGGGGGGGGAGGGGGGGGGAGGGGGACCCGTGTTCGTCTGAAAGGTTTTTACTTTGGCCGCGTCTATAATTTACCGTGTATGAAAACATCGTTCAGTAATAGTGAAATGAGATTAGCGTCGCGTTCTCGAGATCTGTTGATATTTAATAGTGGCGTATTCAACGCCTGCTCATATCTAGCATGTAGAAGATGATGTTGGATCCTATTGATGTTATTGCTTTTTTTCTGCTAAAATTTGGAGGAAAAAAAAAACAAGTAGCGTGTTATCTCCCTGAGGTGTAGGCCAGTTGGGTGACAGGAAGTATATGTTTATCAAAGGAGGGGGAGGATTCTCCTGTAATACGAATGCGAGGATTTTCCTCAGAGTTGAAAGTAAGATCACAGGTTAAAATTTTCTGGGAGCCTTTAGTTTTTCGGGTTTTTTGATTGGCGTTAAGATTCCTTGTTAATTCTATGGTTTTCTCCGGTTTGGTACGTTATTCAGTATATTATGAGTGCAGGGGATATTGGAGATGTTCAGCTGTGATTGGTCACAACCTGGGGATTCATTAGTTTTTTATGATCCTCCGCTTTGTTTCATCTACATTCAATTGTTTGTTTATTTTTCCTGGAAGCACGTTTGGTATTGGGTTCTGGGTTGTTACAGTTGAAAGAGTTTTCGAATGTTGGCTTGATTTTCTTCATTTTTGCATCTCTGTATCTCCTATGATTTCATCAATCAATTTTAATTGAACTGGGATCCACTACTTTTAATCAGTTTAGAGAAGCGGTGGGAGTCATCCTTACTATTTTCAATTTCGTAATTTCGTCAATCAATTTTTTGGTCTCTCATTCTATCTTTATTGCAATCATCTCCATGGGTGGCACAATCCCATAGTATCAATACCATAAAAAATATGGCGAGGATGAGCCGATCCACCTTATTGTTTTTCAAGCATTAGGTAAAGGTCATTCAAGGGCGCCGTGAACAGCAAGAGCCTAAAAAACTTGTCAACACACAATATCTCTAGCCTATTTAGTAGGTGTTGAGTTGTCTCAGCTGGAGAGGTTATGGGACGTGTATTTAGTCGTCCTATTCAACTTCACGCTAAATCACCCTCTTCGCCTGGCACAATTGGGCTAGGGTTTTATGCAACATCACCTTGTGCTGACATCTACCAAACCGTCGTAAATTCACCCTTCAGTGTGGTATCTCTTCTCCATTTTATGTGGAAAAAAATATATTGGGATGGGTTTGACCGCGAGCAAGGAATTTTGGGCAAATGCGTAAAAATACCACGGAGGGGGGGGGGGGTCGGGACTTTTTCAATTATTAGACAAGGAGGGGGAGGCTTCACCTTCAGAGACCAACATGCCTTAACATGTCTTTCCTGCACCCATCGTGGACAGACCGGGGGCACCAAGGTGTCGGGCAGCTTTCCGTCACCCCAAGTATGGTCAAGTCACCTGCGTACGCAGCCTCCGAACAGCACAGCGACCCAGACAATCCAAACCGCTCTTGACCACAACTCACAGTTTTAACGTACTAGCCGCTATCAATCCATACGTCCTGTCGAAAATCCGTTGTACAGTGGTTGCACTCCTGCTCACTCCTTATTTTAGTACGTCCTGGTCGAAATCGTTGCGAGGATGGTTGAATAAGCCTGTTCACGGTTGTCTAGCAGTTAATGATATGGGGACAAAGGTCAGTCGGGTAGTAATTGAACGTATGCACGCACACGCAGCCAACAAAGGCAGGGGGTTCCTTCGAACTCATCTGCACCAAACACATTCATACCTGCACGAAAACTTCGTAAATTGGGTTGGGTGGTGTCCAGCCTTGGTTCAGTGCCGTCTACTTTTGTGTTGTGTTAGGTTTGGGAGATTTCTCTCCCATCTTCTGTTATCAGAGGCCACTCCTTAGTTAGTTTTTGCCATCAATTACGGCTTGGTATTTCTATTTTCCAGTTTGTTGGATATGTTACTGTTATTTTTTGGCTGTTTTTCCTGCGGATCTGGTAAGCCCATCCCAATTCTTTCTTGTTGGTGTGCATAGCTACCATTAGTCTAATATTGAAACTATACTGTTGTGTTCAGTACAGTCTGTGTTCAGATGGCTGGTTTCAAGATGGCTATGTGGTTCCTTGCACTTCAAGGAACGAGAGCAAACTGTGGGCTGAGGTTGCTATCTTTAACCAATCATCACCCCTTCACATCTGCTCCTTTTATAGACCGCCTGACTCGGGCCCAAAACCAATTAGGCAATTAGATGAAGTTATCCAGAAGGTCAATGTTTAAAGCAACAAACCAAGTAATTGCTGGCGATATAAACTGTGGCCCATATGAATGGTAGGATACAATCCTCATACATAAGGCCCCTGAATAGTTGAAGTAGTTCGCAGAAATCTAGGTTCACATAACGCTGTAGGTGGCTTTTCCTCGGGAACTCTATGAGTGTTTTCATGTAGGAAACCAAATAACATGGTTGCAGCAACTCATTTCTGTGGAAACGCGAGAAATAGCTTTTAACCGTCCCACTCATACTAGCTTAATTTGAATAGTTTTACGTCACCCTGTAACACGTTAGATCCAAAGGAAACACGAATGTTCGTTGCAGTCAACTTTCAGCCATTGTTTCTAGTTTACAACGTTTCACAGATGTGTTGCACAGTGTAGCGCCTCAGTAGACGACCACTTTAAGTGTAACTCTTCTGGTCAAACGTATCAATTTCGAATTCAGTCACATGTACCACTAAATCAGTCATACTATCTAATAAAACTCGCCCTTGACTGTCAAAAACAATATGTTAGGTGAAACTGGGGTGAAACTGGAAACAGAGAACACAGAGGACATAGACCAAGAATTGAAGGAAAACGCAACACTACTTCGGCGCTTGCAAGCATTTTGGGGCCTTGGTACTAAATTTGAATTTATTGGGTTACGTTAGCCTGCCGACTGTGACAAAACACGACGGGAACAAGGGAGTCAATACTGGATAACATATACTAAGGACTTGCCACCCAACGGCATAAACTGAAAAGGTAGCCACGCGGAACTAGGTCTACAATTCCATACAGGAATCGGTTGTTATAGTCCGGATTCGTCATCGGGGGCTATTGTAAACTTTTAATACACGGGTCGCCCGGAGAAATATTCGCTACTGTATCTTTTGTCGTCATATATATATCTATATATATATATATATAATATATATATATATATATAATATATATATAATATATATAATATATATATAATATAACTATATATATATATATATATGACACAAAAAAATACCCCTAGCCGGAATATTTTCTTCCGTTGACCCTTGTATTACAAGTAAAAAACTAGCCCCCGATTGACCGAATCCGACTATATATCTATTATATATATATATATAATAAATATATAAATAGATATATTAATCGATATATATATATATATATATAGCTTATATATATATAGATATATTATATATATATATAATATTATATAGACGACAAAAAGAATACACTAGTCGGGAATTACTATATGTTATAGATATATATATATATATATAAAATAATATATATATAATATATATATATTATATAATATATATATATATATAATATATATATATGGAATCTCTTTTTTTTGGGGGTGGTCACAACAACATAACGTAATGTCGACCCCCCCCTGATGACATAGGCAGAATATGGCACTTCGATTGCCAACACTTTTTCGAATTCACAACTCTCTCCCATTACCTACAGATAAAGTACGCAATGGGGACCAGCTGCTCCAAGCTATGCACATGTTTTTTTCATGCAGACGTGGAAACATGTATGCTGTCTTACTTCCCTCCTTAGCCATTATTATTTTAGGTCATTGCCGATATTTTATTTAATGGAGTCGTAATGGCATGATCAACTACAAAACTTCGAGGCCCACGCTTAATAAGCTTATGAGAGTATCAAATCCACAATGGAATCTGCACCCCGATCAGGTTCCTTTCCTAGATGTCTGGGAAAGCTGGAAAAAACAACAGCCTGAGTATCGGTTACTACCACAAATCACAGATAAAAACGTGTACTTACATTATGGAGTTGTAATCCCACCCCACCCCACCCCCCCCTCCTCCCAGGAAGTCGATCATTTACAGCCAATGCATCGCATTAGACGTATATGCTCACCCCCAGGACTTCACTGAGCAGGCAGGGCTTCATTCAGGTGAGTTTTCGTGGTTGGCAGGTTACCCCCTCCCAATGTACGGGGAAGCATGAGAAGCCTCAAAACACAGCCGCGCGAATCTACTGTTCAAGAGAAGGACGAACCCCAGCCAACGAATCCCTTCGTTACAGAATTCAACCCCCACGTCAGGAATTTCACGTCCACTCTGAAGAGGGATTTTGATGTGTGACGTGATGACCCTGACACTGGTGATCTATTTGAAGATCCCCCTGTCATGCCATGCGCCAAGCCCCCCCCACCAACCCAGGCGTCTACTCACATCCTCCAAATTACGCTCCTCCGGGGAGCCTCAATGGGTAAGTTTAGTTTAGTTGAGTTTAGTGATAAGGGTTCAGGAAGGACAAATCCCATAAAAGACCCGAAGACCAACACCCCAGGAAAGAAAAATGAACCAAAACTCGAAAACTAATTATACGCCCGTGAGTCCTGAAAAATAAATCAAGACTGTTCTTGAAACGCATTCACACTCTTAGGCAAACAACCTTTCAGGAAGACAATTCCCATCATTGATCACTCTCTGCGAACAGAAAATATTATACGAATGCAAGTCTGCAGCGCTTGTTGACACGAAGCTGAGACAATGGCCTCTATTGCAGTAACCGCATGCGGACGACGAACGTCAGATTGGCAACATCTAACCATGAAAACTACGGGTCAATTGCTAAGACTATGTACTGGACCCCCCTCCCGATACAAACACCACTTTTCGAAAGCGTTTTAACAATCAAAACAGTTATTTCGTGACAATATGTCAGGCGCCCCGTCGGTGAACAAGCAGATCCATTAAGTATAAATTAGCCCTGTTGGTTACAGGTATAAAGAGGGAGGGATGACCCATATTGTTTCGAACTCAAGTAGGAGGTACCTAAGGGAACAGAGGTCAAAAGTCTGTAAAAAGCTTGTTAATATGATAACTGTGCGACGTAAGGATGTAGACAGCTCATACTTGAATGATGGGTCCTATGTAGAGTAGATGTGCTCTATTGGTTTGGGGTCAGGTCTAAGGTCACCAATGGTAAAAAAGGTCAGGGTCTGAAGAGCTTGTGAGCACAATAAGTGTACAACGAAATGAGAGAGTTTATACTTCGCACGAGGGGTTGCCACTTGGAATAGATGATCCCTACTGGTTTGAAGACAGGTCCAAGGTCACCTGAGGTCAAAGTCCAAAACCATGCGAGATGATGACTGTGCAACCAAATGATGTAGAGAAACTCGGTGCTTGCATAGATGAGTGCCATGTAACAAGACATTGGTCAGGGGTGGGCTCCAAGGTTAACCGAAAGTCAACAGACATCAATGTATGAAGACGCTGGTGGCACAATAACTGGTAACAAATGTTGGTAGGGAATTCATAAGTAGCACGGAGGGGGTGCCATTGGAACAGAGAACCCCTACAAGTCCAAAGTCAATTAAGGTCTCACCGACGAACAAAGATAAATAGGAACCAATGGTTCAGTAGCTCAAACCGGACAAATTTTGGCTCTTTCATTACCTTTGACCTTGACTTTGGGTGGTCATGTCCCAGCAGTCAATGAAATGAATTATGTCCAACTCTGGTCAATGTCCATCAAAGCATAAGCAGTTAAGAACCGAAAAATGCAATTGCCATTAATATTCTACCATTCGGAAAAAATTTCGACCTACAATTCCTGTGGGGCTCATCATAAGTACTACTAGTCAATGATTATACTTGGCACGATAATGTCAATCTGACATGAATCGCAGGAGAAGTGGCGTTTTGATGTTTTTTTCACATCATGGCCCATTGTGCCCCTGTATGCCTTTGACCTAAACTTTAGGTGGTCTATGTGACCCATGCGGTCATAAAAATGGTGACCAATTGTGGTTCAAGTCCATTGAAGTATTAAGGGCCAAAAACATGCAATTTGCATATTATTTTACAATTTGAACATAATGCCTTACTACCCCCCGTCAATGACCTTTCACCTACCATTCCTGTTGCAAGCTAGGTACCCCCCACAAAACTTTCATCAATGTTACACTGGCCATTATTCATGGCTAATTCGACAGAAGTAGGGTTTGCAGTTTTCAAGATCATGGCCAATTTTGCCCCTTTAATGCGTTCGACCGATGACCCACCCATCAGTCGATAAACATTTTGACAACGTTTGGTCACAGATCCATCGAAGCACGAGTAGTGAATACAACTGGACAGATAGATAGACTGACATGGGCTTAAAATAGCCCAACCCAACATAGGCTGGATGGTTGAAGCTAAATGAAATGGGCCTATGCTTAAACTGGGCCCTGGACCCAAGATTCCCGAACCCCCCCCCCCCCTTGCCGCTTTACCCACGGACCATTACATGTAACTTCGAATATAATCGATTGAAGCTTGTCGAAAGAGATGCATTGCAGTACCATTGTGTGAAGTTCATAAAATGGGTCCTTCGGCCCAAGTGGGACCTTGGACCCCAAAAATTCCTGAACACCGGAGGAACGGCTGTTAGACCATCATTATACCGATTGTCAGCGCTAGCATCAAATTTGTGGGGCGATACGAAAATTTTGCGCATATTTCAGAGTGGGCCCGGAGTCCAAAGTGGGCCCTAGCACATATCCCGAACACCCCAATGACCCTCTATCCAAAGACCATTACATGTAACTTTGAAGGGAATTGATTGAAGTTTGTGGGTGGAGATGCATTTCAAGTACCATTGTGTGAAGTTCATAAAATGGGTCCTTCGGCCCAAGTGGGACCTTGGATGAAAAAAACCTAAACCGGAAGGAACGGCTGTTAGACCATCATTATGACCGACTGTTAGCGCTATGCCACCAACATTTCTAAGGAGATACAAAATATTGCAGCATTTCATATAATGGACCCAGAGCCCAAAGTGGGCTAAAGTCCAATATTCCCGAACACCCCAATGACCCTCTATCCAAAGACCATTACATGTAACTTTGAAGGGAATTGATTGAAGTTTGTGGGTGGAGATGCATTTCAAGTACCATTGTGTGAAAATCAGAAATGGAGCCCTCGGGCCCAAGTAGGACCTGGAAAACAAAAAAATTCTGAACACCCCGAATGAACGACTGTTAAACAATCAATATGACTGAACACAGCACTGTGCACCAAAATTTGTTAGGAGAAGGAGCATTCTGCCAGTTTTTCCACTCATGGGCCCATTGTGCCCCTTTAATGCCATGGACCTGACATGCAGGTGGTCAACGATATGACCCATCAGTCAATAAACATTGTCCCCCAGTCGGTCGAGATTCATCAAAGCATTAACATTTTGTGGCCCAAAACTAAAAGTTTACGACTGGCTAGATAGGAAGAAAGGAGGATAGAAGCGATAGATAGATAGAATGACATGGGTATCAAGATTAAAGACTGTTCACGGTTTTCAAGTGGGCAGCTCCAAAGTCAGCCGTAGTAGGGTACAGACGAGATTTTAGCCATTGCTATATCGTGAGGCTTATTTTCAAACTGTGACTACTCTTCGAAAACGAAACCCAACTCATCCCATGTTTTATTATTTATTGTTGATAAGTATGGGGGGAAATTACAAAGTTTCGTGTTGGTGTGTTGGTATGATATGGAGTTTTCGTTAGAGGAGTTTCGAAAAGATCCCCCTGGCTAAGGTTTGGCCCCTGCGTGTGCGTGCATTTCGTTTAATTACTACCCGGACTGACCTTTGTCCCCATATCTTATCATATCATTATACTGCAACCGTGACCAGGCCTATAGATCAACCCAGCCTAGCTGGTTGAGCTATAAAAACCATAGAGCATGAGACTGTTGTAAACCAAATGATGTAAGAGCTCATACTGGCTGAAGGTTTTCCATGTGGTGTAGAGACTACACATTGTTTCTGTGAGCGTCCAAGGTCACCAAAGGTCAACAGAGGGTCAAAGTCTGAAATGTCTGTGAGCATGATAACTGTGTGCAATGGAATGATTTTGTAGTAGATGACCCTAATCGTTTTGGGTTCAAGTCGAACGGTTACGCGAAGTTCCTCTACATTATAAAGATATCAACTAAAATCACCCCCGACTGTTCAGAAAAAAGGCTACCAATATCAAAACCATAGTTTGAAGACGAAAAAAAACAATATCAAAATCTTCAATTTCAATTCAAATTCCCCCAAACAAAGGGATATAACCATCATACTCGGTTACCTACCCATTTGCACACGCTTTTCAAACAGCGATAACATTCTCTTGATTTCAAACGCATTTTGTTTGTAATATTGAATCATTGAACGCAGTTTGTTTGTAATCATCATCACTATGTTGGATTACAACTCTTATCAAAAGTATGTAAACAGGGGCAATCACGAGAGATATAATAATTATACTGAAGCTCAGAATAAAAGCAAGCAGAGTACTCAGTCCATCTTTATCTGGAGATCACAATTGACTTGGTTCACTGTTTGCTTCTCTAAATTTCACAATAACGTGTGACTCCGTCAGGCCGTGCTCGACTCACCAAACCTGCGAGCGAATATGATACCATCTTCTTTATTTCATTAATTCCCTTTTTTCGCTCTTCTCTCAGTAATCATCTTTATGCAATCTTCTCCCTCATTGCCTGTTGCTGCATACAATTCAACTATCCTGTGTGAATGCGTTCTCTTCCTATCTCCTCAAAACATTTTTCTTGAATATGTAATAGTTGTCTCACGAATATCCCAAAAATTACTAGGGTTCATATTTCCATAGTTTTCCGATTCTCCAGGCCCGCGAGAGTAAGTTCTTAATTAAATGACACATATGTAATCATCAACAAGGAGACGGTAGTTTCCAATAACCCCCACCTTTCTTAAGCGAGTATGATAATGTGACCACAGCATGTGGTCAGATTGAACAGGAGGTAAAAAAGTATTCACCTGAATAATCTTTAAACAAGTTGATGAGATGAGAAAGTAATCTAACCTGCAACATATGCCTTGAAAACTCTGCGTGTCCTTCGGAAACTGTCGAATCACATTAAATTCCTCGAACCTAAAATTCTCTTGCTTGTGAAGTTGTCCGTTTAGCAAACAGGCGTCAATTATCTGGCCTAATTGGAATGCCCCGCCTCGAACTATTTGATGCAGCTAAAGTCTTCAATTGACTAAAAACAAACCGTACGTCCAAAACCGGATAATCTAATGTTCGGTGCATATACATTGAAAAAGGTATACCAATATCATTAATTTTGAATATCAACGAGAATGAAACGCCGATTTGGGGGTTTTGTTACCCATTTAGGATATTTGGTTGAAAATAAGTTGAAGAGCCCAGCACATGCCATTTCTGGAGAAACTGCAATGAACAGGGTATAACTCTTCCCATTTATTAAGACATATTTGATATTTTGTGAAAAAAAATATTGTCGTCCAATGTTTTGTTAAGAAAAGCCCCAGTGAATATTTTAACGGCTCTTTTCGTTTAGCATTTCGGCGCACGTACATCAACGGAACAATCGTGTCAAGCATTTTTCACACACAGCACAAAAACAACACACACCCACCCCCCTTATTCCAAGACAGAACCAGTCACGGGCTTTAATACTTCCTACACACCCCACGAAATGGTAAGGCGATCTTGAGAATCCATACGAAGGAATCGTCTGCAACGCTCTTATAGTAATTCCAAACAATGTGCAAGGATACTACTCGTCAAAAGAAAAGAAAGTTTCTGTCAAAACAATTTTTTTCTTCATGGTACGTCTCGCCACTTCCCAGCATAGAATCCAAGTCATAACTCTGATCAAACAGTTACTTGCCCTCGACAGCTTCGAATTCTTCTTTCTCGGCTAGATCCGCCTTAGGTTAAAAAATCATTTAGGTATAGCGAACTCATCCTCATTGACCGCCAAGATAAGCATCACATGCACCTTGTCCTGGTCGAGATGCAATTTTACCACACACATGGGCTTGTTCGTTTCTGTTTTCTCTTCCGTCCCGACGCAACTCTGCCAATTACAGTTTCTTGACCACTGGGGAGCTTCTCAAAAACTTTCTCCCTCTTTAAGAAGTTACGGCAATCCTCTTCAATCCTCTTCAAAAATACCGAACACTCGAAAAGTGTCCTTTTGCGTCTTGATTGCCTCTCCAGATTATCGATGTGCACAGCGTTGATCTCTGTTCCGCACTGACCCTTCAAGATCCTTTGCAAACTAACTCTCTAGTCTATCATTACGTATTGTATTGACTTCCAGATGTTATCTTGAGGTCGGTAATCATCTTCTCAGAGCCTCCACGCGAAGTCGTCCTCGGACTCTTGGAAAGCATGCCTCCGTCAGGCGCGTCGTTTCTACTCAATGAACGGGGCAGGTTGTTCACAATGCTAGCTGCTTGACTATCCATGGTTACCACACATGGTGGTTTCTGCTTGAGCTTCTTATTGACTGGCCTTTCGGTCTCCCTTTTTTGTATACTGCATAACAAAGTCTTATGCCCTTTTTTTGGGATAAACTAACTGTCAACCACCTCAGGAGCAGGTGGGTAAATTTTCCTAAAATTCCCACGAGCTGTTTGCAAAACGTTCACCAGGATTTCACTGTTCAAGGCCGTCCTCCTTACCCGGAAGAAGCCCATCAATGGTAGATTTGGATTAGTTGAGTTCTTGCTGTCAGTGGTGTGAAGTTTGCTCAATATAACCACTCTCCTCCTTTAGTCACCATGAGTTTTAAATTATACTATTATAGTATAAATACCTTCAATGTCCGGAATGACAAGGGTCTCTGGTCTCTCGGCACCTTCGTGGGTATAATGAACGTTTTACAATGCATGATAGATTGTATATGTCATCCCTTGTTTCAACACCCCACAAATAAACACAATTCTGAATTTTGTCACGTTTCGCCACGAGCGCAGTCGTGCTATCACGATTATCCCTCCCGACAAATGCCATTTCATCACTCTCTCCTAATCCCTCCGAACATGTCGAATACGAGTCTAACAGCTCTGTACTTAAATATGTCAGCTCTGTGACTATAATATAACATTTTGGCATACTGGTATAATAATAGTTAGTACAGTCGTCCTTCATAGCGCAAAAATCCAGCACTAAATCCGCTCATGCCCTCTGGACGAAACCTGAAAAAGAAGTATAGCAAAATAACATTTAACCCTAATAAGAGAGAAATAGATGGTTTTCAGGTGTTTCTTCTTGAAGATTTCCAACAATCGCATTCCGTTTTTTTTTCCTCCTATGCCCATATTACATCTAACCTTGAAATTTTGCGGAATAGATCAATGAACTGATTTTACGAAATATTTGGTTTTTTTTTTTTTTTCAATGAACCATTTTACAGTATTTTCACCGAACTCATTTCAGGTATTATCATGAAACTTTTTTCGGGTCTTTTCTTGGTACCCTTATGTTATGGTATAATTTCAATGACCTTATATTTATGGTACACCTACATTCACACCATGACCTATTTACGGTATATTTCCAATGAACTTATTCTTGGGTCTTTCAATGAACTTATCAGGACCTACTTTCGTCCGTCGACAAGCTGACGGTACCCCCTTGCATTTGCTTTGATCATTCATCGTCGTTGTTCTCTGCGTCAGTGATCTCTGTAATTATTGAAAATGGGAGTCAAATTGTCATTACATATCTTTGAAAGAATTCTGTTTGACCTAATTTTTTCGAGTGGCTGTCCTTATTGACATACATTTTTGTGTTATTAATAAAACGCCCGTTTTCACAGAAAGAAAGGTTTCTGTGTGTACGTGAAAATTCACGTGAAGGTCTGTTAAATACCATGAAGTCATCTGAGTAACAAAATGCCTCTGCAGTACAATTCATTCATATAGAACGAACTTCAACGATATCATATGGTAATACGAAAATGTATGCAGTACAGAAAATGAAATGCAGTAATCGAAGATTTATGCATTCCAAATACCCCACACCCACGCACACACACGCAAACACACGCACCCAAACACCAACTTTTGTAAGAGGGCGGTCCATACATGAACTCCCAATAAGTATTGATCTGTTCACGCAGAGTTCCGGCTGATCTTACATCCAGTTGTAATGATACAACACCATATACCCATTGAGCGTAAGAATCGCCCGAACCTAGTGGAGTGGGGCCTGTCCACATATATTCAAATTAACAAGCGATTCTGGTTTTTTCCGATTCACCACCATTTGAACAAGCGATTCGGGTTTTTCCGAAGTCCAAACCACCAGTTCCCTAATCAAACACTGGAATTATCTCTTCAACTCGCTTCGTTTTCAACGTTTCAAGCTGATGCAGACTTTCATCTCTCCCCGCTCCCCCCGCTCCCCCCCCCCCCTCTATCTCTCCCCTCTCCTCACCCCCGTGCTCCCCAAGGCGCAACCACTAGAAGAGGGTCCGGGGGTTATGACCCCCAACTTTTGGAAAAGCCTCCATACATAATGATTTTTTCACACACAAAGTTTTTCCCATCACTGCTTCGGACCCCCCAAATTGCTCCTTGACCCCCACCTTTTCAGACAGTGGCTGCGCCCTTGCCGCTCCCCCCCTCTTTTTCCTCCTCACCCTACCCTAAACCCCCTACCCCCCCCTTCCATTATATTCAAAGATGGGTGTCTAACCTTTCTCACCCCTACAATCCCTCCAATAACTGCATGTAACCCCCCCCGCCCCCGATTCTTATTGAATTTTAATTAGTGTCTTCCGTCCAATAACTTTTTCCAACCTGAAACGGGGGGGGGGGGGGAGTTCTGTCACATAGCCTCCGACCAAGTTGACGTCCCCCCATCTCCACTGCGGTAATTATGGTGGTACGGTGATTTTTTCCAACACTTTTTGGGGGATTGTATTTTCCATCTTCCTGGGAGGTCGTAAACTGTGATTAGTAAAAAGTTATGATTCCAACCCTCGGATCTCTTGATTAAAGTGCAAGCGCCATATCATTATTGAGCAATGACGCCAACTTTAATAGTAATCTCACATGATTCTTCCCCGGGCACGCCATGAATTATTGGAAGCGCCAGCCTATACAGGAATCCCCCTCCACTTGTATATACTGCATCATTGGCCTAATTGGAATAATCCCCGGCTCCGTGAAGGGCCAGGTCCATTGTATTTGGTTTGGACTTCTTTTCTATAGCCCTTCACTGTAGCTCTTCCTGAGTGGCACGGTTTCCCATGGTACGGGTTGCCCATGCGTATGGTGGGTGCCAATCTCCTCGCTGAGTGGGGATACCTTACATAGGTCACTTACAGTAGGGCAGGGTGATTGGTTAGCCCAGCAACGGGTGCACTGGAAAATGTGTCTGTTTTCGCCAGCTGCGTGCGCGAGTGTGTGTTTGTGTGTTGTGCGTGTATGTGTGAGTGTTTGCGTGTATGTTTTTTCTGCCGATATCTCGAGTTTGAAATGACTAGCCACTTTCATATCTTACAATACCCAGTATCATTATGAATTTGTCGCCGAAACACACGGAAATTGTATACTTTTTTTCCCCTCTCTTCAGGCCCCTCTGATTTTTTTCACTTATTTCTTAAGATATTTGGTGGTCACATAACCGATGGTGGAAAGCTACGATGAAAAACTTTTCCCTGCCTAAAAAAAAAAAAAAAAAAAAAAAAAATACATATTTTGGTATACATTTCCGACGTTTTCTCAAGATTCGAGATTGGAATGACGATTGTTCAGATTTTTGTGACAAGCAACAAGTCACGAAACATATTTTTACTACGATTTTTTAAGTTGGATTTTTTACGCACAAATTCGGGGGGGGGGTATTTTTGGGCTAACGTTTTCGATTTTTCACTATTTTTCCAAGATAATTGGAGATTTCATGACTGACTAGTTCGAATTTTTGAGACAACTTGCCCACTCATATTGTTCATTTTTCCCTCGCGGTATCGGCCAGTGATTGGGCTTGAGAATGGGCCCCTGTTGCAAACACTCAGAATCAATATCTCCCGCGGCGCGAACATGTACTCAAATATTTGCACTATCCCTTCGCAAAGACCATTCGGGCAGCTGTTAGTAGGATTTACCTTACGGGGTTCTTAGTGGTCGGATGATGGGGCGTCTGGAGCTGTGACCGACTTCACGCGCCTTTTTTCACCATGTGCGACAACTAGGCCGCGAAGATAGTTATAGCTATTGCTGATCGACTTCTGTTTAGTTTTTTTGCAGTGCGGTGTTGCCTGGTCGACATGCTTGATTTCTGTATTGTCAAACCCAAACTTGCCCACTCATTGTATTTTTTTCAACTTGACGGACAACCGAGAATTTTTCAACTTGTTCGCATAAGTTTATAGTTATGGAGGCGCCGAGATCGTTTAACCCGTGGTTGTGGGTTAGACCGAGTCCGCGTATGTACCATTGAGCAAGGTGATGTTTATCTCGGATTGCTTCACTCCCCCCACCCCCCACCCAGGTGACCCCCACACCCCCCCCGTAATGGAGTACCTGTTAGGTAACTTATACAGCGTTGCGCTGTATGTGGCTGACACCTGTGGGAAGGGGAACAACGTTCCTCCAGGGGTACCACACGAATGAATTGTGGCATACGGTTTCAAGTATCTTCTGTGGGCCCCTTTTACTTGCTTTTGCTTTTTGGGTGGTACGGGTGCGAACAGCAGGGGTTGTGCACTATATAGTACTGTGGGTGTGCAAATTACCCAATCAACAGGGGTAAATGATTATGGAAGCGCTTTTGAGATGTGGTTGCCACATTGTAAGGACGCTATAAAAAAATCTTAAAATCATTTTTATTATTAATTATTTTATTATTATATGATATTATTATTACGTTATTATTATTATATTATTATTAATGAAGACGTTTATGCACTTTTCTTGGTTGCTTGGCGAGAGCGCTGTGGTTAATTCCCTTTAACAGTGTTACCATTATTCGTTTAGTCTGAAAATTAACACGAACATGCCTTTTATACCACCTCATTTGTAAACTGTAGCATGAGCCTCTCATTCCTGCATGACATGATGAATAAAATTCCCTCCTCGTTATAGGCCCCCCAGCCACGCCATTAATTTGGGGGGTTGAATATTGCGCCTTTCGTTCCTTGTCTGACGCGTTCAGACAGGCATTGTCCGGATTATCTGTGGGATATGGATGCTCAACTTAGGAGCCAAGCAGGTAGACCAAGAAAGGACCCCACGCGCACCCCCCCGATAAGCAGGGCCACATGTAGGAGCAACAATGCCACCACCACTGGAACCCATTGGACTGAAAAACAAAAAACCTTGCCTGTTGTTAGACATCTGCAATACTATAAATTATTGCATCTAACAAAGTAATTGTTACAGCTAGTCCACCACTTCAATTCGGGGTAGGAGCCCTGCTCGGAATTCGAAGTTGTCCACGTTTTTCGACTCCCTTCAGTTGAACATCGGGACACTCAAAATCTATCCAGTTTGGGTTCCATGACGGAGGCGAAACCAAACATCCTGACATCACGCTGGTTATGTTTGTTGTATGATTTGTGCACTGACCGTTTTGTACGTGTTGTATATGTGTATGTCTGCGATCTCATTTGTCGGCACGAAATATGGGAGATATGTACGTCAAATTTGTTCAAATTATGTCACAAACACGAGGAGAAAGACCCCTATGTTTCGTTACCAATTATTGTCATGTCAATATAGTCATGAGAGCATGACCTCAAATAATTATCGAGCATCAATCAACCCCCCTTCAAAATAGGCATGTAAAAGGCAGTTATGAGGAAAAAAGAATGTGTGTCCTTGGAACCTTCCAATTCAAAGTATGGAGCGTCCGGACACCAAAAATGTGCCGTGACCACGATTCTAAGATATTGCAATCGCAAGTTTATCGATAAACTCCAAACTAGGAGATTGTAGTTCACACAATAGAGAGGTGAGCGGGGGAAGGGGAAAGAGCCATATGATGTTCTATGCCAAAGCTAGTCGAGACCCCCCCCACCCCCAATTCGAGAAAGGTAATTGAAGAATAGTTTAAAAAAAAAAAAAAAAAAAAAAAAAAAAAAAAAAAAAAAAAAAAAAAAAAAAAAAACTTGCTAGAGCAATATTTTGGAGGAAAAACGCAGACATTTGGGGCTTAGGTCCGACCTTCTAAAACAGGCAAGCGAGGTTACCGAGGATAAGCAGTCATTTAATGTGCCATTGTACCTTACGCTCTAGTATAATTTTTAATTACCCATTGATAAAGAGGAGCAATTCAATCAAACAGTATACAAGGAATATTTACAAATAATAATTTTTTATACAACAGTGACAAATCAAATACCTTGTTCCGAGTAGCAACAGGGACAATAGGGGGTAGATATATACAACTGTAGAAAGTAAATAATACACCATGTAGTAGTGATGTACAGGCCTCTGCAACCTTGATTGTAGGAGTGGTGTTAAAACCAAGAGTATGACATTTACAAACCTAGTTGAAGTCTTTGGGAGGGTGTGTCCAAAGATTGATATAGTCAACTCCATTTGTAGAATGAGGGGACAGGGGCTGATGGGAATTTCCAGTATAAGATCATGCCACACTATTCTCCGGGGATTTCTTTTCAAGTATTGGGTGTCTTATCGCACCTTGATGTGAAGGTGGCTTGATCACACGCAGAAGGCGCGTCGACGGCAACTCGGAATTTGTCTACCTCTCGTCTGTCCCTGACCAATGTCCTCTGAGCTAGCGGGGAAGGTAAAAGGTTTAGTCTTGGTATGACTCGGTCGGGATTCGAACCTTGACTTCCAGGATGGTGAGCTTTAATAATTGTGCTAACCACTCGACAAGTACTCGCGGAGAGATGAGGGGGTCTCCTTTGTAGGACTTAAAACGACATATATTGCATAATGGTAGGCCCTATAAAAATGTCATTTTTATATGGGAGAATGGTGCGCGGTGCATGGAATAGTTTACCAGGTCTTAGATCCCCGACTCCCTCTCGTGACAATGTTCCCTGTGAACGCGGGGATAGCAAGTCAAATGAAGGAACGCGAGGTTTTGTACTGTCTGAAGTCGCACAATACCGGTAAATCAGCCGTGCGGTATGTTCCGACAATAATCTTCCATTCACAATACATAACCTGGTGACCTCGGCCTAAAATCTAAATAAACCCCCTACTGCCTATGAATATGCCGGTTTCTCCGGACTTCCCACGCAAATATGTACAAGATCTGAAACTTCATCTGTAAAAAAATAACTCAAGATTCCAGATTCGTTGCAAATAACAGTCACTTCCTCAACTCCACAGATGCTGAAGCGTTGGCGACCAACAAATTTTGTTTATGGAATGGGCTAGGGCCACCTGTGCCCGTTTCTAATAAAACAACTGGTGATGTTGTTGGAAGTGGTTGTCACTGCCACATGCTGCCACGAGCGTGTCAATGTTAATTCCGGCACTTATTTGAACTCCGAACGATAGCGAATGTGCATCGGATTGCATTTGGACCCTCGTGTATGAAAAAAGGTTATTAAAAGAGACACACTCCCCTAGGGCCATACTAGGAACAATGGGCACCCCTCCCCCCCTCAATTTTAAAATCACGAAGACGCCACTGATCCCAAGTGGTTGAAACGGTGGTTCCATTCTCAACTGCAAGTGGCGTAGTACGTATGGAAAAATATATAGAAATCTCCATGTTTATGTCCTCTGTAAAAGGGGTGAAGCAGCATTAAAACACTTAAAAATTCATATTCGACACTGACTTTTCGGCACCGAAACGTATCAGAGAAATAGCGTAAAGGGAAGTTCTGTTCGCTTGTGTGGCTACCCAACTGGACCAACTTTCCATGGTGCCCACTGATATATGGCTTGGTGATTGACATTGAGAATCATGATTACATATAATATTCAACAGTGCTTGGATTGCTCTAGCCATCATAATCGATAAAAACCCCTACCACCATTCGAGAATGAGTGTTAAGGTCACACATCATCATTTTCATTTCATGTGTCCTAATGACCAGTTAATGAGGGAGGGTGTGTTACTTGAAACTCAACTTGACAGCACAATCCGGACCATGTTGGTGTGTATATTAAGTTGATTACTCTGCTACTTGCCTGCTTAGAATAAATAATTTTAGGATTTCAGGTGATCTTGAAATCTCATTTAGTTACAGAGGGTGGAATGTTTGGCAAGAAATCACTACGCAAAGTGGCGTTCTTGTTATCTCATCGGTTCCGAAGGGCCGGGGGTGAGATGGGGCTTATTAACAAATTATGGAGGGAGGAAAAAGTTCTCCATTCAGGGCACTCTATGGGGGGTATTATGCACATGGCTGTGAGTCCTCAAGAAATGGGGGCAATCACAGACCTGTTCAAAGGTTATCCATTTTGGTTGTGTGTGGTGTGTGTGTGTATGTGTGTTTTGTGTCTGCGCGTGTTGTGTGCACGCGTGCATTCATGCGTATGCGTGGTGTGTGTGACTGTGTGTGTGTGTGAGAGTGTGTGCGTGAGTGTGTACCGTGCGATGCAGTTTGCTTGTTTTTTGAATTTGAATTGTCGTTGAGATATTCTGGCAGAAATACGGTTCGAAGAGGTAAGCACGTCCAAATTGTGTCAGAGGTGAGTTATCCAAAATACACATGTTTTTTTAAATACGGCGGAAATATTGTAAAATTGTGTGATTCCCTCTATATTTGGAGCTATTCCATATAGTGATATACGAATGATTCAAAAAGTTCTAAACATGGTGAAGAGTCCACGGAATCAACCCTTCTTCGCATTATGGCAAAAAAATTACAGATTATAAGGAAAAAAAAAAGTGTATTTTAGGACTATTTTCGAAGAATCATGTACTATACTGTAAGATAATTTGGAGATTGACATGACTGAACCAATTTCCAGGGATGCCGATTGAGATATTTCATTTCACCAAAACGAGGCAGGGTACATGTTCCACTCTCGTGAATGAGTATGAGCGTGAGCTTCGTTCATTCAAGATTTCTCGGAGCCGATAGAAAGGAACAAAAAACAAGACGCAAAACTGCAGTAGAGATGATTTGCTTGCTGTATTGTTTACTTTGGGAGTCGATCATTCGGGGAAGCATTTCAGCTGCAAGGTGCGAGGCCTGGCTATGGAGATAAAACACGTCGGCTTGGAGTGAATGATCTACAATACCATAGACCACAGAAATTGTGGGCTGACGAATTTACAAGCATTCAACTCCCAACGTGCGCGAGGCTTGTACGTTCTCATATTGTTGAACCACGCTACGCCGTTATGTGTCTCTAATTGACCTTTCGGTGAACCTTGACAGGCAACAAAAGGATAAAAAAAGGGGCGCACACCCGGCACACAACACACAACACACGCACACGACCTACACAAACCACAAAGTCACCTAACAACTAGATTCTTTTGGCAAGGGAACAAACTCAGGGGAGAATCGGATTTAGCTAAGCGAAAATATCTGAATTGAGTAGTATCAATAGTGAGGAAAAGCCATTTCATATCGTGTTGGTTTCCAAGATTGAAAAAAAAAATTACAAGAACGCAACTATGCGAGTGATTCCTTGCTTCTTCGAGGGAGGGGGGGCGGGATTGATATCACAGGCTGTAGTCAACTTAATCTAATAGGACTCCTGGAAGTGTTACCCTAACTCTTGTTTTCTGAATCTCATTGATTGAGTGTGTCTAACATTATGTGCCACTCCGGATTGGGCTATTTTACCAGAAAGACGTAGCTGGATATAAGCGTGGTGATAGCAGTTGATTTTAGTACTCAGTGCAATTGCTTATTTGTTTTGTTGCAACAAGACGAGTTTGGGTCACAGAAATTGACCCCGAAGGTTGTTAAACCAGAAAGCCAAAAGGTTAGGATTCCTTGACTGATTCTGTCAACCAATAGCCAGACACACGGACAGTGGCATTTAGGCAAAATAACGTTCTGAAAAATTTTCCTATCTCACCAACCAACTAATAGGGTTTCCGGACCCTTGGTAAGAAAGCTCCCACTAATTTCAAGGTTTTTCAGACTTTGAACTCTGGTCACCTTGATGACCTCCGACCTGACCCAAAACAATAGGGTCCATGTACTACATTCAGGGGGAGCACACATACCAAAAAAGTATGAGCTCCATCCAATCCAGGTGGGGTCAAGTATCGTGTGTTACAAGCCAAATTGGAACTTCTAAACTAAAATATCACCATTTTCTGTATCTCGATCAAAATTCACTCCTAACCTGAACAAAAACATTAGGTTCCTGTACTCCCCATAAGGAAGCTTTACACCTAATTTAAACTTGATTCAGACCACACAATTATGAACTTATCGTGTTTACAAGGTTTTCAGATTTTGACCTCCGGTTGACCTCAGATGAACTCTTGACCTGACCCCAAAACAAATAGGTTATGTACTCATCATCGGGGAACACACATACCCAAGTATGAGCTCATCATCCGGTGGTGTAGAGTTATCGTGTACAAGCCAAAATGGGCCCAAATATAAATTTTCACAAATTTTCTATTTTTGACCAAAAATTCACTCCCACCTGAACCAAAACCAATAGGGTTCCTGTACTCCCCATAATAAAGCATACACCTGATTTCAACTTGATCAGAACTACCATTCTGGACTTATCGTGTTTACAAGGTTTTCAGATACTTGACTGGGGACCTCAGATGACCTCTGACATGCCCACAAAACATGAGGGTTCATGTATCACATGGGGAACCACACCAAGGATGAGCCTGACCTCCCAGACCTGATCCAAATTATCGTGTTTACAACATTGGGCGTCACACACACACACACACCAACACACACCAACACACACACACCACACACACACACACACACACACAAACACACCCACACACACAGCGACACACACACACACACCACACACACCACAGCACACACACCACCACACACCACACACACACACACACCACACACACACACACACACACACACAGACGTCGTGCGTGACTGCATGATCCTCTGACTTCGATTCAAGAATCAAAAAGTCATTAGGTCCAATGAGGTCAATCAAAGGGAAATGATGTCAAGTAGAGTCAACAGATTTAAGTTCACCTAGACAAAACAAAACTTTCCATTACGTGTTTTCGTTGCCAAGATATAGGGAGGATTGTCCTATGTGACCTTCAATGACCGTAACCTGACATAAAAAAAAAAAAATATAGGGTTCATCCTCACTATATGTACAACTACATACCTAATATGAACTTGATAGATACTTGCATTCCATTAGATATCATGTGTCAATGTTTTGGCTCCGCCCGGACCTTGCATGACCTACCTTGAACTGGCCACTCAAAAAATAATAGGGATTCTTCCTGGCAAACATGAGCAACCAATGTGCCTAATTTGAACTCGAACTGCTTGCGTTCTCCCGATATTATGTTGATAAGGGGTTGTCACACACAGACGTTACACACACCAAACACAAGGTAATCAAAAAATAGTAGACACATTGTTAAATTTAATTGTATCAAAATATACGCCGAGGATAATGGACCATATAGCCTACCCTGTACTTACGCCCAAAAAACATGCGGGCCATAGCTCTAGCAATGGCACAAGGAGTCTTCCAGAGAAGTCTCTGGCTGGGTTGAGCGGTGCTCCCGGTGTTTCTGCCATAAGACAGTATAACAGAGAATACTATCAGACCATAGAACGTCCATAGAATAGGGGCGGGCTAGATTGGGAACAGGCCCGGCGTTACACTGGCCCCGATGGTTGTGGAACCTGGCCAGAATCAGACCATGTTGACGTCTGCCAGTGGAGTATATAATAACAAGAACCAGTCACACGATATTATATGGTTCAAGGTCACCCAGAGGACACGCATCCACATAACAATTTCTAGGAATCTCCCAAAAACAAAATGTTATATCCGCCGAGGTATTGTATTTGGTGTCCCATTTACACGTGAAGAGTTTTGTCAACTATATTATTCATCTCAAAATAGCCAAAAACTGTATCATTGGGCAATCCCTTGATTTTTATTTCCAGAGTGCCCAAATGACCTGCGATGGATTTTATCCATAACTAGTATACCAGTATACACATACAAGAGAAATACAGTATAATGTTGTGTTTCACGGGTAAATGGGCCACAACGCGGTGTCCCGTTCACACGTGAAAACAGTTATTTCTGAATTTGTGGGTCATTCTGAAGATGTATGTATAGCAATTCAGTTCTGAACACACATTGTAAGACCAGTTTTGAGTATCTCAATAGTAATTGAGTAAAATACAAATAATTGACAACATGAAGCCAGATTCTTTTATTTCGCCAAAAAATGCCATTGTTCATGTTTCATTTGAGACCTTATTATAAAATTGCCATGTATTGTCCTGGACTATCCTATCCGTTAACCTGAAAGGGCGGCGCGCTCCGGATCCAATGGCGCAACGTCCTTTGGGTGGCAGGCGCCACCTAGGCTCGCTCGGGGTGGCTGTCGTATGTATGTACGATGTATGTTCGAGGAGAGTAGCATTTCTCTTAGGTTATGTAGTAGGTATATGTAGTATTGTATGTAGGTAATGATATGTATGTATGTATGTCTGTAGGTATGGATGTATGTATGTACCGCATGTAAATTGTTTTTAACACCTGCCGCCATTATTCACGTTTATAGTGACGTCATTTGACATTACAGAATGCTGACATTGTAGCTCAGCATCGTTTCCCCAAATTGTGGTGATACATTCTTATCCCCCCCCCCCGTCCCCCCCCCCCCCCAAAAAAAAAGGAATATTAAAAGGGCGTATATATGACACATGCTGGTTGTTTTTCTTCGGTGCTAAAATTTAAGCGAAAAAGTGTTCCCACACATCATTATTTAATGGGATACATTCTCGAAATGTCAGTGACCCATGAACCACTCGGAATAATGGAAACTTTCGTGGCAGTTCCAGGGTCCACTATGAATTCGACTATGGGACCATGAAAAACATAGAGCCAAATGTCAATGACGATTATTTAACAGCATAATTCCACAAGAAACCCATCAAGAGACAGATATAAGCCAGGAAGCGATTAGTAGCGAAGAGTGTTAGTCGGTTATGTAGGTTAAGCAGGGAATGAAACGACACCAGGGATTGACGTTACGTGTTTTCGCCTTTTGTTTACTCGTTGATACCTACCTGCTCGAAGAATCCTGTGGTGAGCGTTACGTATCACAGGAAATGTCGTGGAAAAATCACACAAGTAGCATTTTCATGATCAAACACAGCTCGATCACCACCGTCAAGATTGTTGAGTCAATCTGCGATACATAAATGGTGGACTGATTGGCTGATGTATTGATTGATCGAGTGATTTATGGACACAAGTGGCGTCTGTTGGAACACTCCGCGTCGATAAACACCCATAACGTTGTACCCGTCCTGCGCCAAAAACTATTCACATTAAAGCCATAATTCTCCGAAAGATGGAGTTTGTCCACATATACTGTTAGAAAAAAAAATCACGAGTTCGAATATGAGCCTCATCGCAATGGGGAACTTGGTAGAGGGACTACACTTCCCAGACGAATCCCGGGCCATGTTTCATGTCAAAAGAGGTCCGGTATGCGAATAAAAAATACCAGATCTCAACGACATTCAGTAGATGCGACTGTATGTGGAAGCGACAGCGCGTGGTCGCTATGGGGAACATCTTAGGTCATTCAATTCATATTAGGAATACTTCAAAAAATCGCCGGATTCTATGTGCATGTGATCATTTGGTCATGGAATAAGAGGGTCTAATCTGAAGAAGAGTGTAGGTGAAATGCATGTGTGAGAAATTTCAATGTTATGGCTTATGACGCACTTAATATAGGGTTGATAGGCAGCTGCGCAACATATAGTTTCAGTGGCGTACGCAAGGGGAGGGTCAGACCTCCCCCGCATGGGCCATGATCCCATATGACGCAAAAATGAATTTTAAACACAAAAACATTATTTGCTGTTCAGTAGAGTTGCAGCTGTTGCTTATCGAATTTGCAATAATACTTTAATTACTACAAACACCTCGTGTATCATTCACTCGAGTTCATCGGTAACTATGTTTCACGGGGAACAGATTCAGTGGGTCACTTTACTGCTGCTTGGATCGCATGTATTCACGAAGTTTGGCAGGTATGGCAGTCTATTACAAAGGAACGAGGGCAACAACGTACAAATATAAACAGTCTAAACTTTGCCTCAACGACAATGCTTCTTTATGCCTCCCCATGAATATCGTTAATTCAAAGGCATATAGGCCAAGATCTTTACACCTTTCGCGTTTTTCAGCCTTTATAATTGCAGGGCTGAATGATGAATCACTGTAGCACTATCGGGAATTCCACGTTACAGTATGCATCAAAGGACAACTGCACGATGGCCTACGGCGAGATATTGTGGGGATTGGAAAATTGAATATTCAAGTTGCAACTCAATACGCGTTCTTATGTAGGTTTTTACCATCAAATGCCAAGAAATTGTGCATGACGCTACACTGACGAACAAAAAAAGGAATATTTTATTATCTATCGTTTTATTGCGTTTCATATTATTGTCTTTTAATATTATTATTACTTTTCTAGTGAATATTTTTCTTTTTATCACACTGACTCCAAAACTGTTGGGTTCAATTACTACCTGGGCAAACTGAATGAACCTAAGGCTGGGTAGTTATTTTCACCAATTTCGAGCAAATCTTCCCCAAAAATTGGAGGTTGATTATTATACCCCATTGTGGATTTATGGAGGGAAACGTTATTTTCGGCCAATTCGAAAAGCTTACAAATTATCAGAGACCGATAACGATTTTTCTTGTAAACCAAACCAGTGGAGTAGCCAGCCATCGGCGGAGCCGACGTACCCCCCCCCCCCCCGTTTGCCGGCAGCTAGCTTAAAGATCTCCAAATCTGTTTCAAGTCCAGAAAATTAGGAGTAAACCAGAAAGCGAAAAGGCGTAGTGATTCCTGACTCTTTATGAAAACCTGTAGCTAGACACAAGGACAATAGGAGATTGCAACAGCCCATTTGGGCAACATAAAATCTGACAAATGTCCCTTCGATCCGAACCAACCAATAGGGTTCCTATACTCTGATAAGAAGAGTACACACTGAAATTTTCAAGAGTTGCCATAGTGATCTCAGAGGACCTCTGACCTGACCCCTAAACAATAGAGCTCATAGACCCGATCTGTTTACAAGGTTCACACTTTGACTTGGTGACCTCAGACGACATCCTCACCTGACCCCAAAACAATAGGGTCATGGTACTCCTCATGGGGAACACACATACCCGTATGGACTTGGATCCATCCAGGTGGGTTTAAGTTATCGTGTTAACGAGCTTAAAAATTTGCACAAATTATCAGTCTTTTTGTTACAATTTCCCAATTTTCCCACGAATTCGACCCCGGGTTACACCAAAATAATTAGGGTTCCTGTACTTCTCATAAGTAAGAAATGCACACCGAGTTGAACCCGATCGGACCAGGCAGTCTGGAATTACCGTGTTAAAACCAACTTTTCAGACTCTGACTTCTCTGACCTCAGATGAGCTTTGACTGACCCCAAAGCATATAGGGATCCTTACTCATTATGGGGAAACCATATACAAAGTATGACTTGATCCATCTAAGTGGGGTCGAGTTATCGTGTTAACGAGATAAAAATTGGCCAAATTATCAGTTTTTTTTATACATTTCCCAATTTCCCCCGAATTTTGGACCCCCGGTTACACCAAAAATATAGGGTTCCGCGACTTCAATAAGAAAAGCTGCACACGAGTTGCAAACCCGATCGGACAGGCATTTCTGGACTTACAGTGTTAACAAGCGTTTTCAGACTTTGACTCTCTCGCCGCAGATGAGCTTTGAACTGACCCCAAAACACTCGGGTCCATGTACTCATTAGGGGAGCCCATATACCAAGTAGATTTTATCATCTCAGTGGGGTCGAGTTATCGTGTTAAACGCGCTAAAATGGCCAAATTATCACTTTTCCCAATTTATACATTTTCCCCCGATTTGACCCCCGGTTACCCCCCACCAAAAAAATAATGGGTTTCTTTACTTCTAATAAGAGCTGCACACCGAGTTCAATCCCGATCGGACCAGGCATTTGTTGATTTACCGTGTTAACAAGCTTTTTCAGACTCTGACTTCTCTCGACTCAGATGAGCTGTGACTGACCCAATAAAAAGGGATCATGTACGCCTTATGGAGAGCCCATATACCAAGTATGAATTTTATCCATCTAAGTGGGGTCGAGCTTATCGTGTTAACGAGCTAAAATTGGCCAAATTATCACTTTTCCCAATTTCTCAATTTTCCCAGAATTTGGGGCCCCCGGTTTACACCAAAAATAATAGGTTTCTGTTACTTCTCATAAGAAAGCTGCACACCGAGGTTTAACCTCGATCGGACCAGGCATTCTGGAAAATTTTTTTACCGTGTTATAACAGCTTTTTTTCAGACTCTGTGACTTCTCTTGACCTCAGATGAGCTTTTACCGACCCCGAAAACACGAGGGAATCAAATGTACTTTACTCCTTAGGGGAATAAGCCCATATCTCAATTATGAATTTTATCCATCTAAGTGGGTTCGAGTTATCGTTGTAACGAGCTAAAATTGGCCAAATTATCACTTTTTCCCATTTCCTTCTTTCCCAATTTTTTCCCGAATATCTGAACCCGCATTTACACCAAAAAAACAATGAGGGATAAATTTCTATAGGAGATGGTTCCTGTATACTACATAAGAAAGCTGCATACCGAATTTCGACCCGATGGGATCAGGCATTCTGGACTTACCGTGTTAACAAGATTTTCCAAACGTTACTCTCTTGACCTTAAGATGCCTTCGACCTGACCCTAAAACAATAGGGATCATATTTACTCGTTATGGGGAACCATATGTGCCTTGATCTTGATTCTGATCCAAGTATGAACTGATCCAGCCAAGCGGGGTTGAGTTATAGTTGGTAACAAGGCAGGCGTCACACACACATAAATACACACACACGCACACACCACACACACACACACACATGTTATGAATGCATAGATTCTTTGACTTCGTAAGAATCAAAAAGGTCATAAGACCTCAGGAAAAATACCGATATACAAATTGTTCTATTCCGTGAGTTATCAAGGACGCCACAGCGTAGTTGAATAATGATGAAAGCGAGGATTGCCCAACTAATCGCTAGAAACAACGATAATGGGCCCAAAAGTTTATGAAACAGATTATGAACCATTAAACAGTTCACCAGTAACTGGTGGCTAGTCGGGTTAAGGAAGCGGTGTTATATGCAAGCCATCAACTACTGATGGAAAACACACATATACTTTAGTTGGCCTATTGGGGGAGCTTAGCTATCGGCTGGAATCTTACCCAAAAGTAAATCAGAAGCAGACGACACACGCGGTTGAACGCCCTGCTGCTGAGCCAGTACGTAAAAAGGAAACCTTCTCCGGGAAATTTCCGTGACCCGCCAACCCATCGATATGGCTGGGTTACGGACCCCCTGGACGAGATGAAACAGTAAAACGTCCATAACTGCAGTAAGCAAGAAAGTAATAAGTAGTAATAAGAAGTAAGTAAGTAAGTAAAGTTAAGTAAGTACGTAAGAAAGTAAAGTAAGTAAGTAAGTAAGTAAGTAAGTACAGAGTAAGTAAGAGTAGTAAAACTTTATTGATCCTAAAGGAAATTCAAGTACTCACACGTACAGGCATGGGAATGATAAAAATGAACAGTTATAATAAAATAGATTCATATATACAAGATATAGTGTAAGCTATGGTAAGCTATAACCCTGAGAGCCAAAAGGCTTAGTGACTTCCTGTGGACACAAAGGTCGGGTTGTTTTCACGAGTTCTTAATTTCCCTGACACCAGTCTATGCCTAAACTGAGATCAATTAGCAATAAGACTAGGCATGTTTCAAGACCAGCCAGGCAGGTTGGAACACATAGGCCTGTTTCAAGGTAAAAGTAGGTCTCCCAAAAATAACCTGAATTGCACAAGCGTATATGATGGATCGCTTGAAAGTTGTGAACTGTTGTACAACAATAAATAGCGTCCATGTACTCATCATGGGAAGCACAGTCACCCACCAAGTTTTAACTTGATCCACCAGGCATGTTCGACCTTTTGACCTGTTAAGGTAAAGGTGCCCAAAATAACCAGAAGTTTTACCATTTTTCCACTTTTTTTGTTTTTTTTTGGCCCACAATTGACCCCCTACCCAACAACAATAAATAGCGTCTGTACTCACCATGGAAAGTCACAACCGCACTACTCTGAACTTGATCCCACCAGCATTGTTGGACTTTGCCTGATTAAAGGTAAAAGGGCCTAAAATACCAGAATTTTTACAAGTTTCAACCTTTTGCCCAAAATTGACCCCCTACCCATACAACAATAAATAAGCGTTCATGTACTCCATCCATGGGCGCACACCCACCAAGTTTGAACTTTGAACTCCCACCAGCATTGTTGGACTTTGCCTGATTACAAGTAAAGTGCCCAAAATACAGAATTATTCAATTTTCCACCTTTTTGCCCAAAATTGAACCCCCTACTATACAACAATAAATAGCATTCATGTATTCATCATGGGAAGCACAAACCCACCCAAGGTTTGAACTTGATCCCCCGACTAGCATGTTGGACTTTGCCTTATTACAAGGTAACACGTGCCAAAATACCAGAATTTTAACAAGTTTCCCCTTTTTGCCCCAAAATGTCACCCCTATCATAGCAATCAATAAATAGCGTTCATGTAACTCACCATGGGAAGACACCCACTACTTTGGAACTTGGACCCACCATGCATGTTGGAACATTAGCTTGATTACAAGGTAAAAATGCCGAAAATACCAGAATTTTACAAGTTTCCACTTTTTGCCCAAATTGCCCCTACTCATACCACAATAAATAGCGTTCCATGTACTCTCATGGAAGGTCCAAAGAACACACCCCCCAAGTGTGAACTTGGATCCCACCCGGCATGTTGGACCCTTGGCCTGATTACAAGTAAATGCCCAAAATACCAGAACGTTACAAGTTTCCACTTTTTTGGCCCCCAATTGACCCCCTACCCAACAACAATAAATCGCGTTCATGTATTCGTCATAGTGAACACCACACAAGTGTGAACTGTGGTTCCACCAGCATTGTTGGACTTTGCCTGATTACAAGTAAAGTGCCAAAATACCAAATTTCACAAGTTTCCTCCACTTTTCTTTTTGCCCAAAATGACCCCCCACTCATACCAAACAATAAATAAGCGTTTTCATGTACCATCTGGAAGACACCCACCAAGTGTGAACTTGAATCCCACAGGCAGGTTGGACTATAGCTTTATTTCAATGTAAAATTGCCCCAAATACCAAATTTCACAGTTTTCTCACTTGTTGCCCAAAATTGACCCCCTACTCATACACCCTGAATGCCGTCATGTATCATCATGGGAAGCCACCCACCTAGTGTTGACTTGTATCCCACCAGGCCATGTTGGACGTTTGCCGATTACCAGGTAACAGTGCCCAAAATACCAGAATTTTAAAAGTTCCCACCTTTTGCCCAAAATTGACTCCCTATCCATACAACAATGAATAGCGTGTCATGTATCATCTGGGAAGCACACCCCCAAGTTGAACTTGATCCCAACCATGCATTTGGACTTTGCCTGATACAAGGGAAAAGTGCCCAAAATACCAGAATTTTACAAAGTTCCACTTTTCGCCCTCGGCCATAATTGAACCCCTACCCATCCCACATAATTCTTTCATGTATCTCTCACCATGGGAACACAGCCCACTACGTGGAACTTGAAACCCACCAGGCATAGTGGACTTTGCCTGATAACAATGAGAGTGCCCAAAATACCGTATTGTAGCAAGTTCCACTTTTTTGTCCAAATTGACCCCCCTACCCTTACAACAATAAATATCGTTCAGTACTCACATGGGAAGCACATCCACTACGTTGAACTTGAAAACCCACCAGCATATTGGACTTTGCCTGTTACAAGGTAAAAGGTGCCCAAAATCCAGAATTTCACAATTTCCACTTTTTGCCCAAAATTACCCACCACTCATACAACAATAAATAGCGTAGATGGCACTCATCATGGTAAGTACACCCCAAGTGTGAACTTGATCCCCACAAGGCATATTTCTGGCGTTGGCCTGATTAAACAAGGTAAAAGTGCCCAAAATACCAGAATTTTACAAGTTTCCACCTTTTGCGCACAATTGACCCCCTACGCATACAGCAATGAATAGCGTTTATGTATTCCCTCATGGAAGCACACCCACCAATTTTGAACTTGTTCCCACCAGACATGTTGGACTTTTCCTGCTTACAAGGTAACATGCCCAAATGCCAATTTTACAAGTTTCCACTTTTCGCTCTAAATTGACCCCACCCTACAAACAATATATCGTCATGGACGCACCATGGGAGCACACCCCACTACTTTTGCACTGGACCCCCACCAGCCATATTGACTTTGCCTGATTACAGGTAAACGTGCCAAAATACCAGAATTTAACAATTTTCCACTTTTTGCCCACATTGACCCCCTACTCATAACGCAATGAATAGCGTTTCATGTATTCATCATGGGAACACACCCACCAGTTTTAACTTGTCCCCCAGGCATGTTGGACTTTGCCTGATACAAGGTAAAAGTGCCAAAATGACAGAATTTCACAAGTTTCCACTTTTCGCCTAAAATTGGACCCCCTACTCTACAACAATACATCCGTTGCATGTACTCATCATGAAGCACCCCCCCAGCTTTGAACTTGATCCACCAGCCTTGTTGGACTTTTTGCGCTATAAAAGTAAAGTGCCAAAAATACAAATTATCACAAGTTTCCACATTTTTCCCAAAATTGACCCCACCCTACCCATACACATAAATATCGTTCCTGTACTCCACCATGGGAAGCACACCCACTAACGTTTGAAAAAAAAACTTGGGACAAAAACCCACCGGCATGTTGGACTTAGCCTGATTACAAGTAGGCGATTTTACATACACCATACGCACGCCATGCTTGACTGCATAAGATGCCCTTGGGACTTCCGTCCAGGAATCAAAAATCAAAAAAGAGTTAGCGTCTCTGTTTATCATTTAAAAGCTTTATTGCGGTGGATGAATGAATTCCGTAATCTGTTGGTTTTAAGACCCGGGAGTTTTGTCGCTCATGAAGGAGTTGATGAATGAGGGGCCTGGTGTCATCGTAAACGAAACGGTGTTTATTTGGACTCAATCAGACATTGGTAAATCGAGTTGACTGACGGCTGAGACTCTCCTACCACCCACCTACTTGCTTTGTTTAATATAATAGTGTCAATACGGTGCTGTTCAATTGCCCTGACATTACCACCCCCGCATAGCTAAAATACCGCAAGGCCCTCTGTGTTTGGAAGTAGCGAATACATCTCGAATTTCCCGCCGGACACTAAAGTGAGACAGTTTACAAAGACATACACACTAGGGTTAAGCTTCTTAATAAGAGCGCAATAATGATCACTATCCCAAGTTAAGTTGTCGTCAGGGTAACCCAGATATTTGTATGCATCGACACGTCGCCGACAGATCCTAATTGTGACCGGTGAACTAGTGGTGACTTCCGGCGAAAATTCTTTTTTTCTTTGGTCTTGGAAACATTCAAATAAAAAAAATTCGAATCGATGTAGTAATTCGGAAAAGACTCAATCTGCTTGATGTATGCGCTATTATCAGTACCCCTCGTTAAAAAAACCCACCAAGGCAGTACCTCACGAAACTTAATTAGTGCAACACCATTGCTTCAGAAGCTGTTGCATCGATAGGTGTAATAAATGAAAAGATGTTCCGAACTGGAGCCCCCCCCCCGCCCCCCCACACCCAGTGGTCAAATATATATATCGGAATAACAAGTATGATTAAGTTAACATATTGGAGTTCTATGTCTGTGAGGTTTGAAGAGTCCATTCGATGAGGTTACTAGGGACCTTCATTGTGACGAGTTTTATTATTCGCTAAAATCTGAGGTTGTATGGTATTAAAGGCCGGGAAAGTCAAAAACGTGACACTGGTAATTCCCACGCAGATTGCTCTGTGGCATAATAGCTTCCCAGGATAACAAGTCTGCATCTTCACAAGCCTACGCCCATGCTGATATGCAAACTGAAAAGAAGTGAGCTATGAATGTTTCAACATATGGCATAAATTTTCTAAAAATATACGTTCGCAAACATTTCATTGGCAACAGCTTGTTGAGGGCACAGGATGCAGGTCCATTGTAACGGATATGCACTAGTTTTGGGAAGTCGTATGATACACGACTGCTTCCACATTCAGGTATAGGCTTTGTTGTAAAAGACTGTTAAAATGTATTAAAAATATATGCTATTAGCTTGCCCATTGTTTTCAACACCCGTGGTGAAGGTTTTGTCAGGTCCTGCAGACCTTTGATGGTTGAGCTTGCAAACGTGGCGGCGACACGCTTCCGCAACCGTGAAGTTAAAACCATAATCTGAAGAGAGCTGTCGGGGGGATATTGTTCCGTTTCAGCTGCAAAGTCATGATGATTAAAACGGTTATAAAAAAATTATTTAGTTGTCGTTTGCATATTTGGCCTTCATTTCTGGTATTGCAATATGACCACTTGTTCCTGTACCCACTCCTCAACCATCCGTCCCATACTCTCCTCATTTTGTTTTTCCTGTGAATTACCTTCAACTTTGTCCTTGTCCGCTTCCTCTTCACTATTTGCCGTCCTTAGTTGTAACCTGCTTTATCTCTCTCCCCGGTCATCCTCTTCCGGAAATCCCCTTCTTCTTGTTCGATTAATCTTTCCCACTTTTCTTAGTAATCCCGGCTTATTGTAGGATCAGTTTATCTCTTGGTTGGGGATGGTGGTTTTGTGTCAGTTATTCGAGGCCCCGTCGGCGGCGTCAACAAACACGTTCCAATCAGTGGCAACCAGTTTCGCTCTTACGCTGCTCCTTGCTATTTTCGCTTCCATTGTTTTTTTGTGGATTGTCTGGTCGTTGGTTTCTGTCTCTGCACAATGGGCTTGTACTTGGGTAATAATGCCGCTTTACTTTCGGACCTCGTATATACCGAATACCATGTAGACGCTGACCCTAACCCGGAGAAATTCTGGAAAAAGGTCAATGCTCATCTTAACTCTGTGGTCCACAGTTCGAAATTATCTGAACTGATCAAACCGACAATTACCCGTATTAAGGACCCTATCGAACAGGTTGAATATTTTGACCAACAGTTCCAGATGTCTTTAATCTCCCTAACGACCCCAATTTCGATGACTCTCATAAATCGGTTGTCGATGATTATTCTATACAACTCTAAATTAAAAGAAGATTTGAACAACCTTAACCATACCTATAACCATTTTCTAATTGACCCATCGATCGGTTGAAATCACAAACTGTCCTCAAACGTACTAAGAACCTCCTCCTCTCCCTCCCATGGGGTTAACCTACCTAATCTAAGCTCTACCAGCTCAGCGTCCTCTCCAATAACTCGCCGACTATATTTAATACTTTGCTTACTGCTCGTTACTCTTACTTCCCGCATCCTTGGAAAGGCCAAGCCATTTAATCCCTAAGCCTAAAAAGTCTGAACTTGACCCCCCCATTATGGCCTATTAGTCTCCGTCCTCTGCGTCCGGAAACCTTTCGAACGATAATCTCCACCCTTCTCACTTCTCATCTTGCAAATAACAACCTGCTCTCCCCCACCCAGTATGGCTTCCGCCGTAAAGGAGGACATTCAAGCCTCTCATCAATATAACTAATAACTGGAAAATATCAACTGGATTCAAACGCAAACATCACCAAGCGCCTTCTTAGACTCGGCAAAAGCCTTTGGACCAACCTTGCACAATGCCTAACATACAAACTAACACTTTGTAATCTGATCTCCCGATCCTTAACCTGCCTCCTCTTTCTTTCTCAATGACAGATCCACCATGTATATTCCAGTATAACGATTGTCACTCCTCCAGATCCTTCAACTTAAAGAAGGCCGGCACCCCCCAAGGCTCTGTTCGCCCACTCCTATATATTATCTATTTCAATGACATCCCCGCTGATCCCACAAACAAGTCTCCCTAACTCAATTTTCAGATGATATTGCCCCTCTAACACGGTACTCGTCTAGTAACCCTCTAAATGAAAGGAATCTCCAAACTCATCTTCAAACCATTCAAAGCCGGTGCTGTCTTTGGGCATAAAGATCAACCCTAAATCTAATTAAATCAGATTTCATACCACGACTAAACTCACCGCACCGAGCCTCATATTACTCTCTTCAATCAGCGCATTCCTCGAGTAAACACTGCCGCTTCCTTGATTTGAGTTTGACTCCAAGCTTACTTTTATACAACGCCCCACATTGACCGGGTGGTAGCTAAGCCTGGGGCAGGATTGCCAATCTGCGTTTACTATGTACTAATTCCTATATCATCAAATCTGGCGTAAAGATATATAACACCACATCCGCCCTATACTCGAATACGGCGTTGTACTCTTTGTTATCTCACCAACCATACATGAATAGACTCCGAACGCAGACACAATCAAGGTCTACGGACGGCTATTAAGGCACCCAGATATACCCCTGTTAAACTAATCTTAAGCGAAGAATTCTATGTCAATGCATATAGATTATTCATAACACTCAACAAAAAATTACTCTTTCAAGGTACTTATCCAGCTGAGCACCGCCCGTGGACTCTACTACGAAGTTAAACACAGCTACAAACGCTATCAAGTCTCCTCTTGATTGCCTTGTTCGGTGAACAAGATCTCCTTAAACCTCATATCTGTTTGAGCCTTCGGTAGGGCATCTCGCTTTTGGTCCTTTGCTCCTAGTTTCCTCTCTTATCCCGTTGGTGCCCCCAAGTTTTACAGAACAGAACGGAATTGAACTGAATTAATTGCCATGCCCAGCAGGAGGGTCCTTGAGACCTTCGATCCGGTTATCCCCTTTACATTCAGCGGACAAAACCCGAGGGGGTTTGTTATTGCGTCACATAACCTTTGGAAGCACGTACGGTTTGTATTCACTCTATATGGTAATTACCAAAATCACCACTTCGAAAGAACGCACATAAGTTAAATAGGTTATGGTCAGCCAACTCCAAGGAGGTGGTAATTGTATGATACCGTCTGTAGCGTTGCGAGTAAAGCAGTATAGGGTGGCATTCCTCGGGTTGCACACGGGGACGTGTGGTACCTGATGAATGTGTACTCTTCTCAGGCTGCAGTTGATTTGAAATGCCATTAATGATCATAAACGCATCTGGGGATTCGTTCATATTATGTATAACGTCACACAGTTCCTTGGCTGCCGGTTCCAGCACTCCGCGATTGGGTACATACACAGTTGTTATGGTGACGTGAGAAAATTCCCGGGGTAAATAAAATGGCCGCAAGCTGACAGTCAGTATTTCAATGTTAGATGAGCATGATTGATGTTTGATAACGCCGTGGTTAGGGTGGCACCACTTCTCATGTGTGTCCCGATCACCCCGCAATAATTCAAATCCACTGATAGTTACATAGGCGTCATCATGGTGGTCGTGAGCCAGGTTTCTGTAAATGATAGCAGGCTGGCATTACGAAAGTCATGAAGATCTTTGACCGTTACCACATAATTCATCACTCTTATTGTCAGGACTGTACATACCCATAATTATGGATGGTAGGAACGGCTTACATTTCCTTCTGCGCATCCCGCCACTCTTGAACTCCTGGCTCGCCCCGTTTTCTTTTCCGCATTTGCTTCGGTATGTCCTTGTAGTAGTAGTTAGTACATGTATGCATGTAGTTAATGACCAAAGGAGGGACGTAGTGTATGCCGGTAGGCTTATCGCTTATTTATTTCAACCCTCTGCCATGTCACTCATGGAAGCAGTCCTCTCTGTTTACTCGACGGTTGAAGAGTGCTCAGCTTCCGTTTTCCGAGCACTCCGGTTGGGGATCGGTTGAGCGTGACTGGGTTTGACGTCATGCCTACAGCGCGATCAGTCCGCCTGGAATCTTTTTATTATATGTATGAGCATTTAGTCAGGCAAGAAACTAATTCATTGGCTCATCGCTGGACATTTCCATGGGAATTCTCATGAAGCTGCTACTTATGCACTAACAGAACAGAACTGGACACATTTGGAACTTTGAGGAAAAAAATAGGAAATCTACCAATTCTGTCACTGTCACTCTTTCTCTGCCTGCATTTAAACATCTTCTCTTAATAATCTAATCAGATCATTCCGGTAATAGGGCAGGTGTTGCCCCTGATTTTCCGAAGTACACTCTCGCTGAACAAACACCGTCTTGCATTCAGTTGGTGAACATTTTTCCGTGAACCAAACTGAAGGTGCGCGGTTATATTCATATCCCTGAAGGTTACCCTCCCTTCGGTGAAGGGGGGATACTACGATGGGCAACTTACCCTGCTGGACACATTGCATTTTCGGATTGAACAGGCCCCGCTTCAACACACATATACCACCAAATAAAAAACGTAAGTGCAGAGCCGCGTATTGAACCCCGTCGTAAACTGCTGGGCGCGGTACCGGGTTTGGACAACATTCTTTTCGGTGTGCGTTGCCAGCAACACACAGCTTCTTCGGAGCTCCATACGGTTCATTCCATATCACGCTTCCTACGCCTCTCCTACTGCCAATCCTGCCCACATCAGGTGGATTGATGGATTTGGGGTTTTGGGTGTTATCTATATCCCCCATTCCTGTCCATGCCTGGGTTCGTAACTTTCGGTAGCGGGGCAGTACGGTCTAGTGTGTGCCCGTTTGGGCCGGCCGTTCTTCTGAGGGGCTTTTTTTTCCCCTTCCTCCCCGCCCGGGTTGGGGTGTGTTCTTTCTTCACGATTTCTTGCTACGGTTTGTTCGAGCCGTTTCTGGGCTCTGTCCGCCCCGTTTTGCCCCGGGAGTGGTCTTATCTCCGGCTAAGTTCAAGCGGGATTTTCTCCATCCGTCGCCTATCGTTTAATTTGCATAAGGACTTTTACACACTTTGGCTATGGAATTTTTCCGTCCGTTGACATTGGTGGTTTTCATCCGGTCATTCGATGGATTATATGCTTCAGCCGCTTTTTCCTGTTCTTATAGTAGAATCATCCAAAGGGCACAGTCATTTTAAAATCGCCAAATCTCATTTTGGGACACACGAAGGACACAAATTATTGGAGGAACTGGCGGGAGAGGCGGCCTATTCCTCGCCACAAGACGACTGAGTGCCGAGATAGTGTGGACTTGTTATTCAATGGAGGGACGTCTCTTTTTATATTTCACCCCCCCCCCTAAAAATGTCCGAGAAATGCCACAATTCACTTCGTATAACACCACTATTACTGTACAAACCTGGTTTATGAAAAATACGTCGATGTGGATGTTGTCAATTGCTTAGCATGTAACACCACAGCCTACTCTACCACTGTACACAACATCCTCATAGCCTCCTCTACCACTGTACACAACATCCTCATGGTTCTTCCTATGTTTCATTTTCTTAGTCTGATCTTCTAGAACACGAATCCGTTTAAACTGTTGATTGGCCTTTGATGAATCCCCTTTGATTATTACTTAACATTTTGTGGATTTCCATTTGCGCACCAACTTGTCACATGAATAACTATAGTCATTAAAATCAGTCGTTCTACATTTGTAACACTATCCTAGTTTCCGTCAATCTACATTCCGCAGTCAAGGGATAGAAAACGATACTTAGTGGGAATTCAATAAACGTTCTGTGTCAAATTATGTAAGTAATACTCTGCAGAATTTCCGCTCTGATAACATCGCTGTCAAAAGTTTGAAAGGAAATTTAAAGTCTTCGGTAGGCTGAAGATTATTTTCTTTCGTTTTTTTTTTTTCTTTTTTGGCGGTCGAACAAGGTGACCGAAGATTGTTTTGTTTGTATATAGGCCTATGCGTAGGGCAGTCCACGTCACCAGTCTCCCCATCCATGTCCCCATCATTGGGTATGCCTCCCATTGCCCGGGTCTGGTCGGTTCAGAAAAAATTTTTTCTGGCATTCCTGTCTCTGCCACCGGGGGAAAACAAAAACATAATTATTTTTGTAGGGGTTTTTTTCTCGGTTTTTCCTCCCGAAGTGTGTCCCACTTTTGATTTAGTATTGCGTATATATGGATAAAATATTCCATAAATTATCAAAATTAAAAGAAGATTCCCATTATCGGAGAAGAGGACACATCTGTGTCCTGAAAAAACTCCTCATACCTATTACCATTCGAGGACGAGTATGGCGCGTGGGTGGGGTGTTATTTAAGTAATTTTTATAGTTTGCGTGGTAATTGTTGCGCAGGAAGTGATTAAGTAGCCTGTTCGTGTTGTATAGAGCCAAGGCATGAAAAGAAAAGGTTATGCACGAGTACTGCGTCATTGTCCTGTGGAGCTACACCTTGGAAAAATTGGTTTGGCGCACACTCCCCCCTCCGTGAATCTCCGTCACGTAACGTGTCCTTTTTGGAACAGTCTGACAGCGTTCGTTTTTATAACAGTTGGGAAAGGCTGCCTCATTTGCCGAAATCGCTTTCAAGGGCTATAGTTTCGAGCAAAGGCGTCGATCCATGGTGAAGGTTGATTAGAGCTATATTTATAGTTCTTTCCTGGTGTTGAGACGCTGGACGCGGTCGAGACCCGTCTCCTGTTACGACACGACGAAAGCCATTTTACCATCCAAATGGTGGAGTTACTAGCACTCCACTTTCTTTAGGAAATGTAAAATTCTGGAAGTGCAGTTTATATGCATAATGTTGGTTGAATTTTAGGTTGCCAAAAAAAAAAAAAGGTCATGGTAGTTTAGGTCCTCTCCTTGATTATGTCCATGTTTGCAATTGATTCTTTCCCCCTGATTTTAATTGCGACTCGGGTCGACAGACCAATTCGTTATTATTTTAAAGGCTGTACGTAAATATGGAACGAGGTGAGGTGTAATTGTCCTAAGTGGTAAGTATATTCGTCCATAAGTATAGTAACTATAAGTGGTCCCATACGCATTTACGAAATGTTTTTTGCCTGTTAGTAGAACCATGTAACGAGATTGGTAAGGACTTACGCTACCAAGATGCTGTTCTTTAAATACCGTAATTTTTTGGTGGAACCCCAAGGGTAATTAATTTTGAAATGTCCGAATTGGCAATCGTGAGTACGTGTCCAAACTTTGGCCTTATTTTTGTTTATAGTGTTGACAAGTATCCCATCGTTATCGTTGTGTTTCCAGGCTTCAAACTTGGGCAGGGACACGGGTGCGTTGCTCGCTCGGTCTTAATGTATTTGGTCTCGTTCCACGTCTTAGGTCCGCGAGGACAGATGAGCGGGAATTTGCTGTATCTCGTAGAGGTTTGAAACCCGTATCGTCAGGAAACGCATATATAGATTTTGACACTGACTTTCGCCATATTATCGAGATAGATAGACATTCTAGTTACTGTTACCCCGATCCAAGAATCCATTAATTGAACATCATAATCATCACGCCGACAAGGCGCTTTCTGATTATATCTATATATTTATAATATTCCGACATTCTAGAGTTTTGTTTTTGTTTTGTTTTTTGAGTGACTGGCATCAACGGTGCACCATACCCTATTTGTCGTAAAAGATTTAAAGTCGTAAAGTAATTTGACATTCTTATAACATATCACAATCCTTGGATAAGACCAATGACTATAGGATATAATAACGCACAAGAATAGAGTGCTAAGAATCAATAATACCACGTATATTTTCATCGGAGTAACGTCTTTTAGCGTGTTGAGGTAATTTGAACGTGAAATTAATTGAATAATTTTTGTAATTCTGTGATGCATCACGTAAGTTAGGTATTTTTGGTGAGTGAATCGTTAACTGAAGAATAAGAGAGCCAAAGACCGAAAAAATATCTTGTTTGTGTTTTTCTTGTGGGGTAGAAGGGCCCGAGTATACAAGAGGGACAGTGGGTTTTTTTTTAGGCAACCCGTGACAAATGGGGGCTTGTCCGGGCGCTTAATGTCCTCGATATCAAATTAGTTGTACGAAAGTGTCCCTAGTTGACTTGGATTTTCGAGATTAGTAATTTTTCATGTTTTCGTTCTTTTCCGGAGGGCTTGGGCTGAACTAACTCTCAGAGCGCCTCGCCCCTAGGTGGTCGTCTGCCATCGCCAGAAGATTTTGTACTCCTCTGTTATCGTAAGTCACAATTTGTGTCGCCTGTTATTTAATGGTGGTACGTTCTTTCATCCATGGTAATTATGGCCAAAATTGGGGATCTGGAATCCAAAAGCTTTCGCAATTGGGTCAACTTCGGCTGAGGATCAGACGTGCAAAGCGTTTTTGAACCAAATGAAAGCGCAAAATGCACACTGCAGCGCGAAGAGGAAAGGCAGCGCAGAGCAGGAACAGATGTGCTAAAATTGCAAATTGACCTGGAGTCACTAAAGGAAGAAAATGCTTCGAGCAAGCAATTCTTCTGGTGATGTTCCCCGGAGCAATGACCCAAAGAGGCTAAACCACCAAAACTGCCATGCTTCACCGAAAGCGAAGATTTATAAGTTAGATGCTTATCTAGAGCTTTTTTGAACGATACTCACAAGCACAGAAATATGGGATAAACAGGATTGGGCAATAAATCTTTCACCACTTCTCACAGGCAAAGCTTGTTTCACTACAATTCTCTCCCAATTCAAGAGGCTAACGATTATGATCGGTTGAAGCTAGCATTGCTGCGTAGGTACAATCAACTCCGGAGGGTTGTATAAAACTACTTTAGATCCTCAAAACCAGACAGAAATGAACGGCAACGCAGTTTGTATCAATGTTTGTAAATATTTGATCGTTGGATCGATACTTCTCATGTTAACAAAGTATGCACACTCTTCAGTGAACACTTGGTGCTGGGGATCATTAATCAGGCTGTCCCATAGAGCTTGCAATTTTCATAAGGGAAGACGCCGAGAACCTTACTGATGCGAGTTGGGCCAATGTTCTTTGATTTCCATAGGAGGGCAGACTGAAAACCAACCCAATAGTGTAAACCGATTCTAGACCAAAATGGACGTAGGAAACAGTACGCCCCTGCCACCCCCCCACGTACTCAATCGTTCAAAACTCACGTGTGTTACTATTGCCGCAAACCCTGTTCCTTTTTGGAAAAATGTAGATTGGCTCAAATCTTCTGCCGGCCACTATGGCGATCGTGTCGATATTGTCCGAACGAGTTGCGAACTAGATGATGATGAAGTCGAACATCAAGAGGTTGATGTACTGGAGGAACAAGGAGTTTGATTTCAATCCAACCAATCTGTACACCCACTGAGTTTCGTTCACTAAGGTTGGAGTAAAGGGGGTTCAAAAGAAAAAAAAAGAAAAAAACCTATTGACGTGTTATCAGCTATCGTCTTGGAACTAATTGTGGCTATAAAATTCTATAGTTAATGCGCTTTCTGAGTGATTGATACAAGATGCCAGTGGCTATGTGATTTGTTGGGATGTGCAATAAGTACTGCTTGATACTGGTTGCAATGGCGTAGTAATCAAGAGCCCATTGTTTCCTCCAGATATGCTACAGTGAATTCGGCTTGTAGACTTGCTGATCAACCGTACTCTATGTCCCCGTAGCTTCTTCTGTCCCTAATTGATTCTTCCTCATTAGGTGTGGCACTGTCTCGGCAGCTTGTTGGATATCCCACCTGTGATACTGATTGGTAGTACCTAATGCATGTTTTACCCTTTGCAACCAGATCTTAACTGGAACCACAATCAGAAGCGTAGTCCCCAGAGGTTGTGGGTGCAGGCAAGACCGCGCAGCCAAGCAAAGAAAAAACATTTCAGCCACTCAAGTGTAAGTCACCTATGTCTGACATTGTAAGTGCGGACAGCTGAAACGCAGCAGCAAAGTTACCCCTCCCTTTCTAAAGTGCGCGAGAGAAATAGGCCAAATTGTCAAGCACAAGAATGGCAGCTCTGGATAAACCTTTGTGATGCGAGCTGTTTCTCTCTTTAGATAATTTTTACCAAACCATGCAAATTAGGCGATACTAGCCATTCAACTTGTTATGTGCCTACAAAACTGAGACAAAACGTCATATCTTGCCCACGAATCGCTCCTTGGAGGTCATTTGGTACCCAAAAGAGGGTCGATAGATTCTTCTGCTGTCAACTTTCTTTGGCCTGCACTTCAAGCTGATGTAAGGCGTTTCTGTAGATCATGTGACTGTGTCAGCGCACGACAACCCAAGGGTCAAGTTTCCAGGTGTCCCACTAGGTTTCATCCCCGGTAATATATGTACCATCCACGCGCGTGGCGGCTGATATTGTTGGCCCCATAGTTCCCATAATCTGACGCGGGTGCCATCATTATTATATTAGTGGTGGTTGACTATGCGACGCGCTACCCTGAAGCTGTCCCTAGTAAGTCCATCGAAAATCCGAAAGGTTGCTGAAATTGCTTCATATATTCTCAAATGTTGGATTTCCGAGTGAGAATTTCACCAAGGACCACAATTTAATTTCATGTATGAAGAATACGCAATTACTTCCATGAAACAGTTAACAACCTACCCCCTACATCCTAGGTGTAAAGGGCTTGGTCGAAAGTTTTCAATGCTACATTAAAATCTATGTCTCGCAAATGTGTCGATGAGCGTCCTACATATTGGGACCGGGACAATGTCCACTCTTGTTTGCCTATCGAGAAATACCCAACATGGTTCCGAACAAATTCTCTCCATTTGAACTCCTATATGGTAGAACTGTAAGAGGCCCCATGGCAAATTTTGCAAGACCGTGGACAATGAAACTGCGAAGAGTTGGAACTCAACACACGTTAGCAATACGTCATAGATCGCAACAAAGGTTGAGTGAGACCTGCGAACTGGCTCGCAAAGAGTTGCAAAAATCCCAAACTAAGTACAATCGTATTACGACAGGAGAACCAAACCTAGAAAACTTGTTGTTGGGGATGAGTTGTGCTTTTACTACCATCGACCAAAACAAATATTGATAAGCAGGAAGTCCTATGTTGTGTCGAAGGTAGTGAATAAGGTCGATTACGCCATCGATATGGGAAATGTGCAAAAGACCTACACTATAAATAACATGTTCAAGAATTACTAGAATTCCAACTCCCCATTTGTGGAACCCCAACTTCTCAAACAAACCATCTTTTTTCCAAGTGTTTGAATTAGCCGAAGAGCCGGTAATTGAGGAGGATGCGAAACTCTGGGTCATGACTGTAACTTGGTTTCAAAGAGTGACATGATTGGTCTCTCTCCCCATTTGTAACCCCAAAGGCAGAAGTTACTGACGTACACATCAATACCGACTTTCAGAAGCCCAAATTCGTAATGCCAGAGAGCTGATTTCCAGCTATCCTGATGTGTTTACAGACTTGCCGGGTAAACAAATCTTGGTGATCACGACAATCAAACTACTGAGAAGAACCTGTAAGAGGAAAAGCTTACCCAGCTCCCCATGCTCTAAGACATGAGATTCAAACAGAACTTGATCAAATGTTGAAAATGGGTGTGATAGAGATAGCGATGGTCCTTACGCTAGCCCCTTGGTCATTGCAAAAAAAAAAAATCTGATGGCACAAATAGGTATTGTGTCGATTACCGGCGTTGAATGCCAAAACTGTATTTGATGCAGAACCGATACCCGACATTTCGGAATCTTCTCGAAAAACTAGCCAAAGATTGTTTCTTTACCAAATTGGATCTTTCAAAGAATATTGGCAGATACCAGTCAAAGACGAAGCAAAACCAATGACTGCCTTTATCACACACCATGGCTTATACCAATTCAACACAATGCCATTCGGCCTAGTAAACTCTGCAGCGAGTTTCAGTCGTGTCATGAGAAAACTACTGAAAGGAATCCAAAATGTCGATAATAACATTGATGACATCTTGGTCCATACGGCTACCTTTGAAGAACACCTAATTGCATTGGAAGAAATCTTAAAGCGCCTTAGAGCACATATCTCACGGCAAAGCCATCCAAATGCTGTATTGCGTATGACAAGGTAGAGTTCCTTGGTCATATTGTTTGTAAAGGATTTCCCCAAGACCTGAAAAACTTGTAGCAATTAAGGATGCACCCAGACCCCAAACTACGTCACACATGGAGATCCTTTCTCGTCTTGGCCGATATTTATCGGTCATTTAGATATTCAAACTATGCGGGAGTCGCAATACCTCTTACAGACAGGTTAAAAAAGGGTGAGCCCAACAAGAGCCAAGAACGATCCTTTCAGCTTCTGAAATACAAGTTATGTGACTCCCCAATACTCCTACTTGTCCATTCCGGACTTGGAGAAACCCGTGCATTTTTAAGAACTGATGCCAGCGATGTTGGTATAGCCGCGTGTTGCTCCAAGAATCTGATGAGTCAAGTTCCCAATTGCTATCGCAATTAAAAAGTTAAACTGACGCCCAAATGAACTACTCTGTAATTGAACGAGAGTGTTACGCTATTGTATGGGCAGTTGAGAAGTTCGAACCATACCTCCATGGCACTAATTTTGTTATCGAAACTGATCACCAACCCCTCAAATGTGTTGGGCATGGATACGGCAGCACTAGCGATACCATATCAAGGTCATTAGAGGTAAGACATATCGGCGGTGGCAGATATGCTTATCAAGAGCTATCGCATAAATTGAAACTTGCCAGTGAAAATTTAAGTATAACATTACTTAAGGGGGGGGGGGGGGGTTGTCAAAAGTTTGAAAGGGAATTTAAATTTCGGTAGGCGAATGCTATTTCTTTTTGGCGGTCGAACAAGGTGGCCGTAGTTTGTTTTGTTTGTATATAGGCCTATGCGTAGGGCAAGGACGAGTACTGCGCGTGGGTGGGGTGTATTACGTAATTTATAGTGTGCGTTTCGTATTGTTTTGCCAGAAGGATTACGTTTAGCCTGTCGTTGTTGTATAGCGCCAAGGCATTAGAAAAGAAAGTTATGCGCGAGTACAGCGTCATTGTCCTGTGGCGTACACCTGGATATTGGTTTGGCGCACACTCCTTCGTGAATCTCCGTCACGTAACGGTCCTTTTGTAACAGTCTGACAGCGTTCGTTTTTATAACAGTTGGAAAGGCTGCCTCGTTTGCCGAAATCGCTTTCAAGGGCTATAGTTTCGAGCAAGGCGTCGATCCATGGTGAAGGTTGATTAGAGCTATATTTATAGTTCTTTCCTGGTGTTGCTACGCTGGACGCTGGTCGAGACCCGTCTCCTGTTACGACACGACGAAAGCCATTTTACCATCCAAATGGTGAGTTACTAACACTCCACTTTCTTTAGGAAATGTAAAATTCTGGAAGTTGCATTTTATTGCAAATTTGGTTGAATTGTTAGGGTTGCCAAGGTCATGGTAGTTTAGGTCCTCTCCCTTGAATTATGTCCATGATTTGCAATTGATTTCTTCCCCCTGATTTGAATTGCGACTCGGGTCGACAGACCGATTCGTTATTATTTTAAGGATGTAAGTAGAGTGTAAGTGTCCTGTAAGTGTAGTGTTATTCGTCCAATAAGTGTAGTACTATAAGTGTCCCATAAGCATTGTAACGAAATGTGTTTGCATGTATTAGTAAGAACCATGTACCGAGATTGGTATAGGCTTACGCTAATGCTGTTCTTTAAATACCGTAATTTTTGGTGACACAAGATTAATTTTGAAATGTCGAATTGGCAATCGTGAGTACGGTACAAATGGGGGCCTTATGTTGTGTTTATAGTGACAATATCCCATCGTTATCGTTGTGTTGTTTACAGCAGCTTTAAACTCTGGGCAGGGGGACACGGGTGAGGTCGCTCGCTCGGTCTTACTGGGTATTTGGTCTTCGTTCCACGGTCTTCGGGTCGCGAGGACAGATGAGCGGGAATTTGCTGTATCTCGCAGAGGTTTGAAACCCGTATCGTCAGGAAACGCATATATAGATTTTGACACTGACTTTCGCCATCTTAATGAGATAGATAGACATTCTAGTTTAACTGTACTCCCGATCCAGGAATCCATTAATTGACATCATCACAGCCGACAGTCGGCTTCTGATTATATATATATATATATATATATATATATATATATATATATATGCGACATTCTAGAGTTTTTTTTCAGTGACTGGCTATCAACGTTGCACCATACCCGTAATTTTTCGGTAAAAGATCGTAAAAGGTCGTTAAAGTAATTTGACATTAATATTAACATATCGCAATAATTGATAAGACAAATTATATAGATATAATACCCGCAATATATATAGTATAAGAAACTCAATAAGACCGACGTATATTTTCATAGGAGTAGCGTATTTTAGCGTGTTGAGATTGAATAATTTTTGGTAATCTGTGATGAATCACGTAAGTTAGGTATTTTTGGTGATTGAATCGTTAACTGAATAAGAGAGCCAAAGACCAAAAAAAAAATATTGTTTGTTTTTATTGTTGTTGTAGAAGGGCCTAGTATACAAGAGGGACTAGTGGTTTTTTTTAGGCAACCCGTGACAATCGCATGATGAGGTTACTTCATCTTGTTTATTGTTAAGATATTAGCACATGGGATGTGGTGATGCCAGAGATAGAAATGACAACAAATCGAAAACCTTTCTGCCTGTCAGAAAATATTTAGGTGCAAAATTCCTCTTTAATTCAGTTTCATTAGGTTACGTTGCACCATGCATCATCTGCGATGATTAATGCCGCAATAACGGGAGTAGTATCAGTGTCGAGGGCGCACAATAATAGGCATATACTCACCTGACACCCGTAGGCGCTCCATATGCCGAAGCCTACACCAAACCCTGAACCAAACGCTCCCCACAGGTAGCTTCCCCCGCCACTAGTAGTTATACCAGCTGCTGCCCCATCAACCAATGCTGTGACAAAAAAACAAAAAAACATCTCAAACAGTGATTTGAGGTCATAGTATGGATTTGATCTGATCAAAAGCTTCGATTCAGTGTTCCAATGGTATTCTCTAAAGAATGCTTATACTCCGCGAGCAATGCGGCAGCATCTGCTAATTCCAGGCCACACACCTGGATATTGCCAATTCTACAATCCCAGATATCCATTATTGCTAATATTGGATTCTAACCCGCATCCATGATTTCGGCAATAACAGGCAGCAGGTCATAGTAACTCGGCAATCAAATGATAACTTGTTCTGACAGTTTATTGTCTATGACTGAACACTACTACAGGAAAAGTTGTCATGGCACCCACCTGAATGTTCGAAAAATATATTTGGAGGGATTTCTGTTTTCCTATTACATCCTGGGGTTGTAGAAAAGGGAATGAGGTACAATTTCTCTCCTTCTGTCGAATCACAAGCATTCCCGACTCAGAATCCAGCGAAATAACGGATTCAGTTTTTCCTCGTCTGTTATTTGGCGGAATTTGTAGTCTCGACTGTGAATTCCCCGATAAAGTATTCACGCTAACGCCTTGTATCCGCTTCATAAAATTCAGTCAGAAACACCACACTGGTGATGATCAATATTTGGTGCATTATTTGAGTATTGGTGCGGTTTTAAATATTAACTAATACGGGAATGCTCTGAAGTTCCTGATATCTTTTGAACCTTGTTCTTACTGTCACAACTGTACTGTGAATTCATTTATTCATTACACTGTTCACTAACAAGAACGCAACTATGCGTATAATGATTCCTTGCCGAATATCTAACCTCTGTAACGAAAGGTGAGTTTCAAGATCACCCAAAATCTGAATATTCCTTTCTAAGCAGGCAATACAGGCTACTAACATACCAACATGTCCGGATTGTGCTGTTCCACGTAACACGTCCCTCCTTCGGTCATTACTACATGCAAATAATACCTTGCGCCCATAATTCATATTAGAGATGTTTCACCCTTTCATACAGAGGACATAACGGGAGATAGCGTTAGTGTAATTGACTTATTGGTTGTCGCAACACGATAAGTCTAGTCGTCACGATGAAATGACTCAGAAGGTCATTAGGTCAAGTAAGGTCAAAAGGTCAGAGGAAAGTAAAGTAGGTCACCAGGTGTAGTTTGCACAGACGAACCAAATTCTCCATTAAGCCATTCCCTTGAAATGGTTTCGTTGCGAAGGTATTTGATATTCATCAGTATGTTAAGAGGCGCTTTACCTTTTACAGAGAAACATACAGCTGGAAATAGCGTGTGGAAAAAATGTTTCAGTGAGTCAATGCAATTTGATTTGTTGCAACAAGACGAGTCTGGTCGTGACAAAGTGACCTTCGATAACCTTGACCTGACACTAAAAAACGGAAGGGTCCATCCTAATTATATGTGCAACCCATATGTCTAATATGAACTAAAGATACTTGCCTTCATTAGACTGTTAGATATCGTGTTGACAAGTTTTTTAACTTTGCCCTGTCGTGGCCTTGAATGACCTTGAACTGGCATTCACGGTCATGAAATAAGGATCATCCTCTCCACATGGACAAGCCCACAGGCCTAATCGAACTTGATAACCTGTTTGTGTCTTCATATACACGCACGGACATGACTGCAAAGATTCCTCTCGCCTCCGGCAAGAGATAACAAGAACTTAACTATGCGTAGTGATTCCTTGCCAAGTCTTCGTGGGTAATGTCCAATTTCTGTAGCAAAAGGCGACTTTCAAGATCACCTAAAAGTAACAGAATAATCAAGTTAACACACCCAACACGTCTGGATTGTGCTGTCAAGTTGAGTTTTAAGTGACACGTCCCCTCCTTTGGTTATTAACTACATGCAAATAATACCTTGTGCCTATAATCACTCCTATCTGCATATGTTGGTAATGAAAATATCATGTTGGATATTGAAAACAATATTGACAAAAGTTAAATACTGACATGCCCCATCCCAAGCAATATCTGAGTGTGTACATGATAGTTGGGTTCACTGGTAGCCGAACAGACGAACAGAACTTTCTATTACGCTATTCCTTGAGATGTTTCAAGGAGTCAATGTCGAACACGAAATTTATCAGTGTTTTAAAGCTGTTTCATCCTTTACAGAGGACATAACGGGAGACAGTATGATAGAAGCATTTTAGTACGTTAGTTTAATCGGTTATACCCAGACGGTCACATGGTCATTAGGTCAAATAAGGTCAAAAGGTCAGAGGAAAGTAAAGTAGGTCACCAGGTGTAGTTTGCACAGACGAACAAAATTCATTATGTCAACCCCTAAAATCGTTTCGTTGCCCCGAGATATATAAAGATTTGAAACGTAAGTAGTGATTTTACGGCCTGTTTTACTCTCACAAAAGAAAATTAGCTGGATATACCGGGTGATCGCAGTGTGTCTAATATCAGTGCAATTGACTTATTTATTCGTTTGTAACAGACGAATCTGAGTCGTTACAGAAAAAGTTGGCCCCTGTGAAGGTCACAAGTCATCAGGTCAAATGATGGTCAAAAGGGTCAAAGTAGGGTCAAACAGAGTAGTGCACCTAGGACCAAACGAAATCCCTTACAGATCGCTCTGAATGTGTTCGTTACCAGATATAGGATTGCCCAATGGTGACATTCGATGACTATGACATGACACCAATAACAAAAACTTTTTCTGCGATCAGTGGTTGCTTTGTTAAGACAGGTATTTTTTTTAAGTTTCAAAAATTACTATCGAGATCAAATAGCCAGTAGCAGATAAAACGGCGAAATCTCAAAGATATAGAGGTGGATATAGTTGCCAGCTCTAGTGTAATTCCTATAAATGACACTAATCAGTGGACTAAATTTAAATTCATTAGCGGATGTTTCTATTCCATTAAATGTAATTTTCTTGTAATTTCGCCTTCGGGCACGATGAGAGATACTAATAAATACAATTACAATTCAAACGTACGCGATAAGTAGTTGTAGGACATACATAAATACATACATACGTACATATTCATACATACAAATACGTTTCGAGCTAAGGGGGAACCGCAGCCCGGAGCCGCGCCGAGCGCGCCTGCAGCCACGTGCGCCCTGAGGGGTCGGCAACCCGGTGCGCAGCGGGGCGTGGCGGCACCAGCTCTTAAAAGAGACGTCCGCGGAAGCCACTGCTAAAGATCGATGTTCACGTGCGACCGAGAGGAGGTCGGAGCTGCCATCTCGACGTACGCGCAAGTAGTCGTCGTCGTTCCGTCGCGTAACATACATACTGCATATAAACATAACCACCAGCGACGCCCTATTGGTACCAGCCAAGAAATGTTAGTGACGAGGTTCGACCGGCAGCGGCGGGCCGATCGGCGCGCCAGCAGGACGTGCGCCACAGCGGGGGTTTGTTGTGAGCAGCGTGCCGGATGCGAGCACATCTAAAGAGGTATTTGCGGAAGGATTACTGCTAAGTTTGAGAAATGCTCCATGCAACCGAGAGAAGGATGCGCCTCTCCAGGTACGCGATAAGGAAGCAGTGTGGGATACAAACACACACGCCACCATGACACCACACACACACACATACACTCAACGGACGCACACACAAACACGCACACCCGGCGCCAGTGGTGGCGCCAGGAATCCCCGATGGGGGTCCAAGTTTGAAGTCCCCGACGAGGGGCTAACCCTAACCCCTAGGTCTAAAACTGCATTGGTTGAGTTTTAATGTTCTGAAAGGTTTATTGAAGAAAAAAAAAAACGAAAAATGAAATACACATATGTGGAGGGCAAGTTTACTTTCAAGAGTCCCCACGCAACCCAGGCGCCCTCATTAGTAGATAGGGTCAAGTATTCCCGTAAACTGCACAGGAAATACCTGGGAACTTCGTCGTGAAAGCACACACCTCTACACAGAGTCTCCAATCCTCCCCAAAGGAATTGTAACCTTAATCTCTTGAAGGACATTTCGAAGATATTCATAAGGGATTTGTGCATCCTATCTAAATATTCCACGATTGTATAGCATGTAGGAAGATGATTACGATGATCTTAAACTCGAGCGAGGAACTTGGCAATACTCTAGAAAGATATTGAGCTGCAATTAGGAATTTTCACTATAAAGAATTTTGGAAATAATACTTGGCGGGGGCAAAAAAAGGCCCTCGTCGGAGTTTTGTGGGTGTACATTAGCGTACCCACTCGGTACTCCCGACGAGATGGGAAAAATCCCACGGGGGGGGGGGTGGGGGCAGGCTTCCCCCGACGGGGGGCATGGCCCCCCCCCGCCCTCCCCCCCCGCACCCGCCCCCCCGCCCCGCCCCCCCCCCGCCCCATCCCCGACCACCCCCCCCACCGCTCCCCGCGCCCCCCCCCCCGCCCTACCGCCCCCCCCCCCCCCCCCGCTGGCGCCACTGCCCCCCCCCCCCCGCTGGCGCGCCGCCATGCCCCCCCCCGTGGCGCCACTGCCCCCACCCCCGCGGCGCCAATTCTTGACGCACGCACACACGTACACACCTACACATGAATCCTTGTACAGGACCGTATAGTTAACATCTCCGCATTGGCTAACAGGGCGGCAACCTCAGTAGGCGACCATGGCCACTGCAGTGAAAACTATCTCATGGAATAAAACCACTGAGAGTCTTAGAGTCTGGTTCGGAGGCAGTTGCCCTATTCCCAAGAATCTTCCGGCGACTGCCTCCCGACTCAGACCAATATCTTTAACGTTTTTTTTCCTTTTTGACCGTGTCATCTTGTAAAGCATGTGGGGTTGTGGCCGATTGGGCACTGGTGATTATGTCAAGTAAGATTGATCGCAACCAGGTATTGGTTGCAGTAAAGGATCCTCTCACTCATTGTCTGTCGAGCTCCTCGATGTTGCTGCGATAAAGAAACCGGATGTTGGTAATACGGTGGGGTCGCTGGTGGTCATGATTTCACTAAGCATGCGATTGTGATTGACCCACACCTTAGCAATCAGGCGGTTGGCGAGTTCGGGTGATGCTGGGGAGAGGTATCCCTTTTTTGGATATCGATTTACTCCACCTCTCGCCGGACAAAGAGTGAATATCACTCGCATTCAAATTGGGACAACACTTTATCGTGGTTTGCCACAAGGAAACCAAACGAGGACCGTTTTGATACCATTGCTATATAAATAACGCCTTAGAAAAACATTATAAACACTCATTTTCAAATAGGTTGATGACTGAGTATGTTCGAGTAGACAGGGTCACTCAACCAAGCCAGATGGGACAGGATGTACAAAACCTAGAGGGCTGGGCCGGCACAATCACCGCACTAAATCAAGCAAATGCAAACTTATGGAAATATGCTTAAAAGATCGCCTCCAACTCCGCATGTAACTAACAATTGGAGGTAAAGAGTTAGATGTTGTTGCCGAAACCCAAACTTATGGGGGATTAATTCAATCAGACTTGCTGGGAGCACAGATCAACAGTGAGTCACTTAAGGCAGCCGTAGACTCTATATGCTAAACAGGACTGAGAAGTTGAGGTTTCCATTGGGGGATTTGGTTATGTGATAAGGCTACATTCGCCCGTGGTGGGAAGTATGCAACCCCTGGTATGGCATGGCGGCATTAATAATTCTCAGTCCAATCGTTTGAAAAGTATCCAGAAACGAGCTTGTCGCATTATCTTTTAGGAGTGGCTATATCTCATATGCTGAGGCCTAGATAGAAAACATCTTGGCCTTTCATCTTTGGCAGACAGACGCACCCAAACTTTTTCAGAATTTTGCTCTGTTGCCAAAACCAACAGATATGCCCATTGTTCCCGGACCACTAATCGCCTCCATGGTATGTCTCTTAGAAAATCCTAAGCATTCCAGGAGGTTAGGATTCAGGGTACAGACGGTATGGCAATAGTGCTTGTGCCAAAATGTGCAGAATTCTTCAACCAATTTAATAGACATAGCCCTAAATTCCACACTTTTTGATAGACATTATAAGAATTGCTCAGGACAACTATATATTTGCATACGGTATTTTGCATCGTTCCCTATTGCTTTGTAAGTCTCTTGTAATTTGGCCTTCGGACCAAGAGTTGAGATAAAAAAACAATACAATACAGTTGTTGTGACTAAATACTGTATATTCCAAAACATGACCAGGATATTTGGGAACCTTGTCTCCGGCACTGAGCCCAATGGCAAGGCAAGCTGTTCATATATGCGTCCATATATTGGTCTCGAAAACAAACTAACGAAAAACAAGTATACTCACAACTACAATGAACGTCCCGAGGAACTCTGCTAGTAAACACCGCAACAAATCATTCTCAGTCCCGAATTTGCACGCAAGTTTCTCACAATCGTCGCAGAAGGCATTGTGTGGGAGAGCAGATTCAGATGATGCGATATAGCGCGCGTATGAACTACGAACTCCTCAGGATCAGCCGCGTGGAGACTGCAGGACAGACATACAGGAGGGTACTAAATTACCTTATATTAGTAGTGAAGCGTAGCATAGTATTGTGTTGCGAAACAGGTCTATAGTGAACTGGTGATTCACATGAATAGAGTATGACAAGTTTTTGGTGTCTTATCCGCAATTAGTTCGTTATTATAGGCACCAGAGAATCCCCTGCACAATGTGTCATAGCTCGGTACAGTAGGCCTATCCCTGTACAGTTAGGTTATCCTTGTACAGTAGGCCTCTGTAACAAGTAGCTACGTACAGTAGGGCATCCCTGACAGCAGGCCTATCCCCGTACAGTGGGCCTATCTCTGTAGAGTAGGCTATTCCTGTGCAGTAGGGTCCTAACCCATTTACCGTGGGCCTCTCTGTACAGTAGGCTATCTCTGTACAGAGGCCTATCCTCTGTACAGTGGTTGGCTGTATCATATTCCAACTGTTACCTCATGATTTCAGAACACAACCAATTACCCCTCCCCCCCCCCTCACCAAAATGCTGAGGACAACTGCCATGACATCCGCTAGAAGATCAGAGCATGTTGTTAATTTCACAGAAAACAAAATGACCCCTAGGTGACCCTTGACGCTCCATACTATTGATCAAACTATAGTAGAATGAACAACAATCCTAGTCATGCGATTCAAAAAAATGCAGATAGAGAGGCGTTCGCCTAAACTCCGAAACAGACAATTGCTGCGCGAAATGAAACCCACCTGGAGGTAACATTGGTACATCAAAACTAAACAAACTTGTGTCACATGTTAACCAGTTTTGGACCATGAGTTTGTGTTGTAGATCAGTAATAGTATGTCCATTTACATCGTGACTATACAATGTAATTTTTGTGTCGTGTTTTCATATTGACTCTCGAAATGGTTATATATTTCAGCCAGTGCTAGATGACCTCCCACTTGGCGACTCCGAAATAACCTGAACCGCCATGTTCCTCAATTTTGGCAAACTTTTCACTGGCTTTAGTTTATTAGTTTTGAAACTTCTACTCTCTCAGAGGGAATGTTTGTTTGTAACCCTGTTGTTTCATTACCATTTTTAGTTCAGTCCCCCTCAGTCTCTCTTTTTTTTTATCATTACATAAGAGGTGATTTCCCACACATCATTTTCCGACACAACATCAGGCTGCTGCAAGTACTGGTCCAACACGCTTGGCGAAATCGTCCGGGGGAGGGGGGGGAGAATTGGGCAATCCAGTGGGCATTCCGCCTCTTCCAGCAGGCGCGAATACCATGGCAATTTCATTCACAATCCCAATTCTCCAAGTAATGTGTTAGATGGAACATCCTACTACAATTAATTGCCGAATTCATACGCACAACCACCGTCCTGGAACGACAACTATGGGAAACAGCCTGTGACTCCCAAGTGTGATTTTTGTATGAAGGCAGATGCGCTTTACAGATGGGGGGAGAGGTCAACCTCACAATGTGACTTATCATGGAATGCAAAAGCATTCTAAATATGAATGCCCAAATTAGGACAAAATTACCAATTTGCAGCTAGTGAAAGTATTTCATTGATCTGCTCGCTCTCCCCCCGTTCCAGCATTTCTTGGCACACATACGCACCAGCTGGTGATGGTTCAGCGGCGTCGCCCACGGGAGGGGATGGCACGTTCCTCCTTGGTTAACCTTGTGCCCCCGTGTGGTCCATCTAACTGAGGTTGTTGTTTGCGACAAAATAGAGGCCGAGTATTCGACTAGCATATACATTATTTCGACAAGAGATGAAGAAAGTCCAATTCGTATTCCTTGAATGGCGAAATCGATTGCCCTATCCGCACGAAACGGTTAAAAATCAAACGACTACAGCCTCATACTTCTCAATATAGTGATTAACCTAGGTTAGCTTCATGAGGTAACTCAGTTGAAAACGATGAAAGATTTCTTGACACTTCCCAGACATCGCGAACACCAATGCCAGACTTTTTTGGATGTGCCAGCTCCATACAAAATCCCACTCTCAAGCTAACGGGGTTGTTGCAATGTTTCCTCCGGACCTCTAGATCAACTTCCGCGCAACTTTAAAACTTGTTTGTCATTAGTTGAACATAACGTTCAGCGAGCATATCCCTTTATTATCAATTAGTTTAGCTTTTTGAGGTATCATGATATTTCCGCCAGGTTCTCCATTGGGTTGGCATCGTTTCCCAAATCTGCAGCAATGGGAGTGGGGTTCGTCTCGTGTGGGCACGTGCTGTGGTACCGAGGTGTCCGTCGGCCTCTCTCCGCACCGTCGCCCGTCCTCAATTTGAGGCGGCGGTCCGGTTCGTCCCTGGAATATTATTCACTTCATAAGATGCCGTTTTGCCTGTCCTTGTCAAAGGGAACTCATAGGCTGGCGGGCATTTGGTGTTGCAGCTCTCTCCACAGTTCGATGGGCTCGGTTCCGTTTGTATGTCTAGGTGGTTACACCTACTACGGTTTTTGCTGCGACGATGGGTGGCGTCATACGCGAGGCTAACCGCCTTGTTTCCTTGATAACACAGATGACACCGATCACGAACGTATCATGCGATTGCGGTTTTTATCCCTTTGTCCGCAGTGGTACGCTCCGACCGGATAAGCGAATGTCTTGTGAAGAAGCGTTCTTCTACGCGCATGAACTGCAGGGTCTTCAGAGGTGCATTCTCTTCTTCACCACTAATAACAAGGTTGCTGGTCAGTACTCTTAGCTTGGCATGGCAATAAAGGTACGGCGATGGGGTCGTGAGGTTTAGCGTCTCCGCTGAATAGTGCCTCTGCTATGAGGTGTCTCTCAGCAAAGGTCCACAGAGTGGAATCGGAGAGACTCCGCAACTCGGCCTCTTGACGCTGGGTTCAGCTATCAAGGGATGAAACAGATCTCGAACCGATGAAGCCGATGTGAGGGCCCGCTGGGCTGGGTCATTTTGCGGATTTTTACAAGGCTGGGCCCCCAAGCGTGAAACCATTGGCACACCCTGGTGGCTGAACCCCCCGTAGACTGCAACGTGCCTACTATCGACGAAACCCAGAAGTATTGAGCAGTTGAAGGCGGGAGCTCCTGAGGCTTGTGGCATACATTAGAGATGTGCTTGCATGGTGCAGCACCAGGCTGCCCTCGCGTTGCATGTCTCTACTGTTGTTTGGCTACCTAGTGGTTGTCCCCAACTGACTGGAAAGAAGGATAACCATGGTGATACTCGGGACTGCAAAAATAATAGGGTTACACTCCTCCTTGATTACCTGGCAAAATCTCTTTGTTAGGATCATCCTGCGCGGTCCAAAATCCACTGTGGATCGCATTTTGGGTCCTGTCTGAGCGGATATGATGCGGGAATTTGGTAAGAGTCTTCAGGTGGCCTATATCGATTTTTGCAGGCCTTTCGGCTACTGGCTGTAAAGATGGTGAGTGTGCTAGTTGGGTCTCGAGGACTTCTTCCCCTGTTGTCACCGGTGTGAGGCAGGGTTGACTGCACTTGCTCCAACAATTTTTCCCACACGAGTATGACTAATATTTATATCATGGACAGGTTGCGGATATTTCCGACATAGGGGTCTCAAACGGTTGAGTTTTTACCTTGACCTCGCGTATGATGCTGCACTACTTGCCGAGTTTCGTGGATTCTCTGTGGATGTCCTTGGAATACTTAGTCGGGATGCAAATCCCTTGAGGGCTTTCAGGTGTCCGTGGACCAAGAACTAAGATCCAGTCATTTGGTGGAATCTTAGACAGTGCTGCTGGGTTCTGTCTAGTGTTTTAGCGAGAACGTGGAAAGTCGCCAAGTCATTCGTTCACCTCGGCAGCGTCATCAGTTATTCTGCGAGCCAGAACGTCGTAGACGCCTCAGATAAAGAATCATATTGAGTCATATTAAGTACCTTGATAGTGGTATTGTGGTGGCCGACGACCCGTTGGGCAGAAGACCCAACCTCGCTTGAGTGTCAGTGTTTATTTTTTTCCTTACTTTCCTCTCAGTATCGCTGTGAGTGGTGAAGACAAGTTCTGTCCCCATACTCCGACCCGCTCTATCGATGCACTAAGGGTGGGCATGATTTAAGACATCTAGCGCACCCAACCAACCACTTAATATGTCTGTCAGTTTTCATATTTAACAGGCATTGACTATGGCGGATAATTTTCTACTTTGTTTTAACCAGTTACTCGTGAACTATTTTGTGCTGGAAATCTAGTCAGTCCATCTACTTAATCTGTGCCTGCCGAACTAAGCACCATAGCACCTATGGTTGATCCGTTTTCCGCTAACGCGCTTGAACAATAAATTCATGAATAGGCTGATTACCCAATCTAAGTTAGTGACTCATGAACAAAATATATTCAGATATGTCACTCAAACCCTACCGTTACATACACAATTTCATCGAAACCAGTCTTACCGTTTCGGAAAAATCCTACAATGAAAAAGTGAGGACATACACACACGCACACGTACATATATACACACACCAAAGTGATCGCTAGGTCCCTCTCTGAACTGTTTTGGAATGTTCATATGCGGAGGTCACAATTATGTCACTTGTAGCAGGCAGAAATCCCTGAGCATTTTTGGTGTTGTTTTCTCCGGCATATGAGATGTTGGAGCCTACCATGTATCACCACAAGACACATATGAACAATAGAATGAACTTCTGAGTACACAGGAAGCTCTTCCTGAAAAGAAAAAAGCCGCCGATATATTGTGATTCGCGGTCCTATTGTGCGAGAGCCTAGAGGCACACGACGAAAATAGTGGGGGCCGCCGAGGAAGGGGAAAAGAAAAGCAAAGCATTGTCATTGTGGATGAGGAATGACAGTGTAATGGTCTTTCTTGTGACACAAAGTAGTATATGTATGTGGCCGTGTAGATGCTGCTGGATTCCACTCTTCAAACAGTGTCTGATTCTCGGATGGGCTCGAAAGTTGACATTGCCACATGGGGCCCCCAATTGCATAATAGGCTATTCACCATTATTCAAAAATTTGTTGGATTTACTCCACTGTTCACGCGGTGGATAAAGAGACAGAGTTTAAAACACAGCTGCCCGTGTATTTTGCAGGTACGAAAATTTACACATGTGACCCCTATTCTGAGATCTACACTGGGTTGGCTATTCCTCGCGTATTCGACTAAATAGGTTCTTCATCATTGCATTTCGTCTATCAAAACTGGTACTCCAGCCTATTACTAATTTGCTACCCACATAGAGTCAGCCACAGACAGTTCGCTCCCATCTCAGGTTCCCAGGTCTCGAACAAAAACATATGGTGACCGTCAGCCTTATTTGATTAACTAGTCCCGCATATGGAACTCCCTTCCTGTGATTTTGAGGTTCCCTGAAACCTTAGTGATCATTTCAGACGTTCATCTGAAAGCTTCTTTTTCACAGTCTAGGTTTCACTGCACTCTCAGCACCCTAAGGCATTGAACAAACTCTTTGTGGAGGTTTGTGCTATATAAGACCAGTTAGTATTTTTATATAGGAATACATCTGATCCTAACAAAAGTGAAAGTTATTATGTGGGCCCCAAGGTCAATATTTTTTTATTATGCAATTTCAAACCATGTTAGATTTTATTGAAAAATGGCTGATGTGGATAACGATTGGTCCAGACAAAATGGGAGCCTATAAAAGTACAATGGTCATTGAAACAGATTCATCTTCAAACCGGACACAGATACCAAAGGAAAGAGAGTTTTCAAAACACACAACAAAATGTGGGCTGCCTGTTCCCTTGAGTTATTCATTTATTGAATGAATTTCACCTAACGATGCATCATGGTACAGGTTAGTAACGATGCCAAGGCCACCCATTGATTTTACACAGCAAAATTGCTGATATCTTCACCATTATAGCAGAAGAATATTAGTTAACATCATGAATGAAATTAATCTTTCATATTCTTGTACATTTTTATCAGATCCCATTTTCAGTCTTTTGTAACTAGGTTGTAAAATAAATTTCGACTTTCAACGTTGTATACACAGGGTCCCCCGGTCACTCTCGTGACGTAACAGGGCACATTGACCGTGCAGTATGGTCTACTGTTCACACTCGAATCGGCATGAAATTCTTTCTGAGGTTTGATGTTTCCCTGGACATACCAGATAAGGTATCAAAATTAGCCTAAGTTGTACTTTAAGGTCACCAGAACATGATAATCCTGGGGAAATGATGATGAAATCCAAAAACCCTAGTCCTAGCCATTTATTGGCAGCCTGCAGGCCTGTGACACCCTCATGAGACTTGGGGACGCTACAAAAAACTATAGTTATATAAGCACCTGTCAGAGACAAAGGGGGATCGTCCTTCAGTGTCTCGTCTGGCTGCGCAATCAGTGGTTTCTTCCATCAGTCACCATGCAAAAGTGACTTATTTCCAAATTCATAAGGACTAACTGTTGACCATGTCTACTCAAGGACGTATAGTCTCATGGAAATGTGACTGAACTGAGAATTTTGGGACAAAGGTTACACCATACAATCAAGCTTCCTGAAAATAAACAAAACTTGTCAAAATTTGGAAATAAATCATGCAAAAAGATTGCCACGAACGACTTCCATCTATGTTTAAAAAGTTGGAGAGTAAATGTAAGCCATACCCATCAAGTTTCAGAGAATCTGGCAAAAACTTCAAAATCATGCATAAATTATGCAAATGAAGACACGTGAATGACCTCCAGTGACCCTGAATCCATGTGACAAAATTGGAAACTAGAGGAAAACCATACCCAAGCAGGTTTCAATGAAATCCAACCAGCTTTGAGATTTTGCATAGATTATGCACAAATTGACACATTGAATGACCTCCAATATCCCAAATTAGATAAAGAGTTTTGAGATGAAATTAGACCATATTCATCAAGTTCTGTAAATTTTGCAAATAGCAACTTATTGAGCTATGTATTGCTGAAATCTAATCAGGTTCATCTACCTTGTATCCTGCCACCTATGTGCCAAACCCAATCAGCATAGAACCTATGGTTCATCTGTATTCTTGCAAGAGCTTGAACAATGAATTACATTAAAATAGGGCTTAATTTCCTACTTAAATTAGTGGAATTTGTGCAAATATTTAATCAGTTTGTGTTTACCCAACCTGATACTACATAACAAACTTTAGCAAAATCACTCTTACCGTTTTGGGAGAAATCCTGTAACGGAGAAAGTGGGGACACACCATTACACACACACACATACACAACAAAGTGTTCGCTAAGGTTCTTTGTTAATAAATCAAGTTAGTTTCAACGTAGCTCAATCATAGGGCTGGACTAGAAAAGTTCATACTAACTTCTTTCATACTCCTTCCACTTGTGCCGTTGATCTCAATTTATTGTACAATCCTTGCCATTTTATATATCTTGAACTTTATATGGTTTAAAAATTTCAGGAACTCAGCCAATAACAAGAATAAATGATGAGAAAAGAAACGCACAGTTGCACACTCAAAAAAATTACAAAAAAAACATTCATTATTTTGTGTGTATCATCAAATATAATATCATTATGAATAAATTCTTCAGTGTTGCAGTGTGATCCATTATCACCAGACAAGAATAAATGTGAAATTCAAATGTTACACTTCCAAGAAGAAACTAATTCATCTTCAATAAATGTCACTAAAAAGAAAATGAAAGTAAGCATACCTCATCCGAATTTTGAAAAGTTTACATTTATATAAAACAGAAACAACCAAGTCATCAGATATCTACAGCCTATACTAGTGCTCCTCAAGAAAATTATTCAGCTAGAATATTACAGGCAATATCAGTGAGGAGAACATTATCATTTGTTGATTTTTGAATCTTAAGCCTGCCCACCACTTGTAACAGAATTTTCTGACCACAAGGCTTCCAACAGCTCACAGTCTCAGGAGTACCTGCAAGGGTGAGGTGATGAAAATCTCAAGACTGTTAGTCACCGTTAGCTTCAACAGCCACAAACCTCAAAAACGTCTACTGCGAGGTTTTTCTTTTTTTTTTCCTTTTTTTCAGGAAATTCTGCAAAGCCCTAATAGTTTGACTGAAAATGAGTTCCTGCCATGCTATGAATGGTCTCCCACTCTCTCCAGTAGTTCTCAAGAGGAATTCGGACAGAACCTTCAAAATGGAACATCTCAGTACATCCTAGTAATCAGAGGTTTCCTAGTGTGCATCCAAAACAATAGCAAATGATCACAGAGGTTGTGCACAGTAGATTTGCATTATATTTTGTTTCCGCAAGACTCCAACAAGCTGTGACTGCAAGCGGTTACCTGCGGCGGTTAACTGCAGCATACTGCAGCCTGAACTCTGTCAGTGTGAGGCTCTATAATATACACATATAAATAGCACAGAATAATAGAAAATAGTCAAAAGTGCATTGCAAAGTGAGCGGCTCCATCTAAACATGATTGTGAATTGTATTTAAAATAAGAAAGACCTTCATTTGAATTATTAAATTGACTATGGTTAGACGCATGCATCAGGGACAGGAAGGTTGAATGGTGGAGCAGGCAAATGGTGTCATGCCCATAGACGGCACATTCTTGAGCTTGCAGGGCATGTCCAACCATATATACCGTAGCAGGGTGGGAGTCTTGGAACATTGGTGGGTGGACTGTCGTGAGGCTGGCCCACCTGGGTGATATTGACAGCCGGGGTCCAGACGGTCTCATTGGTCCTGCATCAAGACATCCGTAAAACAACCTGCAAGTATCATGTGAGCTGTATTGGATTAGGAGTTTGAGGGATTGTGGGTGTGGTGGGCCCATTGAGGTCTTCGTCAAGTCACTTGTATACAGATTTGTTAAAAAAATGGTATCTGTTGCCTTTCGCTGAACGGGGGCTCGCCCCAAGGGACTGGAGCAGGGGACAAACGAGGGGTAGGCAAGTTGCAAGTTGGCCGTCTGTGTGTGATTACATCCACATTACGGTACCGCCAAAAAGGCTTTTCTCATTCCGTGTACTTGTTGAGGGATTTGCAGCTGACAATAGTGCAGTATCAAGGTCTGCATCCTATGGCGCCAATCTCCTCTTTTTTACGGACTTAGACACTGAGCACACACTAAAGTTACGGGTCTCTGGAGAGAAAAATAACTCTTACTTTTCAAGCAAGATCTTGGGGCAAATACGAGTGGTAATGAATTATTGTGCAATAACATCTTTTCATGACAGCCTTTCTATCTGTATTTGTTACGAAACAACAGCACTCATGTTTGCTGTTCGTTGAACATTCAAAATAACAATAAAAGCCAGTAGGCTTAGTGATGCTTCACTAATCCTGACTTGATCAAGCTTAGCATTGTCCAAGATTTACAATAAGTAATCATGTAGTACTAAAAAATAGGGAACTAACGAAAGGGTGAACAACATCTACGCAGAAGAGGTCTTGTTAACAAGCTTGTTAACAAGTTTTTTTCCTCCCAAACTGCTCCAGTAACACCAAAAATTATTAGTGTGTTCTTGTTCAACATGAGAGAGCTGCATGCACACTTAAATTCCAGACTATCGGTCAGGCATTCGGATGTTAACAAGATTTCAGACTTTGATATGTGCTCGCCTCGTCTTTAGAACAGCCCCAAACCAATGGGGAATATGCACTCTTTATGGGGAATCAAAAGAACTCGCAAGGAGCTCTGATTCCATCCAATGGGTCGAGTGATTGTGTAACAAAGCTTAAAATTTGCCAAAATACAAATTTTCCACATTTTCCCTGTGTTCTCCTAAAAACTGACCCCCGGTCAGCACCAAACCAATAGGGTACATTTACTTCCCATAAAAAAACTGGAGTGTTGTGTTCTCTCCCCCAAACTGTTGTAACTGGTACACAAGAGAAATTTTCAGCCACAGTTAAAGGAGATGATGAAAGGGGTGACATGGAGGATGGAATATTGCTATTCTAAGATATGCGGATGACACTGCACTTCTCGCAGAAAACGAAGGAAGAATTACAAATGAATATTGGGGGTGAAGTCGAGCAAGGAAGGAAAAATGGGTCTAGGATGAACCCTCAAAACCAAAGTCATGATGTTACATCGCTCAAATGAATTTACGGAAGCTCAAGATCAGCGTAGACAGGAAAAGCCAATAGACCAAGTAAAGAAATTTTAATATCTGGGGCGCACAATAATAGATGATGGGGCCATTGTATTAAGTGGAAGACTGAAGGAGGACAATGCACAAGACTCCTTTGATTTAAACGTAAAGAGGTGTAGCTAGTGACGACAAGGCGATGCCCCCCAAGGTCTTCCGTCTGGGTGCACGCGATCAGTGTTTCCATCTAAAAGCACCATGCAAACAATACAAGGCAATCAATGTGTTGCCTTAAAGATTTTGGTATTAGCATAACACCCTACTTAATCAGTGATTCAATTTCAAAGTCGTAAGGACTGATTATCGACAAGTCTAATAAGGAAGTACTAAAGTTTTGTGGTAAGGTGACTAAGATCGCCTAAATCATGCAAATCTAGGACACAATATTCAAACTCCTAAGTGACCCATTTGCTCCACTTCACATATCTCAGGACCACAATTTTAAAAATTTCTGGGAATCAACAAACTTGAAAAACATTTGCATGAATGGAGCAATTTATACACACGGCATAACCACGACCAGTGCTTGAGTCCAATGTTAATATTTTCTGGGGGACTAAACTAAAGATGGACCATATCAATCAAGCTCAGGAAAATGGAACCAACTTTGAAAATTGGAAAACACCATGCGAAATAGACACAATGGCACGACCTCCATCGCTAGGTGAAATGATACAATTGTATACAGTGAATACAGGCCTCGAATTAAATTAAAAGTTGGAAGGGGAAGGCAATTTTCTGAGGGCAATGCAAAAATTGCCGTTCGGTCATTAAAAAGGCAGGGCCACAAGGCCTTTAAAAAAATTTTTAAGGGCAGCAAGGCAATCTGAACAACAAAGATGAGGGCAAGAAGGCCACAATTTGTTTGAAAATTACGCAAAATGTTTTATTGTGACCATGTAACTCTCTCATTATACTACGTACGTTATAGCGAGGCTCCAGCGTATTATTATCGGTCGGTCAACCACGATTTTGACAATGATTTTCAATCGTAATGAATTTACTCTTAGGATACTCAAATGGAGATCGTTTTTTATATTGTCCATGAACAAAAAACAAAATGTAGCTTTCTGGCATTATAATTCATTAAGCGCGTATCATGAGGATATGAGATATTGGCAATTTATATAAATTGACTGTGAAAAGTTTTGTCGCTGCGAAGGAGGGAACTCGCGGAGCAACTAAAATCATAACCGTATCACCTCAAATCCCACACACAACACATACGACCCCGATCGCTAGCGCGTCTGCATGCTGCCGCAAACGGTTCAACCAGTGTCAACAACCAGTGCGCAGCACGGCCAATGCATTTTTAGCTAGCAGTAATTAGCTCAGAAGTGAAATGTACAATTATGTGACTTACCTAGGGCAGTCGCGGGGCATTCGTTACTGCCGTTTTACTTATTAGTAACGTGTGGCAGCGCGAGGGCCGGCCAGGCCTGGGTACGGTTAACGTTAATTATGCACCTCATCTATTGATTCTACGTACCAATTCATGACAGAAATGTATATTGATGTTGAAGATAATCCATCCGGGATTATGTGCGATGGGAGCAAGATCGATAGGCCTACGCAATGAATTGTACAGTATGGTTGCGGTGAATATATAGCTCCATGGGTTGCGTACGTCAGTTCAAGGTTTTTTTTACTTTCACTACGAAAGTACGGGGGGACCAGGAAATACACGGTAAACGGATTTATGGTGCACAAACCATACAATACAATGAATGAAAGGAACAATCCATGCAGAATTGAGAAAAAATGAAATGCGGAAATTCATGGAAAAGGAAGGAAAATCATGACACTTTGGACATGTAAGGGCTGTGATTCAATGGAAACTTTCAGAAGTTGCTGAAGGGTATTATCGCTAGATTTGAGAGAGGGAGGGCACCGACGGCAATGAGCAATTAGGGGACGGCAGTCACTGCCGTCGGTTGAAGCTTGAAATGTGAGGGCGTCACGGCAAATTGGCAGGGCACCGTCGGCGATTGCCGTCGGTGTCGTCGGTATTCGAGGCCTGAGTGAATAATCACTTGGCAGTATTTGGCGGAGAAGTGCTATAAGTATTTGGTTAGGAAACACCATCATTAATTATTATGACTCACCTCAAACACATAGTCAGACCACGATCTTGATTTATGAAGGCATAGTCAACCTTATTCACTACTGGGAGGTTGCAGACCTTGTCCGGGGAATGGTCCCTGGTACTCGACATGCTCATGGTAGGCCACTGCTCGCCCTAGGCCAGACGGTCAGCACCTCCGGCTTGATACCGTGGATGGATCCTGTCAAGGAAACATGATAACCAAGACTGAGCAACAAACCACAACACAGTCGTAATCACACCATCTGTATTGTTGCACTAATATCTCTAACATTCTCACATGGGAGGAGATGTATGTTGCAGCGAAATTTTTTTTTTTCCTCTTAACATTCTCACAGGGAGGAAGGAACTTCCATGATATTGTAGCTGCTCCAGTGTTAAGAACAAGCACCGTATTTGTACATGGTGAGCTTTTGGCCAGATATACTTTTGTTTCAATGTCATGTGACCACATGCTGAATGAGACAAGGCAATAGCCCGCAGTGTCTCGCCTGCTGGCGCGATCAGTGCTTCCATCTAATAGTCTCAATGCAAACAATTACCAAGGCATTTAATGGGTTGCTTTAGATTTTGTTATTAGCCTTTAACACCCTACTAATCAGTGATCAATTCCATTCATAAGGACGATTTTGACAATGTCTATTAAAGAAGTATAGTTCTGTGGGAAATATGATAGATCGCCGAAATTATGCAATTAGAAACAATATTTTTCCAATTCCATAAGGACTGATTTTTGACAATGTCTACGAAGAAGTATAAGTTCTGTGGAAATATGACCAAGATGCCTAAATTATGCAAATTAGACCAATATTCCACTCCTCCTTTGACCCATTTGCTCACTTCACATATCTCAGGACACACTTAATACATTTCCTGGGAATTCAACAAACTTGACCATTGCTGACTGTATCAATTTTATACACTGCATAACCCCCTAACCCCCCAGTGACTCAAGTCAATGTTAACCTTTGAGGGGACTAACCTAAGGTAGACCATTCCCATCAGCTTCAGAAAATGGAACCAACTTTTGAAATTGGAAAACAAACCATGCTAAATAGACACACTGAATGACCTCCCGTGCCTCCATCTATTTCATACTACAATTTTATATAGTGATAAGCACAGGAGTGCGCTATTCACAGACATAGTGTGATGGAATCAAAAAAATGCATAAGCCAGAGTGATTGAGTAATTGCGTACCGGTAATGGTATCTCACTCCTTTTGAATTTTGAACATTCATTGTCTCAGTGACTAAATCCCTTAAACATAGTGACCATAACAACAAACTGGTCTTTAGCATGACCCTACCTACCCTGGACTCGCTGGTTATAAACCAATTAATGAGTTGATAGTTCCCTCCAGATTACCATTGTCCAACAAGTAAATGGACCCTACGCGCCTCTTCTGCAGGTGGTACTGACACCTGCATTCTTGATAGTTATCTGTAGTGAACATTGACTGCATAATATACAAGAGGTGCTGCAGAGCTCATGTAAACAACCCTTGCACATTGGCAGAGGGGGCCAAAAGAAAGGTCGACGAGGCCGAGCTGGAGCCTGGAGTTTCCATTGGGGTATCGGTAAAGGGAATGACGAGAATTCGGATAACTATAGGATTTAATGAACATCTAATAATTAAGCCTTCAACTCCCTTCTATGACATAACAGTTTCCATGAAAAGTATTCCCCTCGATAATGAAGCATATCCACATAATCACCTCAACTTATCAGCCATATCGCATACTCTTTTTTGGAGGTTTGTTGGAGAAAGCTTATATTTATTGCAGTTGTTTTTGGTCTATAAGTTAACCCTGAATGCCTTTGATGACTAAGTTTTTTTTAATGAAAAAGGTTTGCCCTTGAAATGATATGCATTTTGTTCCCAAAATGCAAGCCATATCGCATATCAGTCAACTAGGTGTTGCAGAAAATGTTCATTATTTGGCAGCGTTTTGACCTAAATGAAAAATGTTGCCCTACGTGGATGCACCAGCCCCAAAAGCATTATGGTAATCAGATACACACGCCTATGCTGTCGCCCAAAGGTTCCAAATCAACCTTGGCCCCTTGTAACTTGAAGACCCAGGTTTCAGTCGAGCTGAGTTGGTTTCGTCTATTGGTAGCACACAGAGCTCTACACATATCCAAGAATTGACAGTTTCTATTCTTGCCTGTTAACTCCTTCAGAATGAGCACATTTTCTAAGACTTACCTTTGACCTTTTGAACCTTCTCGTTTCTTTGGATGTTGTTTTGATCACTAACCCAAAATTACCATGACAATCCCCTAACGAGCACCCTAACTGCACTCCTTCCAATGGGTTTATTGCCCTTTAACAAAACTTCAAAAATGTTTAATTTATGCAAATTATTCACATTAAATGACCTTAGTTGACCTTTACACATTACAAACCCTTGTTTGAATTGATCAGGATCAAAGGTGTACCATCTATCCTCCACCAAGTTCATCACATCTCCACCAAGTTTTCATGGGGATTCAACCCACTTTAAAATCTGCATAAATTATGACAATTGACTAGGTAAATTTGAATTAGTAACTTAAATTACCTTGGGTGACCTCGCCCCTACTGTAAAATTTGGGACTAAAGATAAACCCTCTCCACCGAGTTTCGTCAAAATCTAACGAACTTCAACTTACCGCAGAATTATGTAAATTTAACTACTTAATTAGCACTATCATCCAGGAATCTAATCAGTCGTGTACACTTCCATAGTTTTTATATAACTTCGAACGGCATCGCCATTGCATCTACCGATCGAGAGGTATCTTGTACACCAGCTTCCGGGCCAATTTTCCCCATAAATAGGCATATTCATGCAAATGAGTATGTCTTTTTCGGGACAAAAGTGGATGCACATTGACAACTCTTCCAACCGCGCACCTCCACAAAAAGGTTCCAGCATGATGGCTCTCATGGTTCAGGAGATCTCGACTGCACATACGGACGACAGAACGGCCAGCAGACTACAGACAGACACACAAAAACAAAGTGGACCATAATGGTCTCTCCTTGAACAAAATTCAGGCGAGACACAATGTGTTTTATATAGACACTTATCACTGTTTATGTTATAAAGTGTCTCCTTGTAAGTTTTAGAGATTCCAACATTTCTAATTGTACCTAGTGCCCAAACTCCATGTAAGCTATTTGGAAAAATTCATTTGTGAATGCAACCCTTTCAGATAATTACCTGGCCTTTTTTTCTACCTCGAAAACGGTAGTCATCTACTGTTTTGTTTTTTCTTCTTCTTCCTAACATGAATCCTATTTGATGTACACACACCCCAGAATCAGAGAACAATGTAGGTCAACCATAATTCATCTGTGTGGAATAGGAAACATCATGATAGCGAGTTGTATGTTAGTATTTTTGTATGTATGTATATGTATGTTGTAATGTTATGTTCTATCATGTTGGATGTTTTTTTTTCTATTGGTCAATTTGAAACACTGCCCTTTCCGGCAAGGTGTTGTCAGAATGAGGCAAAATGTGTAAGAATTGCCTAAATTTTTAATAACTGTTCCCCACAAGTGTGGTACTAATTCTGAAGCCATAGTCATCTAACCATTTGCTTTAAACAAGCACAAGTGAAAAGAACACATATCACAACCACCCATCCAATTTGGAGGTTCTTGCATGTTGTCTGTTTGATATATTTCAATTTACTTTTGAGAAACTCAAGGAATTTATGACATCATGGGGGAACGGTGTCGAAGACACGCCCATGACCGCCCAACAGGAACTGCTCAAGTTGCGCAATGGATAACAGCAAGAGGTATTCACTTTTAAAGGAATGAGATTCTTTGATATGCTGTGAACGATTTGGTAGTTTTTCATTTGGATCCTATCTATGGTTTGTTTGGTACAAGATTTTCAAGAGTACATTTCAACATTGCCTTTGGATTATAGGGGGATCCTGTCAGTTTCCCTGCTGTGATGTCAGGCAAATCTTTCTTGTCAATACTCGATTGTACCTTATTGTAAACTTGGATCGGCTGAAACTTTGGTATGGGTTTTTGTGTCATAATGTAATATATAGAAGGTACATATCCTAATTTACTGACCATGACCTTTAAACTGGAGGTGTATATCCATCTTCTGATGGTGTCGTAAGAATGTTTGACATACCGGGTGGCAACATCACCAAGTCAGCACATGCAAACTTATATGGGAACTTTCCTCATTGAACCAGTACAGAACCCAGTAAAAAAAAGACGGCGAAGTCAATGGCTTGAGTCATGACTCTTAGTGACTTGGTAAAACTCTGCCTTCTGGTTGACAGCCAAAATAGCTTGTAATAGTGAACCTGTGTGTTAGACGCCTATGCCCTATGAGATATCTCACTCCCTTCTGCAGTTTTTCATTACTTTCCTTGAGGGACACTTTTTGCTAAGTAAACACCTGAACCATGTTCGTGGCCAGCGAAGGTGCGGACCTGTATACTCCACATTTTTCACAACCAGGTATATTGCCTAAGGCAATACCTCTGATGCCTCAATGTGTGATTAGGCAGGCGCGTAACGCGAAGATTGGTCTGGGGGGAGGGGGGTTAGGCCTCACCCTCCAGTGCAAATAATACAATTTATAAATGGGCCCTTAGGCGCATGCTGCTGCAATATTGCTAAATAACCGCTGCAAAACTCTACTAAACTGCAACAAATCAGTTTCTTCTGTATTATAAAGTTATTGAACACTTGGGTCATGAGGGGATGTTTATAGACCCCCCCCCTTAGAACCCCTGGGTACCGACGGGGGGATTTGGGAATCACATTGCAGATGGCACATTAATTACCTACCCCTCGTTCATCCCTGCTCCTGTCCTCATGCTGAGGGTCCCAGCAAAAAGGCGAAAGGTACCATTCGTAAAGTTATTTGGGATGACCCAACCATGATTTGACCCCGATCACCCATATTCTGTGCTAGCCACCTCGGACAAACCAACCCAGTTTACTTTCGGATTTGTGGCTGATTTTTTCGGGGAATAACTGCATAGGTTAACTTGTGTTTACTATGTTCCCTCTTCCTCTGACGGGACTCAGCAACAGCTGTAATGCATACTAAATCCCCTTTCATCACCATCACCACACCTTCTGTTTTTTGTCTGGGGGTGGAGGGTGTTTTCACAACTCAATAACTCGTCTCCAGGGAGCATGGCTATGAATACAATTTGACCGACTGATTTGTTAAACTTGGGCCACTTGTCAAAAACAGAATCTGAGCTATCCCCAGTGGCCATCTGCAGCCACTTGATCAGGGTTTAGGTAACAGGGTCGTTGACCTCATCAAATAATCAATTGGAATAAAATCACAAATTAATTTTTAAATCCAGATTTCAGTTATAACAAAAACTCCTGACAGGTTCAAATCAGAATCAAATGGTTTCCACCCCCCCTCGCTGCTCCAGTACATACAAGAACTACTCTTGTAGAGGAGGCAGACTCTGATATTCCAGCACGTGCATGCCTTCATTCAATCAACAACACTACAATCTTCTTCCCCCTCCCCAGCCCCTCTACTCACGCATGTATGGGAGGTTGATCAGTAGTCCACCGACTGCCAATGAAGACGTTCTTCAGTAATTGACGGGTTGGGATTAAAGCCATAGTCGCTGTCTGAGCCCATCGAGTTGTGAAGCTGGTATCATTGAAAGGCGCGTTAGAGGTGGATAACTGCCGAGTAAACGAAACGTGCTGCCTAAGATTACGCCTCATGCAATTGGTAAGCATACAAGCAGACAAGTATCAACCACACTTGTGTTTGGAACCCAGTTCTAGACTACTTCCTACAGTCCAGAGGATCATATGCAATTCCACCACCTGACAAGAGCACCAATGGCACGTTAGCTCACCTATCAATTGGCAGCAGTTCAGCGTGGTAAATTTGCATACTTTTTAGTGATACGTTAGATGACATTTGTCACCAAAATCCCGATGCCCATATTATCATGTTCCCTCTCATTATAATACTGACTAACTGTAATTTCAACTAACCTGTAGATAGGCATTGGCCCATTCAACAAATCAACCAGACCCACACTTTTACTAAACTTCCGGAACACCCTCATATGTATCATGGACAAAATGCCTCAAACCGACCCCACTTTAATGATGATTCAAACCATTCTTAGGCAAAGAACTGTACAAAGTGTTCCAAACAAAACAGAGCCAAAATTGATCCCAATCTTTAAATCAGAATATTTACTTGGCAAAATAGCTTGCCTAACAGCATCAAGGCGTTCATTCGTTCACTCGCCTCTCTTTGTTACTTGAAGGCCCGGTTTCTGTGGACTTTTCATCATGAAAACAAAAGTGGAGGGGAGGATGCAGAAAGGTATGTATTGCTGCCTCCAAATATTTCGTAGCTTTGTCCTAAGTTGAGGGTGGCCTCAGCAGGATGTTCCAGAGGGAGGAGCCATTTTTTTGTTCTCCTCTGAAAGTTCAGTCATTAAACACACTTCATCACTAACTCTATAAAAACTGCATAAGGATAAATTTACCATGGCTTAGTTTGGTGTTTCATGGGAAACCCACCTAACATGAGCTTCTTCCAACTTTATCTTCCATCCAGGTGGGGTCGAGTTAATCCGTTTCACAATCCAAAGTTAAGCCAAATTCCTGATTTCCTTCCACCCACAAATTTTCTATTCTTGATGACCAAATTCACCCCCGACCTAAATCAAAAACAATAGGGTTCTGTACTCCCCATGAGAAAGCTACACAACCAATTGCCCGATCAGACCAACCATTCTGGGACTTCTCGTGTTCACAGGTTTTTCGACTTTGTGACTCTGGTGACCTCAGACGTTCTCTGACCTGACCCCAAACCAAGGGTTCAATGTACTCATCATGGGGGAACACACATACCAGTATGAGCTTCTTCATGATCCAGGTGGTGTCCGAGTTAATCGTGTTCACAAGCCAAAGTAGCCAAAATTATTGACTTCCACAAATTTTTCTATTTTTGACAAAAATTCACCCCCGACTATACCCAAAAAACAGTGGGTTCCTGTTACTCCCCATAAGAAAGTACACACCAAATTTGACCTGATTACAGACCAACCATTCTGGAACTTATAATGTTCACAAGGTTTTGCAGACTTCACTCTGGTGACCTCAGATGACCATGACCTGATCCCCAAAAACAAAGGGTTATTACTCATCATGGGGATACCACATACCAAGTATGAGCTTCTCCATCCAGGTGGGGTCGAGTTATCGGTTCACAAGCCAGCATTACATACATACACACATACATACAACCACACACACACACACTGTCATGACTGCATAGATTCCACTGGATTCATTCAAGGAATCACAAAGCGCTGTAAAAGACCACAACAAGAATTAGTACATTTGTGCAAATCAGCAGGCGAGTGTGGAGGCAGCTTATTTATTCATCTTAGTTAATTCATTCCTAGTTAAGAACCCTTGTGTTGTTAATGTTTCAAGAGATAATCCCCCAATTTAGTAGTAGGAAGTATAGGTAGAAAAGTCCTGTTCTTTAGTAATCCTCATGATGGGCAGGCTAGGTAGTTCGTATGTAGGGAAGGTTTCAACAACACATTAGTCCATTTTATATAGTGGTGCCCCATCCGAGTTCAGGATGTCCTCTCGTAATATGGCGGTATATTGGAACGAGACAAACCTACTGATACAAGCCAATGGAAAACATCTGTTGGTGTTCCCCATACTCTGGAACCATCTGCTTGCGCCAGTTTTGGATCATCCCGGGGAACAGACAGGCTAATGATAGGCTGGCTCCACAGTATTGGCCTCTCCTAATAACAGAGGAGGAAACAGAGGATGTAGGTGCAAATGGAAAGATTTGTACTACACATTCTGTATTTGTACAGTGCATGGAAGGAGGATGGGAGAGGGGGGGGGGGGGGGGGAGGAGGAGCTAGGTAGGTACGAACTGAAGTGGAGGTTATTTCATGCAAAATAAAATTGCATACATTTGTCTCCTTTGTTCAGTCCCCGCTTGCTGAATGCCTCAACAAAAACAAAATTTGGATGGTATGCTTATAAAATGCAAGTGTGTCATATAATGTCATGAATCGATTGCACCGATATTTGGCACTAAAATGTCTTATATACCATTACCTTGCTTCCATTGCTTCTATCCTCTTGTTTTCCATGTTAATGTATCACTCAAAAAATATGAACAGATATGAGGCTGTGCAGAATTAAAACAGGGATTAGGTCATGATAGAAGGTTGGGAAATATGGGCATACCTAAGGATTTTAAATTGAGGAAGCGTGGGAGTAGTAATTGTTGATAATTCTCATTCATGGACAGTAGTCTATGGGCTGGGCAAGCTGTTACGACTACTCCGTCAAGTAGGCCTATATTGTATAAGGCTATAGAAGCGAGCTAGCCATGATGATTCAAGTCGAGGTCGAGTGAAGTCTGGAGAAAGAATACAGACTGCATGCTGCGGGGGGATTTTACAGGAATTCAAGTGTATTTGGGGAGTACGAATTCACAGCAGAACCATCGACCATAATACAAATCTATGAAAATACATGAATCGTATGTTCGCATTCAAAAGACAACTGGTTGTGATTTATGGATGTTGTTCACTGCTGATGTTGAGATGGCTCCTAGTCACTACATAAGTTCACTGCTGGTCATTGTGCCTTCGTCGAGCAAGGCCTTTCATTCATCTGGTGAGGGACAGTTTTCTTCTGACCAAAGAAAGGAAGCTTTAGAAGACAGTTTTTTGTTCCACAGTGGTTTCGTTGGTGGAGATTTGATTATCAAATTCTCGTCATATTTCGAAAGACTTTGTCAAAGCGAGGATCAAACCTCTACAGTACCCAAAGATGACAGTTTTATGTGTTCTAAGCAAGACTGTTTGTGACAGAGATTGAAAACCCCTTCATTTTCGAAAATTGACACCAGGATCATCACCGTCACCGTTTGACATCAGGAACAGTATGGTTTTGCACCAACCTGACAACTTTTCCCTGTTTTGGCGTTTAGACTTCATGTGCCATAATTTATATCTAGTGTCATCAAAAGGAGATGCAAAAGAATTTCAGGTTAAGTTGTACTTGAAGGCTTGATTCTTTTAATTATGCCCAATGAAAGTTTATAGAATCTATATAGGCCTAATTACACATCTGAAATATTTTCGTGATATTCGGTTCGGTCTAGAATATGCTTCGGAATACTTAATGGTTTGGGCAAAAAATGTGTACTGATGCAAAATAGCTAGGTCCTACATTTTGAACTGCCCAAAACTTTAAAAAATTACTGTTAATCACCGTTTTAAGTTCTCCCAAGACATATTTGTGTTGTCTCCAGCCAGTGTTTAGTAATGGAATTATAACTAGTTATAATTCACTTCTAAACACTAAGCTCACATACATAGGTCACATAGTACAACGTAAATGTACAATATCGTATTCAAATATTTCAGTGACTCTCCAGATTTCTTCATAGTATAAAGAAATCCGTATAAAGCTAGCAGGTTTTGTACATATATAGTACCACATGTTATGGGAATAAGGAGAAAAAGTGAATATATACAACAGATTGTATTGTATTGTATTCATTAGGATCTCTCATCATGGCCCGAAGACCAAATCACATGAAACTTACAATTAATGAAAAGTGCCTACATAAATACAAGGGAAAAGTCAGAAACTAACAGAAACCTCATTTGTCTGCAAAGGTATGGGACAGCAGCGCGCTATTCCCATACATACATACATGTAAATCCGTCCTATATGTGTATTCCTGATATGCTTTGGTAATATGTCAACTACGAAGTAATGTTAATGCTTGGAAAGCATCACTAATGCCATTCTGCCATTCTTCTGCCCATATGTATAGAAGTTCTTCTTCCTGCATCTTACATGACTGTCTAAACCAGATCCTCTTACCTTGGTACCACAGGCCCCTTTAATAGTGAAGTTCAACAGTGGATGAATCATTGCATTCCACAGAGTTGAATTGTCATGGGGGGCAGATGAACTATGAACTGATCTCAATCTGTCAGGGAATCTGAAAAATAATCAACATAAGTAAACAATTACTTTATACTGACACACGGAAATAATCAGAGTTTAATCGATGGCGAAGTGTGCGTTATCACTGGATATGCACAAACTAGGGGTTAATCCTCACTGCACGAGGACGCAGCCCGAGTGCTCCAGCGTTAGAAATAACCCCCAAGGAATGCATTATCCTAATTCATACAACTCGTAATTTAGTTATTATTGCAACAAAGCCCACGTTTTACACACTTCATGATAAAATAGAACCCTTATGACATGCATAAGTCTTGTACATGCTCAAATAACAACAACACACTGGTGTCTCTGCAATAATATCTGGATATATATCCTGTCCTATGCTTTGTGTAAAATAATAAGATTGTCTCAACCGAACGCATCCTTTGAGAGCAACGGCGCATTACATCCCACACGATACCATTACAAAATGCGTGTGATCGTGCTCTACTTGCATGAATGGTACATGCACATTCTATTCAAAACGCCTATGTTATGCGTGTGGCCTGGTAATCGGCCCAATTTATAAGCATGTAATGCACAATGGAACCCTTCCCCATAGCCATAGGCAGTAGCACATTCCATTTGTAAGTATGCGCTAACACTCACAACAATCAAAATTCATAAACCAATTAATTGCCTGTGCCAATCTACCATGCGTTAATGCTGTGCATTAACGCTGCGCATTAACGCCACTTAATGCACAGTAAGCTGACCTGATTCAGACAATCAGAGTGGAGTATTTACGGCAAATATGAATGAACTGATGCTGAATGTGGATTTTGACCTATTGAAGGAGCTATATCATACCCCTTGTGCCTGGAGCAGGCTGCTGACATATCCTATCTATTTACCTGTTATTTCCAGATTTATTTGAGCATGCCATTGATTCAGTGGAGTGTGCACAGTGAGGTTAGTCTCCAGCGAACATACAAAATATGTAACAGATGAGTAGGGAGGGACTCTCTGAAGCTGAGAGTCTATACCAGAGTGTGTGTTAACTCTTATAATGACCTACCAGGTCAGGTGATGTTAGAGCCCCATATCCCTGCCCAGTCCCCTGATCTGAAGCAGAGGATCTATACAGAGTGTGTGTTACTCTTATAATGAACACCTCCCAGTTCCGGTGATTATTAGAGGCCCCATATCCCTGCAGCAGTCTCCTGATCTGAAGCAGAGGAAATCTATACCAGAGTGTGTGTTTACTCTTATATACTGACCTACCAGTCAGGTGTGTTAGAGCCCCATATATCCCTGCCCAGTCCCCTGACTGAAGGCGGAGAATCATAACCATCATCCTGACATGGATGTGGCCTACTGTGCATGACCTGTATTGTCCCAGAGTAATATCACCATCCTGGTTACACATATACCCTGCTTCAGACATCAGGCTAACACCCTACCTTCTCGCCGCCTCAGTGGTGAGAAAAAAGGGATATTAGCACAAAATAATGAGAACTACTTGACTGTTGCTTATAGACTATGTTGACTAATGGTCCCATAGCCTCCGTTGCAGACTTGAGGAGGGTGCATGGTCCACAATCCATGACTAGATGAGTGAATTTACACCATTAAACAAGACAATTTCAATATCACCTTTTTTTTTGTTTTTGTTTTTTCATTGGCCAATTTTAACTTAGTTCACTAACAAGTTGAGTTCCTGAACATTAGTCTCACTTTTCTACGATCAGTGGTTGTTCATGTTACACATTCAGGCCAACCTGACTTTATGGTTGAAGAGAGCAATTTGCCAATAATAACAGAAAATCTACAGCATTCTAGAAGGTGAATTAGTTCGCCACATCTAAGAGTTCACTACTACAATTACATAATCAATTTCACATTTTTTAGGAACTGATTGTCGACCATGTCCACTAAGGAGTACAATTTTGTTGTAGACAATGTAACCAACAGACTTGGAAAGTTTTTTTATACCTGGAAATCTAATTAGTTCGTCTACCTTATATCCGGTCCCCATGTAACCGGTGGTGACTAAATCACCCTAGCACCTGGCCTACGGTTCTTGCAGAATCTTGCTAATGAGCCCAAACAATTAATTACCTAAAACAGGTCAATTAACCTAATTATATCAGTGTTCTCAACAGGTCAGAATTATGTCCAGGTCGTGCTCGTTTCCCTGGGGGAGGTGGTTGTTCCCCTTCCCTTCCCTTCCCTTTGAAAAGGTTTGCCTGTGAAGGTGGGGCTATGGGCAATATTTGGTGCCCATATTTGCTTTGCATGTATCTCCCTGAAATCTCCTTGTTTGACAGGTCAGTGTTTTCAATTTTCCTATTCATATTCCAAAATAAAATAAAATGAATAAAATACTTCTTGAAAATAGTTGAAAGCCCGGCTGCTGTCCAAACTGTGGAACTCCCTCCACTGTAGACCAAGAACTCTTACCGTGTCCACAATATTCCCCAGACTTTACCCCTGCTGCACTCTGACCCTGACCCCAAAACAATAGGGATCAATATACTATCATGGGAAACCCTTCACTGAAGGTATGGGCTTCAATCCATCCAGGTGGGGTGGAAGTAACCCACGCACACTGCCATGACTGCATAGAATTCCAGACTGTCATTGAGGAATCAATAATAATACCTTCGTTCTCATATGATGGCTTTGCCACCAGTCGAAGACATGCTCGAAAGCCTTTCCCAGATATTCCCCACACCTACCACACACCAAAGTGATCAGTCTCTTTCGAAATTTTATTCAGGCGAGACAAAAAAAAAGTAAGAATATGTTGAACACCTGAGGTTGGGTCAAGTTCTTTGTGTAGTTACAATGCACACTCTCCTGAATTATATTACCCTGATCATAGTGCCTTACAAAATGAGTTTTTCAGGCAAAAACGGATATGCTCACTTGTAGCCAGGACATGAACTCGTGACCTCTGGTGCTGACCACGCCTGGATAGGGGTAACCACCCCAGTTACTTGAGATAAGGCCGATGGGGTAGCCATGGTGCTTTGTTCCTCTCGACACCAAACCGATAACAAAAAGAAAAAACTGCAAGAAGTAGAGGAAGAAGTCCTTCTTCTTCTTGTCTATCCCTAAGTTTCTGTTAAAATCTAGAGCAAGACAAATCTTCTTTTGGCAGATGACCACAAAGTAAAAGAAAAATAGGCAATAGCATGTGGCGAAGATGGATGAAAAATGGACCAGAAGGAAACTACCCACACTAGAACTCTCAATCATCACATTAATGTTCTCGAGGTACTGTGTTCATACCCAGATTGATTAGAACAAGCATCTACCTAAGTGAAAGAGTTCTAGCAGCAACCAACCAGTTTCAAAAACCACTCAGTGCATGATCTAGGAGCAGCATTCACCAGCCACCCTTTCCCGTTCTACCTATCCCTTTTCTATCTAGTAGCCCAAAGCAATTCATGCCGTTTTTTTGTATAGTCCCTGTGGGATAAGTTGAATCATGACCTGCTAGATTTACGATCCAGTTTTATGCATCTCGTAAAGGCATCCACAGTCAGTCTTCCTGTTTCAAGCAACCAATTTATAATCTCATTAGCATCCACAGCCATTCTTCCCAGTTTTAGCATCCAATTTATATTAACAGTAATGCATCCAGTCATGTTCCTTCCCCCAGGTTATCTCATTTATATCTCTAAAGTAGAATCCCCAGCATTCCTCGCTATTTTAACATCTGGTTTATTATACCACGAGCATCCACAGCTATTCTTCCGCAGGTGACCTCTGGTTCCTATCATCAGTAGCATCCACAGCCATTCATCCACATCTATTCTTCCCAGGTTTGACCATCTGGTTCCTATATCCAGTAAGACATCCACAGCCATTCATTCCCAGCTATTCTTCCAGTTTCTTACTATCTGGTTCATATATCCAGTGCCCACAGCCACTCTTTCCAGTTTTGACCAGCTGGTTCATATCCAGTAGCATCCCAGCCATTCTTCCCAGTTTTTGACACAGCTGTCCATATCCAGTAGCCATCCACAGCCACTCTTCCCAGTTTTGACCAGCTGTTCCTTCCTCCAGTAGCATTCACAGCCATTCTTCCCAGTTTTGACCATCTATTTCAGGGGCTTTCATTCACCCTTTTTGGTTGTCGTCCAAACTTTGCATAGAATGTGGTCACATCCCACCATTATTAAATGAAGCGTATGGGTAGAAACAATGATAAAAACTGAAATGGTTCAGATTTGTGATTTGTTAGGGGAACGTCCCATAAGATTCACCACGGCACTCGTCACGCAGAGGCGTAGGAAGAGTTGATTATGGAGCTGGCAATGGATCTTGCAATAGATACCGATATGGGGAGTGGCTTAAGGGGAGGGGCGTCCCCCTTTCCCTTTGGAACACTTCGAACATTGAACGTTCTAGAGCAATCTGGTGCAATATTTTCAGTAAAATTGGGCATTCAGTAATTATTCGCTCACCACGTACGCGGACCCTTTCAATTGAACACCAAAAATTCTGGCCGATCTAACAATACCCAATTTTTATTGCAGCTCATGATTATGAAGAAGAATATCAATACACACTGTGCGCGGAGCGAGCAAAATTTGTCACTTCAATGGGGCAATCAATCAAATTTTCGGCATTAGTACAAATTTCAGAAAAATCATCTTCCACTCTTGCAGTAGGATATCTCTAACCAGTTTTAACAACTTGTTCTATGCCCATAGTTTGGTAGTTTCCTCCGTCCTGCCCAAATTTTAGTATATCCAGTAGCATCCAACACCATTCTTTCCATTTTTGATCATCTGGTTCATATATCCAGTAGCATCCCGCCTTCTTTCCACCCCCCGTTAGACTCGTCGAACCTCTGATTCATATATCCAGTAGGCACCCACAGCCTTCTTCCCAGTTTTGATCATCTGATCATATATTCCAGTATCTATCCACACCATTCTTCCCAGTTTTCGACCAGCCTGATTGCATATATGCCAGTAGCACCACAGCCATGCTTCCCAGTTTTGATCATCTGATCTATATCCATTAGCATCCACAGCCATTCTTCCAGTTTCGACCATCTGAATTCATATTCCAGACATCCACACAGCCATGCTTCCCAGTTTTGATCATCTGGTTCATATATACAGTAGCATCCCACCATTCTTCTTCCAGTTTCGACCATCGAATTCATATATCCAGTAGCATCCACACCATTCTTCTTCCCACGTTTTTCGAACGCATCTGATTCATATATCCATAGCATCCACAGCCCCATTCTGCACAGTTATGATCATCTGATTCATATATCCGTAGCTCCCACAGAGCCATTCTTCCCATTTTCGACCATCGATCATATATCCCGTCGCATCCACAGTCATTCGTCCCAGTTTCGACCATCCGATTCATATATCCATAGCAGTCCAAGCCATTCTTTCCAGTTTTGACCATCTGGTTCATATCCAGTAGCATCCACAAGCCATTCTTCTTCCCAGTTTCGACCATCTGATTCATATATCCAGTAACATCCACAGCCATTCTTCCAGTTTTGGATCATCTATTCATAGATCCATTAGCCTCCACACATTCTTCCCATTTCGACATCTGATTCATATATCCAGTAGTATCCACAGCCATTCTTCCCATTTTGTCATCTGAATTCATATATCCATTAGCATCACAGCCATTCTTTCACAGTTTCAACTATCTGGCTTATATATCACAGTCCATCCACATCCATTCTTCCCAATTTGCCATCTAATTCTACACATCCAGTAGCAATCCACTCCACTCTTTCCATTTTCAACTATCCGTTTTATATTATACCACATCCACAGCATTCTTCCAGTTATAGGACACAGGACTGCTATACGAAAGCAACATATAGGTATATTTGAAATGTCTTCGATATTTAGTGACCTGGAAATTCACCTATAGACTCTTGTATTGCTCGCTAGAATAATTTAGGGAGAATATTAAAACAGCGCACCAATGGGGCTGTAGCTCCACAACTTCACAATGACCAAGACAAATTAAATTTATGTGGTTGTAATTTCGAGATCATGGATTCGACGGCTTTCAAACAATAGCCTATTGTGCAGATTTGTGCCCCTGTACCAACCTTTGACGTTGGATCTTCAAGGCCAAATGTGTCTTAGCAGTCAATAACATTGCTACTCAGTTGTCAACACCATCTTGCCCAAGTGTCTCGCCTGCTTGTGTGCAATCAGTGGTTTTTACTCATTAAATAAAGCAATTGACTAGCTAAAACTATACATGTTTGGGTTGAAGATGTATTTTTTTACAACTCTGAGAGAAATTTCCAACCATTAGAATCCGAATCATAAATTTGTTAAATTAGTCCTCTAATTCACATATTTTTATGCAGAAATCTATTCAGTTCGGCATCTCTGCCATGCTCGCTTATTGCCAACCCACATCATTATAGCTAAACTTGTATGGTCCTGCTGGCGTAATCTTGCCTAGGGATTCTGTACAAAACCAATTTGGCATTCCACTTCATCCCTTCTGGATGCATCCAGATTACAACACTAGGAATAGGTCTATTGAAATGCTGTCACCCCTGAACAATCAGTCAAGGGCTGTCTATTGTCAGATCACCTTTTGAATGAATTGTACTCTGAGGGCATTGGGACGCCAAATGCATTAGATGAGTGTTATTGGGTCACCATGTTGGAGGCATCTGAGATGACAGTGCAAACCATAAATTAGGTTGTATGGCGTCCCCCAAAAAAACAACAAACGAGGGTAAACAATAAAATCTATGGAATAGGCAAATTACTCATCATAAAGTATGTGTTGGTCCGATTAGATCACCTACACCCATCACCGGTGCTGCACCAAACCTTTTCTTGTGTACCAATGTAATCAATCAGCCATAGCTGAAACATACAGAAAACATGCCATGATGTAATTGTAGCTGCTTTCCTGATTTCGCTGTTGCGCATGTGCTGTGGAAATGTATAAGTTTCTGTCTGGGAGTCTGGCAGACGGCCGGTCAAAAACAGGCACATGTAGCATGCATCTTTTGCTTATCAGGTTACGAGAAAGTGGCAAATTTGCGGATTCACGATGTCTGTTGGAGTGGAGGTAAATGGTGGTCCTGGACAACAGGTTGGGATTATAAGGCCTGATTTTAGATTTTTTTCTTGTTGTCCGGCGGACAACCAGTGTTGCATTTTTGGTTGTTTCCCCTCCCCCCCCGGTCCCCCCCCCCTCCCCCCCCCCCCCCCCCCCCCCCCTCCCACCCCCCCTCCACCCCCTTACCCCCCGCCCCCACCATCTCCCCCCCCCAGAAGAGAGATTAATGGTTGTCCGGCAAGTCCAGTTCATGATTGAGCGTATCTCTGTTTCGGCTCTTAATGTTGCCACGGTCACCAATGTTCATGGAGGCATCTCAACGCGATGGGACCTCACCTACCAAACAAACTCTGATCAGATGCCCCATGGACTCACAGGAATTTACCGAACATTAATGCGCTCTCATTGTCATATCATGAAGCCATGGTTAATAGGCAGGTTATGACAGCCACGACTCTTGGAATTTTTCGTTGCCAGGGATCTTCATGATTCTGGCTTTCCTCCTGCTGTTATTTTTCTTCTGGCTCCTTGATTGAGGAACATGCAGTAACGCCCACATTGTTCAAAAGATTAAAAGCCCAAGTCTTATTTACGCTTGTTTTCAAAATGTGGGGGGAGGGGATTCTCAGAGATGGATCAGCAGTTCTTAGGTTGCATACCACCGAACATTGCCACTTGGCCAGTTTTTTAACATAGGATGTTTTGCTGAAGAGTTAGCCCGAACACCCCTCCGCCTCCCTCTTGTCCAATTTGTCTCCTCCCTGACCCCCTCTCCCCCTCGACTGCATTGAAAAACTATGCTAACACAATTACACTGTATTTGGCCGGGGTACCTGGAGATAATCACCCATGCAGACTAATCCTGCTTTCCATCCCATAGCTAACCTGACTGTCGCAGAAAGGGCAAATCCTTCAACTTCAACATTTTTCTGGCCCATAGTGAAAACGTTCTTTCCCAGGCAAAATGTATTTGGTGTGAATAAATAAGAAAACAAAAATGATGATTTTTCAATGACTTCACTATTCCCCCCACCGGTAGCCAGCAGTGCCTAAGCTACCTGAACTTGCTATGATTTTTAACAGGGACCAACATATCGCCTCGATCAGAAAAGTGATTATCTTGAAGACACCTTGCACATAACATGCTTTCATCTTTCATGAAATGTGTTTGTATTAAACTCATCTACATGCCTGTTTCATCATTTTTGATGATTTCAAATGTTTTCAGATTGCATATTTTTTATTTAAAAACGTTATTTCGCGTGAATTTTGTCCCATTCCACATGGTTGAAATAGAGTGTGTATATACACCAGTACTACAAAATCATGTCAATCGACGTTATCGATGTGGGGTAGCTGCAAAGAATCTTGTTTCCCCCTCTCAAGTCCTGCAGTGTTACGATGTTTGATACACAATGATTGAGGATGCATACATTGTCCCTGAAGTACCGAGATCGTGACTGGTTGAAAGTTACTAAAAAGTGGTAGTCCAGCGACAACCATCAGTCCAAAACTGGTTTTGTCCTTCAGGATTTCAGTCGCTCGACGTCGACGCCGTAAAAATCGAGCCCTGGATATACACCCCTTTACTTGATACCTCTGACACATCTTGAGAAGAGAAGGTTTCGTTTATCCCGAGAACTGAGGCCACGAAGGCCCCCCATCGGCTTTTGAGCAATGGCCTCTGAGGCCCCCAAAATTAACTTGTCTTCGAGGCCAGCTCTGAGTGGGGGAAAAACACTAGTTAGTGTTGCAACTGCTATTCCTACAAAGCATAGGTCTGTGGCTACTGTGCACGGGAGAGGCGATGTTTTTGTCAGGGTAATTCTTCTATTGTACTGAATCCAACATTTTCAGAGTGGAAGGTCCTCATATTCATACAATCATTACACCAATATTGATCATTATCACAATTGCACTTACTGCATTTTTTCCTTCGGGGGGGTTTTAGGGAGTGGGTGGGCAAGATTGTTGGGGGGAAGGGTCAACTCATATCCTAATTGAAGCATTGTTTCTTTATATGATCCTAAACATATACGTGCCTCACACTCTCTAGGGAAGCAGTGGGGATTGTTGGCAGTATCTGAATTGGCAATTGTCCTGTATATTTTTCAAACACACTCATTCATTTTCCCAAGAGGGAGGTGTGGGAATGACCCGGTGGGTCGGAGAATTGTTGTCAGGGTCTTTTTTTCTAAGCGCTTCCCCCCCAATTCAAAAATTTCAAGATTTCATCACGATTATACACATTCTATATGGCATAATAAATCATCATATTAATAAGGGTAAACTCATATCCCTATTGAGCATTGTTCTATATAAATCAAATTATACATCTCACACTTGCTAGGGAAGCAGTGGGGATTTTGCAAGTTGCTGAATTGAGAATGAATCGGGAATATAATTTTTCAAACATACTTCATATTTTCCCTATTTAATGCTTGATATTGCAATTGCCCCTATTCATTTCTTATTTTTCAATCCTATTCTTTTTTCAGGAGGGGGGGTGGGGGGGGGGGTGGATAGGCAAATAATTTCTAATTACTACTCTATTCTCTTCTTGATGTTCATTACACTTCCTGCCTTTTCTTCCTATGTTATTTTTGTATTATACTAGAAGCTACTCTAAATTGACTATTACCTCAATTTAATAATTCTGGAAAGGCCTGTGGCACCTTCTTGCCTGTCCATGCCCGCAACACATTGCAGTTACTGCGGCATTCTGCAATAAACCTACCGCATTCTGTTTTAGGGGTGGATGGGTGGAAGGTGATTGGCAATTTCTTGGTTCTTTTTATATTGCATTTTATTTAATACGTATATTCATATATTAAGCGTATTTCCATCTCAATCATCCAATTAAGTGTCACATTATTGCACATCTTAGCAGAGAGGGGGGGGGGGAATCTCTTGATGGATTTGCCTACTCTCAATTCATCTCCCTTCCACTTGTACTGCAGACATGCATGTCCTGATTGAAAAATACAATTCCCTCAGGCTGGACTACTACCCATATATGTGCGTATGCAAGTGAACCTGTCCCTCGTACACTTCGACTGAGACCCGCCAGCAGGCTAGTGGTGCAAATCCCCCAGGCCATTTGTTTATAGCATTGGGTGCTTGTTGTTCTTGAATAGACATGTTCGCTAAACATGGTGATTCTATGTCAAAAACTACTACTTGAATTTGAGTGGATTTGTGATGGAGTTGCATAAAACTTTAATTTGGGACTCATAGGGTGGGGTGGGGGAGAATGGTGGGGTGGGGGAAATTGGTGGGGGGGGGGGGGATTTGCGGGCTGAATGGTGAATACCCAGTAATGGGGATATGAGAGTAATGAAGGAAATTGGATATTAGGGGAAAACCGAGAGGTTACAAGGGAGGGAATTTAGTACCTTTTTTAAACATTTGTCATTTGGGAAATCATTGATTGGAGGGGGGGATATGCAGGCTGAATAGGGGCAGCAACCATATGGAAATATAGATTAACAACGGAAAAATTTTGATTTTGGAAATTCAAATTTGGGGATTGTGCTCATGCCGCTCCATGCTTGCCACTACTACATGAATTTGACCCACTGTCACATATACTGATGAAAAATCTATTTCACTTATCGAATATTGGGCCCTGCACCAACCCCAATGTACCACTGAATACCTGGCAGTTACATGAAACCCAGGTTGCAACCCCATCACCCACCTCGTTTTCCGCCTCTGGAATTTTCAAGAAATAAGCATCACTGAATTGAAAAGAATGTCAATCGTTCAATACCGTCATCTCCAAGAAAGAACTCCCAGTCAAATTTACAAACAATGCACTCAAATTCATTCTATTTTTGAAGAAAATGGTAATCGTCCGGTAAAATTTTCAAAAAAGAGCGTCCGGCTGTAAGAATTATTGGTTTCACCAGCAGGCACCTATTCCATCCCACTAAATTACAAATTTGTGACCTAAATACTATCTAGTTTCACAACAGATTTTTTCTTTTCATTGTAATTTTTATATCATTATACAATAGATTTCCTACAGTATGAGTAGGCTCGGGCTGGAAAAGAGGACATAAACTGAAAGCTGATAAACGTAGGGTAGCACATTAGAAACTACAATATCACGGTTTTCTGAGAATAGGCTAGTCCAACCTCAGATTTTTATAATTTGCAATATGCTAGTGCTTTATACACACAGATTGGCCCAGCAGGTTTTCGGTCATGCACAAGTGCATGCCAAGATGCAGGTTGATTGCGCACATATGGCACAACATCAACCTTGAACATTCAATGATGCAATATGCGGGTGTGATGAAAGCCTATCGTATCCTTGTATTACTTAACTGGCGATGGGAGGGACCAAGGGATGTTAGAGGATTTGATATCAGAAGTGGAGTGGGAGATTCCTCTTGCTTCACAGCCAATAGGCGATATCATGGTGATTGTGTGGAATCCATTCCGCACTGCAGAAGAGTCACCATCTGGTGAATAAAATATATAAGGTGTTCAAAGAGCTGTGGATTACTGAATAAATGTTGATTCAAAGACAACTAATGATGGAATGTATAAAGAGGCAAATGAAAATTTATTATCTGAACAAAACCGCATCCATCAAGTTCAACCCGAAGTTCATACACTTCCCGCTACATAGTTACAGTCCCTTTTAAGTTTGTGCATGTGTATTTTGCAAGATTGAAAACCATCCCATCATGCAACAACAAATGATGTCATACTTTGCACACACCCTGAAAACAATCTTTGTTTTCTATTGAACTCTCACATTTGTTTCACTTTGAAAAGCATTTGTCTATGGGAGAGGATTTCTGTAGTGGGTTGGTAGGTTTGATGGTTCTTTGGTGAGAAAAACAACAGAACCTCAGCTAAATGTTGACTTACTAAACAAAATGACACTGAATACATAGCTTCTCCTCCCGGTTGTCAAGTGTGCGTCATGAGTTATGCACCCTTGGGATTCTTCCCAATTTCTCTGTAAAAACAAGACACCATGGTTCAAGTGTGACATCATGAGTTATTGCACAATTGGGATTCTTCCCAATTTCTCTGCACATAGAACACATCCGTATTGAAATGGAGGTTTAACCTATAGATACATTTCCCATTCTCCACGATATACCTCCGTTGGTATCCAAGCCTGTAGTTGTCCTTTGAAGCACTATCTGTACACATATTCTCTCCCATGATAGGCACCCCCTGGGTGCTTCCATTCAAGGCTATAATTAGTCGGGCGCCCGGGCGATTTTTACCCCGGTTACCAAACGTTTCGCGTCCGGCTCCACGGCATTGGCTACCACCGTGCGCTAGTGGATATTCAGCATTCAGCGCCCGGCCACGGGCCGTGCCTTGGCACCGGTATTGGTGCTGGTACCGGTCTTCACGTAAATGTCTAGAGAAAACATCATGGATAGTTATTGTAACTTGTTTATACTGTTCAACACACAGCTGTGTATCCCGCAGTTTATTCAACTTCAAGCTCTCTTGTAGACCTCCCTCTTGCTCTTTTGCACGTTATCAAAATATTCTTGCTGAAATCATTTTTCAGTGTTTTCATCACAGAGCATGGAAAGAATATACTCTGTTTAACCGCTCCCGCCCGCGAACACAATCTTACATACGCAATGCATTTTTTTAAAACCACGTACTTGCAGGTCTGTCATTGGAAAGCCTCTATTTCGCGGAACTGGGATATGGGTTTGTTTGATACCCACTGTGATGTCTAGAAATTGAACCGCCAACTATCAAGCACTGTAAATCATACATGTTTAAACAACAATGACACCTCACGCTACACTGCCGAACTAGAGTCGCGTCGATGTCGCTGAAAGTTGATGTATATCTTGGCAAAGTTCCATGTGAAGTGGATAGAAAATACATTTGTTTATTTTGGCCTCAAATTTCGGAAAATATTTTACGGCAATTTGTATTGTTTGATTTGGCATATCCTCATGGCTGGTGAGGGGGAATCCCACGCAAGCTTTTGTTCGTCATCATTTTCTCAGTGTTAATGTAAGAGAATTTATTTTTTAATTTGAAATGGACTACTCTGTAATGAAAAACCACTTAACTAACGTCGGTCAGTTGGTCCCACAATACTTTAATTACCGTGAATGATCACGTACGCCGGACAAGAACGGTTTTGAATGTTCTCAACACGGGGCAAGCAACCGGCCACAATACCGGGCTTGTCCTAATACCATCATGGTAATCAAAACTTTTTTCGAACTTTTTTTTACACTTATGATTATTAGATACTGATACAAAGATGTAAATAATATGGTTCGAAAGGTAAACTTTTCCTCTCTGAAATTGTCTTTGCGCACAATGAAGTCTTTGGGGCGCTAGTATGGTGATTCCACCAACGTTTTTTTGCATTTTTTTAACGGAGAGAAATTTGGCAAGACCGTTATAAAGAAAAAAAAAAAAAAAAAAAAAAAATAAAAGTAAAAAAAAATTACTTGACTATTAATCAGTGCGCTAGTAGTACACGGCCCCTGATGTGACCGCAGCTGTTTTTGACCCTTATTCTTGGCTGAAAACGAAAACATACATTGGTTTATTTTACTATATTTTCTTCGTACGATCATTGGAATTTATTAACGCGTTGGTAGCCTATAACGTCACCAATTTCTTGCAGTAGAACTAGGAAAATTGTTGCTAATATTCCTTTTAAATTGGAAAATTGTATTAAAAAAAACTATCCCGAATTTTATAAATAACAGATCATGAAAATATGAGGTTATCGCGCATCACGATAAAACAGCGCGCCATCCTTTCCTTCAAACCAGAAAGCCAAAAGGCTTCAGTGACCCTTGACTCTTCCTCTGCCTGACAACCTATAGAACTAACTCAAGGACAAATGGGAAACATAACGTCTGAAACTTTCCCTTTTTTTTTAACCAACCATAGGGTTCCTATCCGCTTGATAAGACAGCTACAACACTATTTCAAGGATTCAGACTTTTGCCTCTGGTGACCTCAAACCTGAGGGGTTGGTCCTGAACTCATCATTGGAACACACATACCGAGGGAGCTGCATCCATCGTTGGGGTTGAGTTAAAATTGGCTAGAATATCCCTGAAAATTTCACCCCTACCTTACCAAAAACATAGGGTTCCTTACTCCCCATAAGAACGCTAACACACCAAATTTGAACCGGATCAGACTCCCATTCGGGACTATCGTGTTCACAGGTGTTTCAACTTTGACCTCTGGTTACCCAAGATGACCTCTAACCTGACCCAAAACAATAACGGTCCATTTTACTCATCATGGGGAACACACATACCAAGTATTGACTTTCATTCATCCGAGTGGAGTTGAGTTATCGTATTCACAGACCAAAATTGGCCAAATATTGACTTTCAACGAATTATTCCTATTTTTGACCAAATTCACACACCCGACCTATAATCCAAAAACAACATGGTTCCTGTACTCCTCATAATAAGCTACACACCAAATTTTTTGAACCCGATCAGACCAACTCTTCTGGACAAATCGTGTTCACAGGTTTCAGACTTTGACCTCTGTGGCCTAAGATGACCTCTGACCTTCCTCAACCCAAAACAATAGGTGCATGTACTCATCATGGGGAACACACATACCAAGTAGGAGCTTCAATCCACCCAGGTGGTGGGATCGAGCTATCGGTTTACAAGCCCAAATTGGCCGAAGTTTTGACTTTTCACAATTCTCCATTTTTGACCAAATTCCTCCCGACCTAACCAAAAACAATAGGTTTCCTGTATCACCCATAAGAACGCACACACCCAATTTTGAACCTGATCATACCAACCATGTCTGGACTTATCGTGTCACAAGTTTTCGGACTTTGACGTCTAGTGACCCTCAGATGACCTTCTGACCTGACCCGCAAACCAATAGGGACATGTACTGCATCATGGGGAAACACACTACCAAGTATGAGCTTCATCCAATCAGATGGGGTGAGTTATCATTTTCACTACGCCAAAATTGGCCAATTATTGACTTTTCACAAATGTCTATTTTTGACAAAATTCCACCCCACCTATACCAAAGACATTAGGGTTCCTTCCTCCCCATAAGAAAGCTACACACCAATTTGAACCTGATCCCGACCAACGCCTTCCTGGACTTAATCGTGTTCATAAGGTTTTCAGACTTTTTACCTTCTGGTGACCTCAGAGACCTCTCTGACATGACCCCAAAACAATAGGGTTCATGTACTCATCTTGGGAACACCACATACCAATATGGCTTCATCCATCAGTGGGGTCGAGTTTATCGTGTTCCAGCAAATCGGCCATTATTGACTTTTCACAAATTTTCTATTCTAACCCAAATTCCACTACCGACCTATACCAAAAACGATAGGGTTCCTGTACTCCCCATAAAAGCTACACACCAAATTTGAACAGCACACACACACCCATACATCCACACACACTGGCATGACTGCATAGATCCCCGACTTTTTTCGTCAAGGATCAAAATGACGCGCCGGCATACAGCCTAATGGCATAAACCTATCATAAATCAGATTTATTACTTGTCTAGTTATTGCTGGGTGGATGTGATTGATGATAATGGACCCTACGTTTCTTTAACTACTTTTGCACCTATTAGTTGTTGAGGAGCAGTCAACATTTTCAAGAGCAATTGATGTCATGCGGATTCCTAAGGCATGAGCCTCCTATCGCAACTTTGCCATTCTCTTCCTTCTCAATTGTCATGAAGTCTTGTTGAGGGAGTGGCCATCAGGTGTCTATTTTTTTAATGTTCGGTAGTTTGCTCCCGGTGTGGAAAAATCGCTTCCAGGTTCTCCATAAAACCATATACGCCTGGAGCTACTTCTCACTTTGCAGCTCCGGTCTCGCCTGCTTAATTAAGGCTTGCTTTCATCATTCCTCCCCTCTGACCACTATAGTGCTCAACATAAAAAACCAAAAAAAAACCGGTTTGTTAATGACGACATGCTACAGGATGTCAAGAACATCTTCATATTCTTGTTTTTTGATTACCTGCCGACGAAGATCGACCTACACTACAGGCCTCCACCCAAAAAGGACGAGACCTGGATATGCACAAAAGAATATCATATCTGATACCTTTTTGCCAATTTCTCTTTTTCATCATGTTTGCCCACATAAGGAACTCCGTATTGAAAGGGGTTGATGGGTTCTTGGAATGGGGTTTTCATTCTTCACAATACTACCCTTTGTATCCAGTCCTTTAATATTCAGTTTCGGATTTGACCCGCATCATTGAATCACCCCAGATTGTCCCATTTGGGCATCATATGAATTGGTTCATTTGTCACACTACTCATAACATCACCTGTAACGTCTGGTTTTCCTATACAAAATCTATAAAAAAAACCTATCAGTATATTGTGTCAGACAGTGCTGTGATGTCTTCACAGGTCAGAGTCTGGTGAGGCTAGCAGCGACACAGATGATCTTACAGAGTATAGGTTACTCTATTTCCCAGGGATGCACACCTAATAGCTGTTTGTCACATTCCAGTTGCAATTAACATCCATAACAAGCCCCACCTATAATCTGATAAAACTGCCTAACATAAAGTGACAGTCATGCACTCACATATGGTACATTGAAGGCCATGTTGCTCTGTCCACTGCAGACCCATACATCGCAACGATTCTTTGAGTGTAATCTCCTCCCCACTGTCCACAGCTCTGATGGTGATATTGAGGGATCCCTGGGGGCCATGGGTCCAAGACAACCCTCCACAACCAGGCTAAACGGAATAACTCAACTGCCATATGCAAAAAAAGGGAAGTGGTAAAACATGTTCTCACGTATGGTTTGTAGTCAGCTCAGCGCTCACAAACTTGATGATACCGTCTGTTTCTTCCTCTGTGGAGAATGCTCGCAAAAATGAATCATAAGGTAGTTCTAACTGTAGCATGCCCTAATGACTGAAAGCATTTCCAATTGGTCATGACGCTACAGTCTCCCGCCACTGTGCACCCCATGTATGTTGTAGGGAGTAGTTCACAATTTCACATCAAGGTTGAAGGGGGGAGGGGAGTCACTGGAGGTAACAGGTACTGCATGAAACGGGACCTGGCAGGTACTGATGAACTGGACCTGGCAGGTACTGAATGACCTGGACTCTGCAGGTACTGAATAACTGGAAACCTGGCAGGTACTACTGAATGACGGACCTGACAGTTACTGAATGAACTGGACCTGACAGGTACGGAATGAACTGGACCTGGCATGTACTGAATGAACTGGACCTGGCAGTGACTGAATGAACTGGACCTGGCAGGTACAGGTAAGACAATTATTCAACAACCGCATATCAACAGGGTTCTATGTGATTTATTCTGTTACCAACATGCGACATGAACCACAGCTACTGTTGAACACCATCAATGACCAGTACAATATTTTGGGCTGTCTTGTTCTATCAGTCTACAAGACCAATGGAAACAGTTTTCAATACAGTAATAGGTTCATTTTCACCTAATTTTGTACTGTTCCATTATATTGTCAATAACACACATATAATTTCATACAACTAAGTAGTGAATCAGGGCAAAGTTTGGACTGACGATCAGCAGCTTACATTGTCAGGTTTGTCGTGGTGTACACTTTTTGCCTTTCAGAGTTCTGTTTATTTTCTGTGGCTGTATCCACGTCGCCCAAAGAACAGCAGAGTCAGGCTCCTCTGAAGAACCATGTGGTCTGAGTAGTATGCGCTAGACGAAGGCTGTCTTGCTGCAAGATAATAAAGACACTTTGTCGCGAGTCATATCGAAGTAACTCTATGCCGTCATCTGCTAGCAGGTAAATCACCAATTTGTGAGAGGTACATCCCTACCATGCCCAGTAACTGGTGGGCTCATTGGACACAAGTCATCTTATTTAATATCGAAGGGGAGGGGGATACCCAAATCACATTCCACCTAAGTTTTTTGTTCAATCTCACATGTGTGAAATCACATAGTTGGTAATTTCACCGCTGAATTCCTCAGCTTCGGCCGGGACCTAATGTATCCATTTTTTATCAATTTTCATCAATCTCCAAGATTGCACAAATTATGCAATTTGACTCTCGCATGAACTTTTGGATTCCACAGTCTAGTCCTTTTTTGCAATCAACTGGTTTTTCTTTCTATTTTTGCATGTATTCTGTTTCAACCACCTACTGTACTTCTAAGAAGCGAGAGAGCAAATTGCATAGAGATGGATATGATTTGCCCACCCCTTAGTGTGCTACCTATAAGTGGCACAAATCAGTGACCAATTGTCAATATCATTAAGACTGATTTGTGGCCCATGTTCTACCGTTTATGGAATTGTGACTAGAATTGCCTGAATTATGCAATTTAAACACATTACTTCCATTCTCCTATTTTAATGGATTTAATCTCGGGACCCACGGGTGGACTGCACCAGACATTTCATGGAAATCCAACAAACTTGAACGTTGCCTAATCAACATGCAAATTAGACACACGAATTACCAACTACCTCCAATTTATGGTAAAAACCAGAGCACCAATGGTGGTTGTAGCAGCTCGAACGCATACTCACAACGAGAACTGACATGGGGATGTGGGTTAACTAAGCTTGTGGGGGCCCCAATAAAAGATGTTTGCCCCTCTCAATTACAATTATGTGACCTACCAAAACACTATGCACAAGCATTTTTTTCCAAGACTCCATCTTTGTAAGGAGAGATGTTTTTTTTGTTTTTTTTTTTTTTTGGTTTGGGGGATCTTCCACACAATTCATGATTAAATGTTTCTTGCTAATGGCTGAATTCAAATGTGGTCATTCCATCATCGCTAATGGCATTTTTCAATACTTGCTAAAGGCACAAGGACTCTGCAATCATGGCTGTGGCCATATGTTGGTGTGTCGCATGTGTTTGATATCTAACGAACCCAAACATCAAAAAATTTGGTAGGGTTCCATTATGAGTCAAATTGTGCTTCCTTAACCCGAGCAATCAAATCAAGTACCAAGTTAAAATATGCAATTTCATAAAACATGCAAATTATACACTTCATTGACCTCCCAGTGACCCTGACTTAATTTAATATTTCTTTCTCAGAACCATGGTAGACCACATTTCACCACGTTTTCGTGAAAATCCCGAAGTAACTTGGAAAATTTGCATAAATATGCAAATTAGACCACTAAATTAGCATATTTTAGGCGAAATCTAATCAGTTCAGCTACCTGTCATCCAAGTCCAACATGCCAAACGACAACATCACTGTAGCACATATGGTTTCTTGTGTACTCTTGCTAACAAGCCTGAAAATTAATTACATCACATAATCTAATTACCCACTTATTAAATGACTTTGTGCCCAAATCTAATCACATCGTGTACACCTAACCCCTGTGCTACACACAAAATTCGTCACATCGGCCTCAACGGTTTGTGAAGAAATCCGGCTAAAAAGAAAGTGTGACATACACCACACACAGCACCCCACACAACCCCGCACACACACCCGCCATAGTGACCACTAAGTCTCCTCCTGAATTTATCCTTCAAGGGCGATACAAAAAAGACAGAGACGTCACAAACAGATGTCTTATTCTGCCTACCATTCAGGAAATGCGAATACTCACCAGCCTGCTCATATAGCCCCTATCTCACTGGTCCTCCAAATAGCCTTGAATTGCCTTTTATCAGTTAATCCTACAACCCGTTATTGCGAATACAAGATTCTGATTGGCTATAATCCCAATCACATGGCTGACTGTTCTTTTGCAATAACAGTCCCATGTTTTTGCAATACCAGTCAGCTGGTCATAGAGTAACCCAACACCTTTAATACTTGCTTGATTTGCTGCGTCTTAAGTAAGCGCAGTACTTTTTAAATGGAAATGTAAGTAGCATGACCTTTGGAAGTTTACACGTGCAGATCCGGCTCCCAGTATATGCGCGCTCACAGGGGCGTACTCCCTAAACAGAATACAAACAGGTGAAAAATGACTCATTGCTTGTTTCATTTGTGAACGCGTCTCTGTCTCTGGTGGAAATACGCACAGCAAGGCACCGCTAATCTTTTGTGTATGGTACGCAATGCAGTTTACTCCAATCAAACTAACGCGCATAGTTACCCAAGTTGCTTATTCACTGCTTTGTTGGAGTCCAAGTCCACCAGGCCGGTCCAAGACCAAGTCCTCACACCTAGTCTGAGTCAAGTCCGAGTCCTTGTGTCCGAGCCCCGAGTCCGAGTCCACGAGTCCCTATTACAACTTGGCATTTTAGCAGAAATATATGGTAATCAGTTCAAAGCGCAAGTTATTGCCGTAGTTGTTGCATCATCGCCCACAAACAGGGTGATATTTGAAGGTTGCATAATTCATCCCATACAAAATTTGGGGTTGCCCCGTATCTGTTTTACAGTTTTAGTCATCATTGGGGAAGTCATTACAAATAGCCATGTAGATGCAATTTGCATTACAGCAGTGCCAAAACAACAAATAACAGGCCTGGAGCATTACTCATGTATCTAACTCCACCTGATCCCCACCTCTCATAGTTTGCAAACTCTAGGACAATGATAACTTTTCAGAAAGCAGTTATCACTCTGAATTATTTTTCATTGCATTTCAAGAACACAACAATCCATCTTTATAGACAGGCGTATAGTGTAGTACCTCATAAGGATGCCACTGCTAACAGCCATTCCGACAAGCTCAGTTAGTCAAAACATGAACTATGGCTAGATTTGAGCAAGGGAATTCTGGAGACACTGTGACCACAAGGGGACAAGTTACATCGCATAAATGATTGTTCAATGTCGATGTCTAAATTTCTGCAGTATAACACCTGAATTTCAGAGATTCCCTGGGGATTTTTTCTGGAGCAGTCTTGAACTGGAGTAAGAACGAGTCACCGAGTCCAACCAGCCGAGTCCCGAGTCCGCGTCATTCAAGAAGTCTGAGTCCGAGGACCGGAGTCTTTCAAATCGGTCTCGAGACCAAGACGGGACTCGAGTCCTCCAACGCTGATTTACTGAATAGAGATACAAAGATATAGATCTAGAGATATAGATATCATTAATCTTTGAGTATTTACTATTTGCGGTTGTAGAACAGGCATAAACAACAGCAGGTAGATTTGTCCTGTCTATAATCGGTCTTGACTCTGAAATTGGGCCTGAATAAAGAACTCGGCAGCGCTATTTGTTAGTTACTTAAATTCAGAGTCTTGGATGTTCATCGCTAGTAAAAGGATCCCAGTTGATAGTTGTATCCCTCAATAAGCAGCTAGGGTAACTTATTGCGTTAGTTCCATCGGGAAAGTAAATTGCATCGCGTACCATACACAAAAGATTAAGCAGGGCGTGCCTGTGCATATTGCCACAGGGATGCAATACAAACCACACGTGCGGAATCGGAGGGTCTGCGCGTGTAAACATTGATTTCACGAAAGCAACGGCAACGCGTCCGCCGGTTGGGTATCCCGATTGAAGCAAAGACACCCTCTGAGCGCACATAAATGAGAGCAGGATCTGCGCGTTGTAAACCATAAATCAACTAATAGACTTCCAGAGGCTCACGCTACCATACATTTGACTATTTGAGCGACTAAAGGGACGGACTAATAAGACAGGGACCAATGAAATAAAGAGACCATTCAAATGTGGATTCATGATAGGGACTAATAGTAACGGACAAAGAGATGAGGGAATAAGGAGTCAGATACCAAGGTGAAGAAAAGGACATGGGAGTAGGAACTAATGAGACGGGGGACAGAGCTTGGACCAATTTATTGAGGAAAAACTATGGAGATGAGAGACAGGAAGTAATGGGCGGGGACTGATTGGACAGGGACCCAGAAAAGCCAAAAGGCTAAGGAATTCCTTAACTCCGTTCTGACAAACCTATGCTAGCCACCAAGGCAAATGGGAGGATTGCACCAGTCATCATGGGGCAAAAAACAACCTGACAAATTACGTTTATGCAATCAACCAATAGGCGTTCCTATACTCTGATAAGAAAGCTACACACGGAACTTCAGATTTCAGACTTTGACCTCCAGTGACCTCAAATGAACTGGTCGTGACCCCAAAACAATAGAGTTTATGTGTCATCATGAGGGGAAACACATACCAAGACAGAATGAGTTCCATCCATCCAGGTAGCGTTGAGTTATCGTGTTGACAAGCAAAAATTGGCCAAAATAATCAACTTATTCACAAAAATTGCTATTTTGACCAAAATTCAACCCTGACCTATACCAAAAAAAAATAGGGTCCTGTTACTCCCCATAAGAAAGCTACACACCGATTTCAACCTGATTTGACCAACCAATCTGAACTATCTGGATTTACAAGGTTTTCGCCTTTGACCTTGGTGACCTCTGACCTGACCCAGGAAACGATAGTGGTTCATGTACTAATCAGGGGAACACACACATACCCAAGTAGAGTTGCATCCATCCAGGTGGGGTCGAGTTATCTGTTTACAAAGCCAAAATGGCAAAATCTCGACTTTTCACAAATTTTGCTATTTTTGACCAAAATTCATCACCAACTATACCAAAAAAAATAGGGTCACTGTGCCCCATAAGAAAGCTTAAACAACAAATTTGATACGACCAACCCATTCGGACTTATCGTGGTTAGAAGTTTTTCAGACTGTTGACCTCTGGTGACCTCAAGATAACTCTGACCTGGACCACATAAAACATAGGGTATGTAATCATTATGGGGAACACACATACCAAGTATGAGTTCATCCATCCCGGTGTCGAGTTATCGTGTTTACAAGCAGGCCTCACATACACACACTACACACACGTACACACAACACACACACACATACACACGGCACACCACTGTCATGACTGCATAGATTCTCTGCTTCACAAGGAATCATAAAATGGGCAATCTGGCCCAAGTGAGACGTACCTTGGACCAAAACATTCCTGAACATCCCGGAAGTTTGGCTTATGGGCTTCATTATGACTGAATGTCAGCACTGTGCACCTAAATTGGTAGGAGACGCAGCATTTTGCATAATTCCACACGGGGCATTGGTTCATAAATCACTGTGCACCCCCTTGGGGGAAAAGGAAACACCTATTAGAACATCATGACGGAAAATCAGCACCGTGCACTGAAAATTGTAGGAGATACCAAGATGTTGCGGTTATATTCATATAATGGGCCTGGGGCCAGACATGAACCCAAAATTGGAAGCGCCCCCAATGGCACCTCTCAAGGAATCATTACATGTACCTCTTGAGAAATCAATTGAAGCTTGTGGAAAGGAGATGCATTTCCAAGTTACCATTGTGTGAATTTCATGAAATGGGCCCCTGGCCCCAAGTGGGGGACTTTGGACCAAAAATCGGAACAACCCCAAGATACGGCTGTTAGACCTATTAGGACTGAACATCAGCGCTGTGCACCAAAATCTGTAGGAGGAAATACATTTCAAATTTTGATAAATAATGGCCTATACTGCCCCGTTAATGACTTTTGACGACACCCAGTCAAACATGTCCCATGGGTCAATAACCATTGTGTTCAAGTTCAGTGACATCATCAACCAGAATGACTGTTTGGGAAGCCCAAAAAGGCAATTGTTGACAAGATGGACGGACGGACGGACGGGAAAGATAGATAATATAAAAAACAATAGAAAAAACAAACGGTTATTGTACTCCCAAAGAAAAGCCAGCCCCAATTTCCAGCTTGATTTTAGATGCGTTATCATGACACAAAAAACAGAGAGAACATGAGATCAATTTGGGAAACACACATACCAAGTATGAGCTTCATCATCTGGGTGGGTCAAGTTATCATGTTCTATACCGCCTAGGCTAAATCAGCCCAAAATATTTTTTTAACAACTTTTCAAATTTACTTGGAGAAACCACAAAAACCCCCAGTCAACACCAGGAAACAATAGGGTTCTTGTAATCCTAGAGAGAAGCTACACACAAATTCCAGCCTGATTGAACAAAAAACACTCTGGATTTCTTGTGTTTCCTGGTGACCTCAGATGACATTTGATGACCGAAACACTGGGACCATGAAGGGGACTCGTATTCTTTGTGTTCATTTAGGGGAACACACATACCAAAGCTTGAACATGATCCATCCAGCTGGGAATCAAGTTTCTGTGTTCACCAGCCGGTTGCCACCCTGATACCAAGTACAAAATTTCATAAACATCGGTCTCACCGTTTAGGGAACGTGTGACAGCACACAAACACCACACCACACACACTTCTGTTCCGAAGTAGATTAAAGAGTAGCTTTGCAAGAGGGCACAAGGAGTTGTTGGCAGGTCACCAGTGATGTCCCCAAGGGGCAGGTCCCTTGTCTTGGAGATTCCGTGCAACCAAAGTATAATATTGACAGGAGGTCAGACAACACTATGTTGTATCAGAGCAGTGGGTCACAAGGGGGGGGAGCGGGTCCAGGGAGAATAGCCACCCTTCTCTACAGTATATAGAGAATGCCAAACCAAGGTAGCCTACATGGCAGCAACAGAAATAAGTAAAGATGCTTATAGCCAAGGAGGGTTTTCGCCCCTCCCGCTTCCTGACTTAAGTTATCTCGCCTGAATCGCTGCGCCTGCAGTATGATAATATGTCAGGCCACACATAGGTCTTACTGCCAATAGTTACAGCCATAGCCTCGGGGGCATATAATTGAGGTACGGCCACTGGTCTTTCATGAGGAATTTGTCTTCTAACCTTCTTCATAAACTAAAACTTAACCAATGGTTCTTAGGGTATGACAACTAATAAAATTCCTTGAGATACGACACCAATGGAACAACACCCCGAAGACCCAAAATTCTAGATATTTTACTTGATTGTGACGTCCGATTATGAAACAGTGATTTGAACCCTAACCTGGAATTGAACATCATCAATGATTTTGAAACCTTTGTGCAGCGTTGCACTTGACGCAGAGGGAAAGATTTGTCTGGGAAGGGGCATGCCAATGGAAAGAGAATTCGTGCTGAGAGAGCGAAGGCCAGGAGAAGTTGGTGAGATCAGTGCACATGCTAAGGACAGAGATGGACCGTGTCCTCAAGTCCCATTTAGACAGACTGTCATGGAAACTCTGCGAATTATTAGTCTCATGTATTGACGTGGAGAGTCAGGAAGCTAACATGAGGGCAAAGACCTGGACATTTGGCCTCTAATGACTGAAGGGGACAGGGCTTCCACAGGTTCATCTGGCTTCAACTGAAGGCACATAACGAATAGACATATTATTTAATATATTTAGTAATTATGCAGTGTATTTTTAGCACTGTCGAGTTTGAGATGGTTGTCAGCTACTCAAGTACTGATGTCCTTGTTGGTGTTTTGCACTCGTGTCAACAACGGCCGACGTTCAACAGGTCAGATGAATCTAGATCGGATACCCTCCCAAAATCAGAGAAATAAAGAAGGGTTAAATGTGGAATAGTGAGAATGGAATGTACGAATAGTATTGGGTAGATGTACAATATCGTAGGGGGTAGGGTAGCTGCCCCACAAGGTAGCAAGTTTCTGTAAGCCGTCAGTTGTAACCCTCCCAACCCATTCTTCCCATAAATACTAGTTGTTGTCTAGGAAGATCAACTAAAACAGTGATGGTACAGCCTCTGTGGGAGTGTGAGGAGGAGGGGAGAAGAGTGGTGGGGCCCCCACAACTACCCTTGTGATTGCCACTGTCAAGGCACTTCAAATGATGAGGTTACAATCTTCAAAGGGGTTTCAGACCAAACTCGGATGGTCTTCTGATTGGCCGAAGGTTTGTTTATGTAACTCCATTTAGAATGATGCGGTATCATAGCGACAAAATTGTCCTTTAATTTGAATGCTCAAGAAAATCGAAGAAAGACCTTGGGTGTATTATCATCTACTTGACAAAGACATCGTTTGTCAGGCGTTAAGCAGTTGGTGACTCACCCACTTCAGTGAGCTAAAGTGAATTCAGAGTGATCTGATTCAGGTTTTTTCGAAAAAATTGTCCATAACTTTGATACTTTCGTTCAACCACTCCTCCTGAATTTTCCAGTTGTAATACTATAAGGCCAGTGCCTCCAGTATGTGGTAAATGCTGGGGATAAGACATTTCAAAAAAAAATTTTTTTTTTTTTTTTTTTTTGTTTTTTTGCAGCTGATTAATGTGATTAGGAATGTTTACCTTTATAATGCTCCCTTGCTTCTATTCTGTAAGTCAATGTAAAAAGTTACAGCCTATTTCCGATAAACTGTTTGCTGAAACTAAAGTTGTCAAGTGTACCCGTCGAGTGCGCTCTTCACTGTGTCCTGTGTGTAATGCAAAATTGTTTAACGCGCCCGTAGTGTGATGTTTGGAACATGCTTGTTCCGCCGCGGTGGCAAGGAAACTCAACTAAGATGTAAATTTCATACACTTCTCGGCAGAATTATTTTTGGGGCACACATCGTTACAATTCATTTTTGCTTTCTGAGCATCTTTGCCAAGTGATACGTATCAATAATTCAAGATGGCAGACGACGGTTATAACGCGGCCCGCCGGTTCCCCCTTGATACAGACCAACCGTATAAACATGAAGACTAGTGGCAGTGTCCCATACCAACTCTCTCTACTTACTAAGCAGTAGCATCAGCAGTCCTTTCATATGGTTTTTCTCAGTATTTTTGGACTGTTGAGGGTTGAGTTCTCTCTCACACTTCATGTTTCACATAACTTTGAATATTCCCAGCTAAACTAGTGAAACAAGCAGGTGTTCTCTCACTTCACCATAGGTCATCCACACGGTTGCATGCTCCCGTTTTGTTTTAACAAGGGCCCCCGGTTTCCAATGCTGTAGCGAATCATTTATATCCCTGCTGAAAAAAATTAAAATTCTGGAATACTGTTTTCGGGAAGATTTATAGCCTATCTCTCACCACACAACTTGTGGCCAATGTATGTTAGGATACGTTTAAACCATGTGCTCTCATATTCTGTTATCGTAACTGACAGTGTGTATTCTACTTTTCGGCCTACATGGTAAATCAATTGTGAATAGATCATGACGGAAGTTACCGGCAGCGGTGTACTTCTCTATAACTCATTGGGGTGCAATTGCTCTTGCCCCCGCAAAAAAAAAAAAATAAAACATTTGCAGTAACACTTACGATATCTCTTGATCGATATGCGTCATCTCATTTTAATCCATGTGGCAATGCCATCTATAACGATAGTGAGTTACCGTAGGGAATAGATAATGTATGTGAATTAAAAGAAGAGGATGAGTGATGTACAGGGAGGGGATGAATGGTCAATGATGAAGAAAGCTCTCATAAAAAGTAGATGAATGTGGAAGAGAGGCATTCATTCTCTAGCTTTTCAATGATAGTTAATGCATTGCAATCAATATTTTACAAATTTGATTTTCAAATTTCATAATGGTCATATTTTTTTCTTCATTTGGAATGTGCCTGTACGCTCCGGGATCCAGGCCCTACAAGACAACTCATGCACACAAAGTATAGTCATTAGTGCCCTGTACATCTCAGCTATGAGAGTAAAATCATTAGACTCCTGATATTCAGCATGAGGTTGACCGAGGACCAGCCCAGTACTTCTTTCAAAGTTCTCGTTTTGTCAGTATATTGTCGATCTGTAGCCGCATGCATTCCAAACAATGCCCGATATTATTTAAGTTTTGCCCAAATTTGTAAATTAAGTACAGTCAAATTTGCATTTGGACTCGAGGACCGGACTCGACACTGGGACTAACCGGAAGCACGATGACCTCGGACTCGATTGAAGAGGCTCGACTCGCACTGTTCCTGAGCCTGACCCTTTTCCACAAAACTAAATTGGTCGTGGGTCACATTCCCTTAGGCTAGATTGATACGGATAACGTCTACCGTAAGCTAGGCAGTAGGCTGTAGTCGCTGTACTTTGTGTGATCAGAACTAGTTAGGGCCTAGGCTAGTCACTTATCGAGAAACTTTACTGCAGCACACTTCCCATTGGAAGGTGACTAAATCCGCAACCTCATGCCTCCAACTCTCCTCCCCGACTACGCAGCCCTCTATACCTTCAAATATAATTCAAGAACATTCTAATCCACGCAATGTTTAAATTTGAATTGGTATAATTTTGATACCTCAAAGCCTAATTTTGGGACCCCAGCTGTCTTGTTTGATCATGTTTTGTAAACAAGTTGTTGCAACCGAAGGGCTTTATTTTTTGGCTGATCCTCCTCCTCTCACATTGGGCACGTGCAAGACATTACCATATAAAATCCTACATGATTATGCATATCTTAGAGTGGCAACGGTAACACAAACAACATCTTGTACTCAGTGTAGGCATTTATTGAGAGACCTCCAGATGATTCCGGCAAATCTTTGGTAATTCTCACCGCCAAAGCCAATAGGGGAATGCATACGTTCCAAGCCCTTCTTAACTATAATATTGGTCTTTTGGTATATTAAATTGAGATCAAGCTTTGTCAGAAACGGAAGTTAAAAGCCTCTCGCAGCAGTGTGGTCGAGCTCAGGAGGAGAAGTAGCAATCAATGTAGCCAAATAGGAATTGTCGGCAGATAAAAACTGTTTTTTTCTTGGGGAAAATAGCACATTTCAGTCAGATTGCACAATGATAATTTAGGCTAAAAATGATCAGGCGAACATACTAAATTTTGAGAGAATATGCCCCACGGCAGAAATAGAAAGACAATTGAAATTACAAGTTTTTTCCAATACATTAGGGCCCTTTTCGTAAATGCCTGTTGCGTGCAATTGTGGGATAGTTGTTTGATGCATGTCTGTTTATACTCATGGGCAATTTGTGTAGCATTAATGGGAAACGTATATTTCAAGTCTCTCCTTCTGTCGCGTGCATCTTCTCTCAAAATTTGTATGTTGTCCCCGATCATTTTTTACAAATGATCGTGACAGATCTGACTAAAGTGCTGATTCTCGACATGAAAAATAGTTTTAATCCTCTGACATTCCTATTTGGCCTTCCATAGATGCCTCCTTTGCCCCCTGATCTAGACACCATGCATTGCGATAAAAACAACAAAAAAAAAGAAGCTATTTGGAAAAGGGCTAGGCTAGGCTATCACACGTATCAGAAAGAATTTTAACTGTACGCACACTTCCCATTGAGACAAATCCGTCACCTCATGCCTCCAACTTCTCCCTCCGATTACGCAGCCCTCTATAACCGTCAAAATATCATTCAAAACATTCTAATCCACTGCACTGTAATTGTATAAATTGATACTTACAAGCTCTATTTTGACCGTATTAATTGTGGAAAATCACAACCTGTTGTTGTTTTCCCAGCCCGTCTTGTTTTGGAACATAGTTTGTAAACAGAAGGTTGCTACTCCGCTCATTTTTAAAGATCCTATCTTTCACATTGGGGCACATGCAAGCCATTACTACAGAAAATAATCTACATGATTATCATATCTTTAGAGTGGCAACGACGTAACACAGACAACAACTTGTGACTCATTGTAGGCATTTATGAGTTTCCAGACTGATTCCGGGCAAATACTTGGTAATTCTCAACTGCTAAATACCAATATGGTGAATGAATGATTCCAAACCTTATCTTAACTACTATATATGGTCTGTTGGTATATTTAATGATATGCAAGCTTTCGAAACTGAAGTAAAAAGAAAGTTGTCCGCTTAGCTGCCTATCGCTAGCCTAAAAACAGCCTAGGCCTCGATTTGTGAACGCATCTTCGTACAGGGACTAAAGCCGTGAGCGCAGGCCTTGGCGAGCTAGCCGATGCTAACAATACACACGCCCCCTGAGTCCCCAGCATGCATCAAAACTTCCACCATGCCCCACAACAGGCCATGATGTGCGAAAAGGTGACGTATTCACTTCCCTACCGGCTTGCCTGGACTTGTAAAGCTGCTATGCATAAATGACAGGAACAAATAAACAATATCCAACCACCTCTACTGAATGGTTTTCAAGAGCAGGTTGTACACCTCAGTCAGTCCTGCTCTATTCATATACTTGGTGAACATTAGTGCGAACCTGCATGCAATATTACCGCGAACTAACATAGCAAGTAGCAGCGACTAAATACTAATAGTGAACGCTCGAGTAGTACGAAGCCGAATAGCACCGATATAATCAGTGGGACGTTTATGAAGCGTTGCTACAATCGACATAGTATACATTTCCTGTAACTTGAATGGAAGTGCCCGAAGAAATGTTATTATATAAACTTCTGATGTGGTCAATGTGTGGGAGACCGACCGGTGTCGATAACACCCTGACTGAGGAGAATTGTGTTGCGCCCACCAAGTTGTTGTGCCCGCTAGTGGATCGGATTTTAAAAAGGCCTTTTTGGCTATTTCGAAATTGACACTCAGTGAATTGGGATGCAATGCGTAGCGGAGACCATGACTATAACCCCATAACCGAATTGTATCGCACCCGAATAATCTCAATCGTTATGTGCTACTACTGATGACCCGTGGTTTGGTTGGTCACATCATAGAGTTCATCGCAAGGGCGTCGGACCGTTCCGAAAGTGGGGGGGGGGCATATCGTACCAAATGACCCTGCTCAAGGCGAGCGTCCACCAACGTTGGCGCTGAGCGTACCACAAAATTCAGATTTCATACACTCCAATCGACGGAAACAGCCTTGCCAGCTCAATAGCCCCATCTATACAGGTGTGTTCGAGTAGAATACAGACAAAAAAAGTTGTGCATGTGGCACCAAGATGATTTACCGAGTATCACACATGGTATTTTTTATTACCTTTCCTACTCCCGCTTTGTTTGCGTGGGATCCAGGTTTCTACCGAACGGTCTCTGGTGGGATCGAGGGAAAAGCCTATGCGTACGGACCACTCCAATTTGGACAGAAAGTTTTTTACCAAATTTTACAAGTCAGTCCCTGGAAACTATTGGCGAGCGCTAGCGCGCGAAAAAAATGCAGGTTTCCAGGTTTTCCGGCATTTTATCGAAAAAGTACTGCGCACAAAAAAAAAAAAAACACACCTTCGCGGGTTGTCTTCCCAAATTTTCCACGAATTTTCCATGTCAGAAAAATTGGGGGGGGGGGGAAGCAGTCTTCCCCCAAGTCTTCTGAAATTGTCGCGTGCAAAAAATAATTCGAAAGCATTATGTAGCCTACACAACGCTGGAGGAACGCCATTGCGCGCGAAACACTTACTAAATTATGCACTTTTTTACTATTCGATCTAAGTTCGAGAACTCGGAATAAAACATGGGTAATCCTCCACTTCCGGCCCGTGTCGAGTTTCATATCTCACCTGGGGTAGCACCTGATTAGTGGCTAAAACAATTTCCAACGCGATTTTGTTGGTTAGACAAAGATTGAATCACTTTCGGTGATCACTATCGTGCATTGCATATATTTTTCATCACGGGTCCGGAAAATTGGGGGTGGGACAACATATGATATCCCCCCACTTTTGAAAGTGGGGCATGCCCACCTCCCCCTTCCCCCACCTGTTGACCGCCATGGTTCATCGTTTGGTACCACTTGTTAGTGGTCCATCTTATTTTGCTAAGCTTGCGGGGTTCTTCAGTAGCGGATACAGAGGGCGTTCCCTGGGGTCCGCCCCCCCCCCTTTGGTTTCAGAGCTTCCTCGAAATATATGCCTTCTAACCAATATTGATCCCTATGGCTTCGGGGATTTGGACCCCCCTCACACACACACACACACCCACTCAACTTTCCCCGATATATGATGTCATCTGTGCTGACTGTACCCTCTACATAAGAAATACTCTTTACAAGATGTACATTAGTAGAAGTTTTGCGCGCTTCGCGCGCACTATTGTTTGTCAGTTTTATGTTGTTCACTTGTACTAATGCAGGGCGGCACTACAGAGAGGCAGTGTTAGGCTTTGCCTAATAGCCTACGTGTATCATTCACCTCAACGCTTACACATAGGCCTCTTCTACATCTCAGAAGACCCAGAGTGAGTTTCTCTCATGATTTTTTTTCTATATTTTTAAGTCAGACCTCGCTCAGCACACACAAAACGTTTAAAAACGTTTTCAAAAACAGTTCTAAATATGGTTCGCCAATGTTTCTGAAAAACTTTTTTTTCTGAGTAACATGAATGTTTGCAAAAACGTTATGAAACATTTTACCAAACGTTTGAGGAAATGTTTTTTGTAACTTTTTGTTTTTTTGATATTATGAGTAACAGCGGACCAAGGAGCCGATCGATAATCTAACAAACTCCGACATCACTAGCTCACCCTCAACCGTTTTTGAGTACTGTTTTGTCTCTAAGGTTTATGGAGGCAATTTTTTAAAAACAATTAAAAGTTTCCAAAACGTTTTTTTATACGTTTTGTAAACGTTTAACCACAGTTTCCTAAATCTATGTTTTCTCACAAAACCTTTTCAAAACTTTGTTAAAAATGTTTTTGAAACGTTTGCTTGTGTTTGTAGGGCTATTAGCAAATAAATAGATCGGGGCGCAAATGACAGTATATCCCCCCCCGGCGAGATTCCATTGAAATCGTTGTATATTTGAGAAAACTGCAAATAGTATTCAACGCTAAAACTACTGAGGCTGATTTGAGTGCTGGAAAATTTATATTCAAATCAGGTTTATGACCGAACCTATTCATCACCTTTTGTGTGAATTCTCGCGCTATGCCGCGGATGTGGTGTTATGTTGCGAGTCCCCCCATGACCGGCCTTCACGTAACGGACACCGTGGCTCATGGAAAAGTATATACGTCGTATGTTGATGTAAATCCAAGCACGCAGGGATCAGTACCCAGCTATTGTTGTACATATGCCGTGAATTATCTTAACAACCAACAAAACATTGAGGGTTGACTGACACCCCCCCCCCTATTACCTGCTATAGCCGCTTCATGCAGCACACATCGAGGACGGCACCACTAGGGAGGCCTCCCCATACCGTCATGGTTATTTTTTAAAAAAAGCAAGTTTCGGAAAGAGGGGTGCGTGATGGGTTCGGATATATCTCGATCGGTCCTCCGGCCGCGGATCCAGATTTTTTGGGGAAAATGAAAAAATTAAAAATGGACATTCGTAGAGGAAATTTCGATAATAAAGTGAATGAAAAATGGTATAGACGTCGTGGGGGATGGGGTGAGGTTGAAGGACAATTTTGGACATGCCATTTTCGCTGGAAGTCAAGTTGGACCCTCCCTTTCGAAAATCCTGGATCCGCCCTTGGTCTTCTTTGAAAGTGTCATTTTTGTGATCAAGATCCGTCTTTGTACCCCAGACGTTCGCAATTATACAGAAAATACTATGCAGTTTGGCAAGTTTATTAGGGTATCGAAAATCAGAGTGTGAGCTGCTCCTACTCGTCTGCTCTTGAAAAGTGTTGACAGACTGTTGAAAGCCGCCAGTTGTTGGTAATTACCAATCAAGTCGATTATTTTGGTATGGTACGCAACTTGCCTTGCGCTCGCCCGCTTTCACCTACAGTCCGAAGTCTCGACCTGTTATTTACGGGATAAACTGCAACTCGGGAGCCTTTTACTGGTGAAAATAAAACAGTCGAGACTCTTGAATTTAGGTAAATAACGAGGACGAGGCGCAGCGAGTTCGTTATTAAGCTAAATTCAGAGTCAAGATTGTTTATGAACCGTAAAGTCACCTTTGTAGTTTTAGTCCTATTCTCTACAAACCGCAAATCAAGAAATATCCCCCAAACGATTAGAAGTATCTATATCTCTAGATCTAGATCTTTGTATCTCTAAACAGTAAATAAACTGCTAGGGTAACTATTGCGTTGGTTCAATCGAAGTCAATTGCATTGCGTACCAACACAAAATAGTTGGCAGTAGCGTGCTGTGCGCACTTTTCACGGAGACGCAATACAAACCAACGCGTGCCGAACTGAGGGTTTCTGTGCATAGAGTATAATATCACTGCTAGAGTGTCGCCCTCCTTTTAGACGCGCATGAATCGCATGGAGCGCCTAAGCTATGTACAATTTGCATTGCCGCATTACCGGTCCGGGCAAAATTGACATGTCTGTGCGTGTGAACCGTTAATATAATCGCTCGCTGTGTGAACATGCGTTCTTTCTCCAATGCAAAGAGCGACGCCTCGTTTCGCTCGTTTGTATCATAAGCATCATTAAACTAGAGGGCGGACTGTTCGGCGCGCGCGCGTCAAGAAAGAGCCTACAACACACAAAACAATATTACAACTTCGTATTTTAACCTGGTCAGCATACGCGCGCGTATCAAACCATCATCAATTGCGCCGTTCTTTTACAGAATTCCGCATCATCGGGAACACGCGCAAATAGCTCGCTGCGAGCAATCTTTGAACGCGTTTCTGTTTAAAAGACGCGCGGTATCCTATCGTTAGTCCTACGGCACTTGGTGATTTCATGGGGAATTGGGCGTGCGCGTACTTAAAAAGTAGTGTTCTGGCGTTGGGCCAAGCATAGGGATTTGTACATGATATAATAGGGCGTTAAACAACGCGTTCTCACTCAGACCGCCACCAGCTCCGGGCAAATGTCAATTTTTGGCCGCCGGCCCGTAATGGCGCAATGCAAATCTTTTTACGCTAGCTTAGGCCTCCATGCGATCATGCGCGTCTAAAATCAGTGCGCACTCTAGCATTAATATTATACTCTATGTTGTATTACTTTTGAGGCAGTACGCCCTCTGAAAGGGCGCGCGTACTGAAAGCCGGATCTGCGCGTTCAAACATAAACTTCCAAAGGCTCACGCAATCTTTACTTCGCGTTCAAAAGTACTGCGTGTTCTTAAACAAAAAAAAAAAAACTATTAAAAACTCATTGAACGAATTTAATTGAAATTGCAAAATAGTAAGGAGGACTCTCACCGCTTCTTTAAAGCAATAAATAGTGCCACAAAAAAGTAAGAGGATCCATTTCAATAAATTATGATGAACAAATCGTTGGAGAACAGATGCAAAATTCAAAATACCGCCACCCTTCTGAAAACACTTTCAACTGTAACAACCCGAACCAAAACCAACGTGCTCCCAGAAACACTAGCAAACCATTTGAAGATGAAATTACGAGCTGTTGCATCAATTGAAAATAATAAATTCCCCAGGTTGTGACCAATCACAGCTGAACATCTCCAATATTCGCCCTGCCCATAAATCATAGCTACTACACTGAATAACATAGGCCCGAAACCGGAGAAATACAATAGCAATTGAACACGGAAATCTTAACACCATTCAAAACCCGGAAAAACTAAAGGCCACCAGAAAATTTAAGACTTGTGATTTTACTTTTCACCCTGAGGAAATCCTCGCAATTTGTAATTACAAGGAGAAAATCCGCCCCTCTCCCGCCCCCTAATTGATGAACATATACCTCCCTCACCCAAACATCCTCACCGCAGGTATATGTCACGGCAGAAGCTCGTGTTCGCTTTCACATTTTAGATGAAAGCCGTAACTTCATAGGATCGTAACATCAAGCTTCTATTGCTGGACATGACAAGGCGTTCGATGACGATCCTAAAGGGCCACTATAAATGATTGCAACAGATCCTCGAGAGCGACGAACCATCTCTTCACTATACTGAACAATGTTTCATACACGGTCAATTAGACGGGGCAAACTATAACTCCTTTCAGCCCGAACATCGCGTCCCCCCAGGGTTACAGTGCGAGTGCTCTTTCTTTATAACATACCTGGCAACTCTTTTAAATCGTATGACAAAGGACATTGATGCCCGTTATCCCAACCATCTCAGTTTAGTTTATCAGACTATAACAGCGCAAATCTTAATACCCGACAACTTTTTCACCGTGGATCAACATACCTGATGAATATCTTCTTGAGCATCGACTGGTGACTGTATATTACAAGGACATCGGAGCGCGGGTGACCTGAGAAAACTGACAAAATAATCGTCGAAATAACCGCCCGAAACCTGATAAATTCCATCACGCGAAATGCATGGAACTTGGAAGAAATGTAATTATTTAGGAAGTTTGTTGTGACCGAAGAAGACATCACATAAGTTGGGATAACCCACAACGCTTTCAACACTCTTATCAACAATTTTCAAGAGCGACTATAAGTAACAAAGCACAACTCGGATTTTTCGGTGCCCTAATAACAGAGTAGTTTTCTGGTAATTGCGAACTGTGGGGTACAACGAAAAATCTTTATTACAAAATTGACACTTTCCAAGAAGACTACGCGGCAATGTTCTCAACATCAATGGACCAAGTACATTGATACCAACCGAAGGCCTCTAATTATGATTGTGACCAACCAAATACCGTTGGTCCTTCGTAGGAGCATAGACTTTGAGATTTTTCGGTCACGTCGCGAGACTCCAATAAGATATCGCTCCAGCGAAAATCGCTCTGAGAGAACCACATTGACATTGGCGTCCCCAGGGGGGTGGGCACGTGCCCTCGAGAACATTGTGCCCCCCCTCCCCGTGTGCCCCCCCCCCCCCCGCCCGAAATGAATTTATGATTGTTCGAAAAAATATTCTGCAGTCAGTATTCGACCACCAGTTCGAAATGATCTTGCAAAACACAACGAAAAATATCACAAGAAAGCATTATTGTGCCAATTCGCATCGGGGGGATGCGAGATAAAGTGATTTCCAAAATTTTTGCTCTTCGGTGTGTACATCGTGGATTCGTCCCGTGGCTTCCCTGGTATCCGCACACTCTTGAGATTTCTCCCTCATTGGAGCCACCTAACCATCCCTATCTGTAAGGTTAAATACTGAAATTATACAACACATTCTCATTGACATTAAACTACGTTCAACTCTTTTTTATTAACTGGGAACTCGTTAGCCTCCGGACTCCGGTCCGTTTCCTCCTCCCTCGACACGCGCGAATGGGGGACGTCAGTATCTTTGGCTATTAGACTGCTTGAATTTTCAACGCCTGTTTTTTCAGGTAACTGCTACTGAAGTCATATCATGGTTGGGAAAATAGAGCTGAATACATGCTAATGTCCCAAATTTTCTGGGTTGCGATCCTGTTTTCCAGATGTGTCGGGAAAATCCAGAAAAGTGCGCTTCCGCGCAATGGTGAACAGTCGTGGTCGCACAATTTTGAATATTGTGTCCAAAAGTATGGCATCGATAGTCCCGAAGTCTGATAACATGGCAGAATTTTCAACCGATTACATAATTTGTGAGCACAAAGGCCCAGATTTGAGCTTGGTACATGCTTGTCCTTTCCGGCCACTGGGGGCTTGCGCGAAGCCAAAATTCTTGAACGATCCGCGCCACCTTGGGGCGCTCCGCTTAGAATGTATTCTTTCTTGTGCCCCCACAAAATTTTGGTGCCCCCTTTGTGCCCCCCCCCCCGTCTAGTTTAAAGTCTGGTGACGCCACTGGAGCTGAGACATACGACTAACCATTTGGGAGACCGCGCCGGACCTTGCTCGGAAAATCCAAATCGCAATTCCCCCCCCCCCCCCCCCCCCCCCCCCCCCCCCCCCCCCCCCCCCCCCCCCCCCAACCCCCAGGGACCTCAACAATAACAGTTTTTGAGGAAGCAATACCTTGCGCAGATCGTGATACGGGGGGAAGGTTGATCACTGACATGTCGGATAGCGTGTTTGTAGTCGCGAAACCCGCTGCATCCGAGGCCAGAGACGAGGCCGCCCCCCTCGAGGCCGAGGCCGCACCCTCGAGGCCGGAGGTCCACAGCCTTCCGAGGCCGAGTTTGGCTGCCGGCAATAATATTACAGCATTAAATTCTAAATTAATTGTTTAAATACATAATAATTCTTTTTGTGTCGGCCATTATGAGTATATTATGAACAAAAAGGTTTGCAGTCACTAAACTGAGGATTGAACAAACACAGTTTATATGCTAACGAAAAAACAATAATTCAGTTGTAAAAATGTTAATGCTTGTGAGATTTGCTATAAAGTTATACTTCCGCATCAAGTTTATTATCACCTTATTGCAGATGACCACCATTTTCTTGAGCGTTTGCACCACACGTTTTTGTCATTGAGGGTGTTGTTCTACCAGTATAGGGAAAACGGTGTGCCAGTATTAATGTGTTCTCATGGCCCTATCAGCTTAATGCACCATTCACCGCAGATATTTAGTATTGCTAAGAAACAACGTTTTTGGTTGTACACAAATGTGTAAGTGTTGCCCCCCTGAGGCTGATATGTTCTAAACAATTGCAAAGCTCATTATCTCTTGCAAGAGATGTGGGAATGATCGTATATACTATGATGTGCATGGGGGCCTAACAAAGTGTGTGCTCCCAATCATCAAGAAATGACCCAGATTACATCAACAAATCCCGTTTTCTACACTATCTAATGTTCTTTCTTTGACACTAAATGACAAAGACAGCCATAATGAAGATGGACTTCAATACTAGAATCAATACAGTTATATTCACTAGGATGTCACTTTTCACCCATAGAATGGGCGTGAGGTCGCAAATTTTGGAATTGCCACATCAACAGCAATGAAAACAGACCTGGTGATTGATCATGGACTGCACTGTAAGACAAGATTCACTTACTGTTTGAATCTGTTGACCACTTTGGAACTAGTCCAGCCCATGGGCGTGCCAGAGGGGGGGCAACGGGGACATTCCCCCCCCCCCAATTCGAATACCCCCCCCCACCCCCCCCCCCCCCGCCCCCCCCAAAAAAAACAAAAAAAAAAATTTCAATTTTTCCAACTACATAACACAACATTTGGCACTTATGCGGCTCTCTCTTTCCGCATGATTTGCTAGTCATTTGCTCGAATATTCCTCAATATCCAAACATTGTTCAAAACTTTTGCGCGCTCCGCGCGCAGTAGTACCCGTTTGTGTCCCGTTGTATAATACAACGATGTTTTTAAACCCCATTCGGATTCGCGCAAGTTTTCTTCTATCTAGAATACATTGCATACGAAGGGGGTGGTTATATAGCCCCTCCAAACAACATTTGTCACTTATGTGTTCCTTCCTCCTCATCCCCAGTCAATTGCTTTTGAACGTTCAATTTTTGGTTAATATCCAACCAACATATGCGAGGTGCAAGGGTGAAGGGCACTCGCTAGCCCGCCCAGTTCGGGCAAATCAGTGCACAATGATGAAACCCCTCCTCCCAGAAATATTATTGACCCCCCGTACGCCTATCATGATAGGGGGATATACTAGATGATATCCAAGCAATGCGCAAAAATGCATGCTCCCTCGCAGTCGTAGCCGTGGTTGGTGTTTGTCCTGCTTTTGATACAAAACGCTAATAACTATTTGAGATTCGTGCAATTATGTTTTTTTTAGATTATTACAATTGTTGTTTGATCCGGTGGCTATGAGCATCCTGGTAACATTCCAGCCCAGCTGAAGGCATGGCCATAGATATGGAGCGTCGACACCCCCTCAATTCATACTAAACAGTTCATTCATTCGTCAAAATGAGGGATCCGAAAGGGATGAAAAAATGGAACCGACTATACTGCAGAAAAGATCAAAATTTCAAGACAAAGGCGAAATTCGTCGAAATTTCAGGAGCATTGTCATCAAAACCAGCATTTTTTCGCGCGTTTTGCGGGCGGTAGTACTTTTTTCCCTCATGCGGCTTTAAGATTTGGGAAACATTTTTCCCGTTCTCCGCCCCCACCCAAAATGGCAGATCCCTGTACGCCTTTTACTTAGCGCGACGTGAAATAGAAAATTACCACTTCTCAAAAACAAGGAGTGTTCGTATAGTAAAAAATGACTTCAACATGGAAATTGGCAATGTGACCCAGATTTCAATCTGAGGGTCCTAAAAATGTTCAAAATATTTCCAATGGGGGACGGGGACACCCCTCCCCTTAGACGAACCCCCTCCCCCCCGATGGCCACCCCCAATCAAAATTCCTTTTTCCCTGGCTACGCCAGTGTTTCCTCCACCTACAAACAGTGTTGTGACTCTTCATATACAACAGGTACTGGCCTTTAGGAAGCTAGGAACATGTCACTGCAAAACAAAAAAAAAAAAAAACAAAATTCACATCAAGTCTTCCAGCATCTGGTGGAGAAAGCTGCCCGATGTGGGAGCAGATGAGCCCCCCCCCCCCCCCCCGCCCCCCCCCCCCCCACTGGCTAAACCTCTTCCCACTGCGCAGCTACTAGCTGGGTCAATAGCACATTCTAGCCAGGGAATATAAGCGGGGTACTTGATCTGGCCGCACCATTCCCCGGCTTCCAAAAGGTTGTGAATGTAATTAGCAGATGACCTGCCCATACCATCCATCAATTTGTGCCCCTGACACTAAATTTTTTATTAATTTTATAAAAAAAAAAATAACATTTTAAAATCCATCATGGCTAGGCAATAAGCAATACATTCACTCAACCAATCCAAAACATACGTGAGCTTACAACCCTAACGACAAAAACCAAACCAGAAAGCCAAGACGCTTAGGGATTTCCGTGACTTACTGACACTGTCCGCCGTTAAGTTTGTGTGACCTCAGATGACCGTTAACCTTACCCCAAAAACAATAGGAATAATTTTCTCATCATGGGGAACCCACATACCAGATGCCTTGATCTGAATTCGAGCTTATTTGATTCAGGTTTTTCAAATTGTTCGTGAGAGTAGAGGCCTTTCCTTTCCCTATTACTTATTCAGATTCTTATGTTTTACCAAATAATCAAGCCTCGCTTCGTGGTGAACAGTCCCCGAGTGGACATTCGTAAATAATTTCCTCGCATAGTATTACAGAGAGGAATAGACTTCCCGAAGATGTTCTTTCAGATGTGGAATGCGTTTTCATTTCAAGACCATTCTGCTTTATTTTTCAAGAATTGTGGGCGAATTCTTTAGGGGCATCTGGGTTTTCCCTTCCTCTGAGGGATGTTGTGGCGTCAGGGTCCTTTTCATGAGGATTTGTCTTCCCTGACCCCTTTTCACTGAAAAAAAAAACCTTCAGTGCATCTTGGTTTTTCTTTTTTGGGGGATGCTGTGCTTCACTGGGGTCCTTTCAATGAGGATTTTTTGCTATTTCCTGACGCCCTTTCCACTGATATGAACACTAATCTACACTGGCTATTCAATTATGAACAGAAATGAAAGTTCTCCTGTTGCAGCCGATCCCTTTATTCCTTTTTTTCTGCAACTATTTGCGCTTAGCACACCGAGATGTTTCCAGATGTTCGTTATACAGTTCAGGTGAGAAATTCAACGTTGTGTTTGGCAGCGTTGGAGGACTCGAGCCAGGCGTCGCGTCACCCCACACCACACACACACACACCAGCGGATGTAGTCGAGACGGTCTCGGTCGCGAATTATTCTCGAATTACCGGTCTCGGTCTCGACTTTCGAGACCGAGACAGCAATACCCTAAAGTGTAGAGACACAAGATATGATGCCTGGTCTCGGTCTCGGCCAATCCGCCGCTTCAATCCTGACACACACACCACATAAACACATACACACATACAAAACGCACACATACCCATCCATGACTGCATATACTCCTTTGACTGAAGTCAAGGAAATCAATAATAATTTAGTGTGCTTTTTTGTTCGATGTCAGACTACAGAATCAGTTGGCTAATGTGACAGAAAATTACTAAATATTGTTTAAACCATCTTTTTGAGTACAAAATGCAATTCAAGCACTGCAGACGCAATTACTTTTAGGCCCAGGACTGTGCAAAGTCCCCGCAAATAATTAAATTTATATAGAATACTAAGATACATTTCACGATCTGCAGTACGGACCCACATTCTTCGTATTTCAATAGTCCAGGGCTTGTACACAGTTTTCTTCATTGGATACTAGAATGGTCACCTCGCAACTGAGTCCCTACTTCAAACATTCGGGACGATCATCTCTCATCCTCATTGCAATCTGTACTACAAAACCTACGATCCCCGACAAAATTACTGAAAACAAACCCCGCTCCCCCTTTCAATGGTTGAGTGCAAACTTTCAAGAGCGGAAGGCACAACATTGGAAAGCGGGCGAGGTGGTCAGTGGCAGGCCTCTATTGGCAACAATTAAAGCTCATCTAGTATTTCGTTTCATTACTTTGTCGGGATTGTGGGCATAGCCTTCCAGGCATGTGCCCCCATGATGAGTGAGTGATGCCGTGTTCACATGTGGTCGCGCCGGGTCAGAGGATTCAACTGCTCCTGTACACAACTAGTATATTCGTATGTGTGCAGTATGCAGTGCACGTGCATTCAGCACGTTATTTGTCTATGTCCATCTAGCATCGCTAGGCCCAGCCGTACTCATCACTGCACTGGGGACCTTGCATTGGGCACGGCGGCGCTGTGCAGCGCCACTATCGCATCTCGTGTGTTTAAACCGATTTCCTGCTAGTTAGTTCAAGTTGTCGCGGTATTGAAACAATCCTGAGCCTCATTTGTGACATATTTTTTTATTCTGTTCTCATTTCAATAGCAAAAAACATATTGTCCTGCCTCGAAAACCGGCCTCGGCCCGAAACCCGAAAACCGATAATGTTAACTTCAACCCCTGTAAACCCAAGTCCACATTCCGTATATAGATAACCTAGCCAACAACACAACTGAAATATGCTATATTTACTTGAATACCACTAAGGTGAATGAGTTCTCTTTCAAATACGAACGTTAAAATATTGCGCGATCGAACCGTTTTTTTCTTTTCAGGTATTTGAAGACAACCAAGGGTGAATTCAGAAGGGGCCGAATATATTTAGCTGGCAAGACTGAATGTGTAGTCCAACCCAAAATTGATTGATTTTCCGTTACAGTCCACTGACGTTTGTGCATGTGTATCGCGCAATTTCGAAAAAACCCTCCCACCTGCAATTTAACTTTTCACTTCATATTTTCTTCTGGCCGCTTGCGGCCATAGGAGCTCATTGAGTGTTAACTTAACGATACATTTCATTTTTTACAAATTTGTAAAATTATTGTTCACCTCCGGACTAACCGCAGCAATCCTAACAGAGCCGGCTGATAGGCTATTCTTCGGCAACGAAGGCATGAACAACAAAAACACGGACAAAGTCAACTAGTTTACTGTCGAAAGTGCGCGAGGGAGAGGGGGGTTATACTAGTATATAATACTTCCCATATTGAGTCAGAAATCATCTGAAGGGCCGACAAGAGAGACAACGTTTGAGGAACCTGTAAGCGCAACCCTTTTTCATTACTTGACGAGAACGAAAATTCCAACGCAGGGGTGCAGACCTTGATACTTCACCTATTGTCAGCTGGCAAATTCCTCACGAGGTAAACGGAACGAGGCAAACCTTGTTGCAGTACCTCATTGCTTGGGATTTTAGGATTTTGTTAATTCACACGCAGTCGGCACTTCAAGTTGCCTAACCCCTCGCGGCCGTGCTCTAATCCCCTGTGCTGAGCGACCATGCAGCGAAAAGGTACCAGTTCTAGTCCTTTGTATGACCCAACCAGGATTCCGTACCGGGTGGGAGGCCGACAGCTCTTCCAATGGTGCCAACCACTCGGTGCTTGAATATTGCTTGCAACGGTTGAAATTGAGTCTATAACCATGTTGTACAATTGTGAAGACTAATATTGTTGGCAATGTTAGTTGTAAATACCTAAGTTACTCTACTCGCGGGGAAGGAGCTCAGATTGCGTGTCTGGTGATGAGGAAGGCCCCTATTATAAAGCGATCGGTTCTTGAAAACATGTGTGAAATTGAGGACAACTGCAGATTGGATACCAACATAGCGTCCTGAGTTATATGTGATGGGAATGGACGGGTGCATATATAAAGTCGAAACCCGCCGTTCAATAGGATGTTCCAAGTGGTGTTATTGACCTTCAACAAAATTTGGTCCATTAGGCAGGAAATACAGGAGAGTCCCTAGTGCGAAACAGTGCATGACATCGCAGCTGAACAACAATTATATACGTCAATATTACATTTCCTTATTTTATCTTGTGTGAATGACTCAATATTCCGCAGAAGTTTAACGGTCGTTTTTCTTTCAAAGTAATCATCAATATTTCCAACCCAGTACAGCAATCCCCTTGAATAGTTTACATAGGCTCCGTGAATTTTATATTGTAATGGGAAACAAAAAACAATCTGCAGGTTTTCACAAGTATTACATAATTGATTCTAATTATTTGTGAATGATGTAATACTCGTGTAATTTAATGTAATAGTGTACCAATTCGTTCCCTTCTGTATCGTCAAGAGTAATGACGTCAGTGTTTCAGACGCCCTATGAATATTTATCCACGGTCAATTAGCACTCGTACATATTTTTTTTATTTGAAAAAAATACAAGATGGCGACAAAATGACTACAAAAAAAATAAAAGAAGCGCGCGCGTTTTATGGGATATTCCGATGTTGGCACTTAATCAACTCAGTTATTTATTCAAGTCATTCTGCCGTCGTCGATAAATTGAGGGCCAATCTGGCAAATGATTTGAGGGCTCCCCAAGTTCCATTGCAAGTCGTTAACAGTTTGTTGTTAGATGCGGGAAGCAAGAGACAAGATAGATAAGTGTGATTCATCAGCTCCTATTTTCCATAAGTTGTGACTTGAACGCTTGAAAGACAAGTCTTTGCTACTTAAATCATGACCAGGAGACGAACCAAACGGTTAGTTTAGTTAACAAATATAGCAGCCCTGAGTGTCCGTTTTGTAAACTCATATGTTCATTTCATTACACGCCGTTCCACGACGGAACGCCGCGCAACGACGACAGCAGCCACCTCGGATTTTCGACGAAACCTTTACATCGCTGATTTGCGCGTTTCGAATGGTGGCGATTGTTTTGAGACTAACTTTCGCTTTCGCCCCATGGAACCCACCCGGCGGCCATTTTGTTATTGTTTATTGGAAACATTTTAATTGATGATTGGCGCGTTTGGACATGGCGATCGTTTTGGGACAACTTTCATTTTCTCCCCATGATCACCAGCGGCCATTTTTAGTTTTTTGACGAAGGTCCTTATCACAGATTGCACATTGTGGAACAGGGCCATCATTTTGTGGACTACACTTTCATTTAGCCTCATCGGAATCTCACCGCTCTCAGTCGTATCAAATCTGGAACATTGTCTCTCCCACTGAATCGTTCAAATGTGGGGATATTACACAATGACGGTTATCCCGCCACCGGCAAATGTCTGGTGGTTTCGGTCTATTGATTATATGCGGGGCGTACAATGTCAGTGGGTTCCGCTTTCTTTGGTAGGCCTATACCGAATCCAGAAAAAAGTCCAGACTTCAAAGACGTGAATATAAAAAAGCTTACTGGAGATACTGATATAATATTGAATATCAATTGGGTGATGAAGTGTAAATAAAAACGAACTTCCACCGGAACGCGGACTCTGCGGACATGGACATTGAACGTTAAATTTCAATATGATTCAATCGCTATTCGACTGACTTTGGTATAGAATTCCGATATGTTATAATGGGTTGAGCATTTTTGGCATCCAATATCTTCGGGGCCAGCATTCTCCTCTCAACGAGGAACAAGGTATAACAAAATCTGAAAAACCGCCCAATGAAGGCGACGGAGATGAGTGGGTGTGGTGGTAGAACCATCAAGCCCCAACACGTTCTATTCATGTACACTGTTTACAAAAAATGCGTCAATTAACATTACATTCATGGGTATATTTTGTTAGAAAACGATAAAAAAAAATATTGTGTGACACTCAATGTGAAATGTCAACAGGTGTGTTCAGAGTGCTAGTAGCCTTTTAGGAAGCGCGACAAACTTGAGGCTGGGATCCAATTGTTGCGAATGCGTGTCCGGGAAGCAGGCAAGCTTTAGCGGAAAAGATAATAAAAATGCAGCGCCCATGCTCATTGACTGACTTTTCGGGGAAGATATTCATATAATTTATTCGGTGGTGTACGGAATCGCGAAAACGATACACGTATGCTTTTGCCTACTCAGTGTCCATTGCTTGCATTCTAGATTGATATTGCCTCTTGGACAATAAATATCTATCTTACTAACTAAATAGGACACAATCAGACACTGGCCCCATATCAGCCCACGTGAAGTGATTTTTCACATGTGTATTGGACCCGCATACGCAACAATTAGGATCCATCTAAGTCATAATCAAAGTCTTCTTTAGGTCGCCCTCACTCTCAGACAGGGCTTAATCCAGTGATCCGAGGACTGGGGGTAGCTATGGAGATGTAAGATCCTCAATAGTATGGAGAGCAGTCAAGGAGTATTACGCGATCAAGTTACATTATGGACACACTAAATATTTCTCGCGTCGTTTTTTATTCCTTGCGAAGTCAGCGGAATAGATGAAGTCAGGACCGTGATAGCATGTGTGCGTGCGTGTGTGTGTATGTGGGCGTATTAATGTGCGCCCGTGTTAACACGATCAATCGAGCCACTGCATGGGTGGATGAAGCGCATACTGCTATGTGGGTTCCCCATAATGAGTACAAGCTCCCTATGTATTGGAGTAGATAAAACTATGGTCTAGGCTACGACGAAGTTTCCGGCTGTCACAAGATCGATAGGAACTTTTAATGGATAACGAAAAGATATTTCGAACGAATATTACCGATCTTTTTACGATAAGATGTTAAATACGCTTCACCCAACCCTGCGCATGGTGGAACCTCATTAGCGCAACACATATAGATGGTGTTCCTCCGCAGTTTGAGTTACCCCTCCACAATAGTCTCCCAAATTACATTGGAGCGCACTTTAGATCATTTACTGATCCCTGCTGGGTCCAGAGTTGCCTGCAGTGGACAGGCCATATCGGGAAGTACCACATATGCCAGTTTTGACTATTTGGGGCAAATTTCTGACCAGTTTCTGAATTGCCACTTGGATGACTGAAAATTTGGTGTTTTCCGCCGGCAGACCCGTCGGAAATAACCTAAAAAGACAAGGCACCCTGTGGAAATCTAAACGGTGATGAAGGTATAGTGAATGAAAGTGCCATGCCAGTGTATGATGTCAGCTTCAATCAAAATGGTAGGGGCTCATCCCGGACGTTGTTGTTGTGTGCAGCGGCTGGTGGAAACATAGTCGAGTGGGTAGATAGGTCCTAGGACAGATATGTGCCCCCCATGGAATACTTTCCTCATTTTTCTCCGGGGTGGCAATGTCAAACGAGTGAGAACTAATGGTTCTGAATTCATAACCTCATATCTTAAATTGGTCTATTCCAACTCTCAGCAAATTTTCCTATCCCCGACAGACGGCAAGGACTGATCGCACGCAACCAAGGAAGGACATTTTCATATGACTTCGAACTCGAATAGAATTGTTCCGAAATACACATACGACACCAGTTTGCCAAGGCCTGAAAAGCTATCCATGTTAACAATTACACATAAAATGGCGACGGAAGGCAAAACTGACCAAGTCTCTATGGCAGTCACGGGGGAAGCGGGCAATAAAGATCATCCTCGAGGACATATTGTGAAACACTGCCGTTTATGCCCACAACCCAACAAGTTGTTTTACAAACTAATTGTGGACGAAAACCAGCCTAATCCCGACCACTTTGATCCCATAATCGTCCATGGAGTATCAGTGCTAGATATCTGATTCCTGAAACCAGGGACGAGTATCAGAGCCAACAACTGAGAAACCGAGCTTTTGGGCTCACTTAATTCGATGCCAGCTATAGATCGCCCGGCCATGGGACCGTTGGTCCAGGTAGACTGGAAGGCCATGCCTGTCGCAATCTGTGTACCTAGGAAAAAAATATACAATTGTTGCCTAGTCCACGGCAGACCAGAATCCAGACGTTGGGAAGAAGAAGAAAGAGAATAGAAAGCAGACAGAAAGCAAGAAAGCAGAAAAGCAACTGTGGAACTCATACCGAAAGGGGAATGAGGAGTCAGTTGATCTATCTGAATGGAGACCAATCTCGTTGTTACGGAGGTGTAGAAGTTGTTCGCCACAAATATTGTCGGACAGACCTGTCCCAGGGTCCTGGACAACCAATGTAGACTACAACCCAACCATGTGGGAACACCTTACTTTCTGCGTTGCCCGTTTTCATAGCAACAGAACATCTGGAGGGTGTGTGTGACAAGACAAATCACCTTCACCCATCAAGACCTCCCACGGGATGTGGACAACAGTTGTTGGAGTCGAGTAAAGCCAATCCGAGCAAGACCGAGTCCCCTCCAGTTCGGTCCGAGTCCGAGACGGAGTCCATTCAACTCCGATGGAGTGCGAGTCAAGTCCGAGTCATTGTGTCCGAGTCCCGAGTACGAGTCCTCGGCTCCTACACAACTGCATTGAATGAAATGGCAAGAAAATTGGTAGTATATATATGGTTCAAGAAGCAAGTTATTGCGTTAGTGTGGCCTCATTGTAATATGTTGCATATTATTCCCAATGCCGACAAATTTGTGGTTGCCCCCGTGCCCAGTTTTAGAGTTTGAGTCATTGAGGGAAGTCAGAACATAGCCATGTAAATGCGAATGCATTGGCAGCAGTGCCAATTGCCATAAACTAACAACATAAATGCCCAAAACAACCTATGTAATAACCCACCTGATCCCTCACCTATAGCTCCACAGTTTGCAGACTCTTGGACAATAATACTTTCCAGGAACGCAGGGATAACTTTGAGTATTTTTTATGGCATTCAAGAAACACACCATTTACTCCGTCGATATGTACCAGGCCATACATTGGGTGTCTCATGGGAGCACCTGCTGACAGCTATTCCGACAATCGCAGTTAGTCAATTCTAAAATTTATTCAGTTCTGTTCCACCTAAGTCTTGGGATTTCACTGTGAATTTTTTTTTTTTCTGTGGGTCTTGACCTGGTCTCGGACCCGATCCCCGATCCGCCAACATACGAGTCCCGATCCGAGTTCCGAGTCATCAAGCCGAGTCCGGAGTCATCAAAGCCGTAGTCCGTCCGCTCGAGTCCTCCAACACCTCGATCCTGGTGGACAGCATTTCTTATGAAATAAAACCCAACATGAGACCCACAATTAGTACACCAATGGCCTAGAACTGGTGCGAGATGGGTCGGCAAAATGAGTTGAGGGCTCCCCAAGTTTTTTTTTGTTGTTTTTTTATCCATTGCAATCGTGACAGTTTTGTTGATACGCGGGAATCAAGAGGCACAAGATAGATAAGTGCAGTCATCAGCTCCTATGTTCCATAAGTGTGTGATTGACTCGTCGAAAGAACAGTCTTTGCTACTAAATCATGACCAGGAGAGAAGGGAACGGTTAGTTAAACAATATCGCAGGCCCTGAATTTGTCTTTGTAACTCATATTACATTTCATTACACGCTTCTCACGAGGACGTTTCCATTTGGATAAGGGGCTGCTGCCCCTCGAATGACATTCCACCATCTTTCTTCTCGGCACCGTCGTACGATGTGGTATATTCGATGGCGCGTTCTGATGACGTGAGGCTACATGTGCGCCAGTTTTCGGAAATCGGACCTGGTTGTATCCCCGATGGTGATACTGTAAGGTACGATCTTGCCTGTCGTGTTCCCAGGTGAGAGCTGTGTTACTGATTCGTCTGTCCTAAAAAAAAACGGTTTGAAAGGATGGTAGTATCACCATATCTTTTTAGTGCCAGGAAGCATATGGCCTATTTTTCCTCATTCACAGAATACAACGCTCATGAAATTTCCGGGGATTGTCTTCGGTTGAGACTATCAATAGTGTATTGTCTTTCACGTTTAGGGAGCCTTTTGACGAGCCGCTTTCAATAATTATCCGCACCACCTATGGGTACGTGGTTTCGTCTTCGCGCAGCGCCGCCGCCCGCCGAGAAATTTTCGTGTTAGCGCGATAACTCTCATGTTTGCCGGATGAAAATCTCGGATGAGTTCTTCGGAAGTGGGCGTCGCCGCGCATCACTACAGCACACCTTGATCATTTTCGACGAAACATTTTCAATCGCTGATTTGCGGGCGTTTCGGACTGCTATCGTTTGAGACCAACGTCCGTTTCCCGCCCCCTTGGGACCCCGCCCGGCGGCCATTTTGTATTTTTTATTTGCGAACATTTTTATTGCTGATTTGGCGCGTTTTGGAAATGGCGATCGTTTTGGGACTACCTTTCATTTCCTCCTCCTCAGACCTCACCCAGCGGCCATTTTTTAGTGTTTGACAGAAACTTTCCTATCACAGTTTGCACATTCTGGAACATGGCCATCATTTTGGGACAAACTTTCATTTTTAGCCCCATCTGATCCCACTCGATCTCAGTCGTTCTCAAATGGACCAGGGTCTCGCCCCCGGCAGCTCGTTAAAATGTGGGAATGCTTTTGGTTACTAGAAAGTTCCACACCTATTGAAATTAATACGAGCTTTAATACCAGGACAGCTGTCACAGACGAGGGAGGTGGTCAGGCAAACGAGTCAAGGAGCATAATGTCTCAGGCCTACAAGACTAAGGGCAGACTGTCAATTACATAAATTAAAAGAAAAGGCTGACTAAGACTAAAATCGGAAGACATGTGCCATCGTTTCATTCACCAGTCACACAGCAATGATACCAGGTTTTAAAGGGGTTTATATCTATGACTTACAAATGAGAGTTGAAAAGTCTTAGACTAAAAAAAAGCACTGGAATAGCTTACTGATTAGAATATTGAATCTCAATTAGGTGATGAAGTGTATAATAAAACAAACTTTCCCATGAAAGCGGACGTCCCTGCTGAACATGACATTTGATGTTAAAATTAATCAACTGATCTCAATCTCTATCGACTGACTTTGGTAGAGATTTCGATATGTTATAATTGGTGAGCCTTTTGGCATTCTCCATATTCGGGAATCATTCTCCTCTCAACGAGGAACAAGGTATAACCAAATCCTTGAAAACCGCCCAATGTCAGGCGACTGCTATGAGTGGGTGGGTCGACCTCACGCCCCAACACGTTTCTATCAGGTACACTTATGTTTGCAAAAAATGCGTCAATTAACATTACATTCCTGGGTAAAACGACCGAAAATATGTGTGTGACACTCCAAGTGAAATGTCACCAGGTTGTTTTTCAAGTGTATTATCCTTTGGACTGCCGGATCAAATTGAGGCTGGGACATTCCATGTTGCGAACGCGGGTCCGGATGCATGCAGTTTATGCGGAAAGCCATAAAAATGCGCACCCATGCATCCTTGATTGACTTTTCGGGAAGATATTCCAATATTTATTCGCGTGATACGCATCCGTACAGCGTACACGTATGCTTATTTTGCCTACTCAGTGTCCATTTGCGTCCATTAGATTGTATTTCTCTTTGGAACAAGATCTATCTTTACTAACTAAATAGGCCATCAACCCTTGCCCCATCTCAGCCCACTTGAGTGATTTTCACATGTGTATTGTACCCGCATACACAACAATAGGTACCCATCCAAGTCAGTCCACCAATGGCCTAGAAACTGGAGCGAGATGAGTTGACAGATGATGGTCCTCTGGAATAGTCTGAACCTAGGAACTGGAGCGAGATTTTGACAGATGAATGATCCCTGGAAGGTCAGACAGTCGTTGTAAATAATTGGGTATTAATGGATTTATTGACATCTAGCAGTGGCATGCTACATCCCAGTTTCAACCTGATCGCTGTACGCATGTGTAGGAGTCATGAAGTGAAGTGCAACAGAGATCTACGCCGACCGCACTAATGCGCAACGGAGAGCAGTTGCTTGTAGAGCTCTTACCGGCAGCTGAAAATTATTAAACATATAAATGAATAGACTATCAACACAGTGGGAAGGGTATACTTCATAAATAATATAGGTAGCGATTTAGGCAAATCGTAACAACAACCAATCCTCAGTTGACTATGTCTTAAAAAAGATAGTAGTATTGTCTTTGACTTAAAATTCCTTAACTGAGTCGTCTCCAAACTCTTGACATGACCCCAAATGATCACCTGGATGCGGTTCAACCACGGGGAACACGTGTCTTAGTCAAGGACGCCCCAGGGAGCGTAAACTGGTCGCGCGCGCGGGAATCGAACCCACAACTTTCGAACTCTGCGATCAGTTGAGCTAAGCTAATCTAATCTCTAATTGAACTCATATCGAGGGGGGGGGTGAGATTGGCTATAGCTACATACTGTTGTGTAGCTTCTCTTACAGCAGACTGGCGGTGGAGTACCCTACATTCGCACGGTACAATTTCCTCAGAATGGTTAGAATCACGAGTACCGGTACAAGTTCGTAATCTTGCACTGGTGCTAATGATAATGATAAGAGTAGTCGTATATAGCGCACGTTTCAGACTCACAGTGATCAAGGAGTTTTCTACAACAGGTACCCCTGCTCATTTGAAACTTGGTACGCACTTCGAAAATCCCGGAGAGTATATGGCTGTTTTTTACTATTATCAGTGCCGGGTGTATAAGGATCCTCACATGTTCCCCTAATTACACACTGGAGTGAGTGGAAAGGAGCAGTTTGGGATTAATACCTTGCTCCATAAGGTACTGCGTGGTTCGAAACCGCAACCTCTGGATTACGAGCCAGAAGGTTTTGGACCGCTAGGCCCTCACGTCTCCAATGTTCATGGAATATTGCTGAATACAACAGTATGCCATTGTGGAACAGGTAATGTGTCTAGGGAGGACATGCATCCAGAAGAGTTGGTGGATTACCTGTCTTACTTGCGGAGGACTACGGGTACTTGCTGAAGTGCCGGTGTTGATTATCGGCGCCGCGTGCTTCGTCCTATTGAAGATCCAGCAACAGATAATGGCGACCAAGGTCAAATCCGGCAATGAAGGGCTGGCAAACAGAATGGTAGAAACTCTTGATAACGGTCGCCTTGATATATATGCGCCGAAGCAAATCATGACCATCCGAGCAGTGGTAACACTGACAAACGCATAGAGCTACCACGTTTGTGTATTGTGTGTGTGTGGAGGGGGGGGGGGGTGCTGGGTTGGTGTGGTATAGGTGTTGTGTTGGGCGAGTACTACCTACGTACCACTATTTTGCAGGATGGTCCCCTCACACCGATAAGCCCTTGGGCAACTCATATCAACAGCCCAGTTACCAGCAGGGAACGTGTGATGGACACATACCTCTCCCCCAGCGTTGGAGTTGTAGTGGGGTCATCAGGCGTCCGGGTAGGATGGAGGTGGGTATTGGGCCAAGTCAGCTGGTCTATGTCTTGGGTAGTACGCCCGGGCAGTTGGTTTGGTAACCTATTATGTGTGACACCCTTGCCGACTGGGAGAGCAAAACAGACCACCATTTTGTTTTTTTTTTTTTTTTTGTTATTTTTGGACGTTTCAATCCGAAGGTGTATCAACTATTCGAAGCCAACTTGTTTGCAGAAGCGGAGCGTCAGGAGACCCTGAAAGAGGAAAGAAAGAAGGCATAGAAACAGTCATGTAGCTATAGTTCCATCTGGAACAACAGTCCTACATTCACGGAACCTCAAAGCCTAATTGGCCTATTATCTCTGATAGTTCCAGGCAACTAGCTTGAACGTGTTCAAGCCATGACGACGTTACTCCATTCCCAGCACAGTATCTGCTAAACACAAGAATGCATCACTTATAACGAGGCATGTGACGAACCAGGTCATCCAAGGTGATTACGACACATGAACCATGTAAAAATGTTATTATGTATGTGCAGATATGAGGATAGAGGAACCTATGATTTTAGGGTTATTCTGTTATTAACTTATTACCTTAGTGAACAAACAACTAGTCTCGACACCACTGTCAAGTTACGATATCTCATGGGCAGGAATTGCATTGAGTATATAGGCTGTCAATCTAACGAGAGAGAAACCTTAATTCCCCCTTAAGGTCATCGTTCATTCAATGTAGTTAGTGATTAATAATGAGTAACAGTTTTGGTATTCTTGTGCATGAATCTGATTACGAATACCGGTAGTCACGGAAATATTTTCACCCACTCTTTAACTTTGAGTACGCTTTTTGAGTAACCCAGGATAGGCGCCACAGAGGGGGCAGGGAGGGCGGCTGCCTCCCCACCCTGTGGCGCAGGGGTCGGCTGTCCCCTATGGGTTTGGGCCGAAAAATCATCGACAGATTTGATGTTTTAATGAAAACGTTTTCGTCGGGGGTTGGGTGAAGTGGTCAAAATAACAGGGATGAGTCGGACCAGTCTCTGTCTCGAGTTATCTCGAATGCCCGATCTCGTTCGCGAGACCGATACCGCCGGTACCTAACCGTGTAAGAGACACCCAGATTGCTGTTCTCGGTCTCGGGCCCCGGCCCATCGTCTCGACTACTCCTGCAAAATGCGTTCAATCCAACTAGGTTCTTTTCTATCGTTCTCATCGAGACTCAAAATCGAGACTCAAACTGTTGCAATTTTATCATGAATCCGTTACTTTTGCACTCACCAAAACTATAGAAACTTGTTTCATTCCGTGTTACGTGCTAGACTCGACAGATAGACAGAGGTCATTCGCGTGACACGCTACCATAAGAAATGAGAGACGCACGCATCCACATAGGAATTTGAGTGTGACAGGAGTGGCAGGGGAGCGGACGCTTGCTAGGTGGGTACGTGCCTTTTATAATATTCAGTAATATGTAAAAAGCTATGTCTTTATAGTGAGAAAGAGAACGTTTGTCAATGGAACGTGTTTTTCACCTTTTTTTTTCATTCCACGCAATGTCCTTTCAGTTAATAAGTCTGCAAAACACAAAGGTGCCGCTTGCGGGGATGTGCGAGTGTGACACCTAAGTCAACATGCAGTCGTAAACTCCTTTTGAAAGGGGTTGAAACAAGAAAGGGGCAAGAAGATAGCCTAGAAGGGACATAGTTGTACTTACCTTGCCCGACGTCGGTATTTATGTCGTTGATGACTTGAGTGCTCCAGTTTTCATTGCATTGTACACTCTAAAAAAATTAGTGATTTGGGGGACATTACTATGGGGCTGTCTTCAAGACCTCATTTGGGAGTAATTTTCCCACCATTATTTTTTAGAGTGTAGGCCGAAGAGTAAAATATCAAGTTTTTCGCACTTGATATAATGTGATATTCTGTTTGAGACACGCTTCCTATTGCTACTTGCTAGAGTGATTCTATTGGAATTAACAGAACAATTTAACTAACAACTAGTCCGATTTTGCTTTTCCTTTATTTACCACCATCTTAGCATACAATACATGCATTTTTTTTCCTAAAAAGTAAGCCTGCCTACTGTAAGAAACGTATGTACAGTTTCATCGGTTTTATTTCTTGTCAGGTGATCGATGACTATAACCTGCATGGAAAA